>OY856186.1:373666917-374214417 GCA_963693315.1 Diogma glabrata
TTCTGGATAAACGCGTCTTTGTCCAAGTCTATTTTGAATTTACTAATATTTCTGGCTTTCTTATAGGCGCTATGGGTTTCAGGTGTTTTATTAGCGTTATACGTCTTGAATGCTTTGCGTTTATTCCTCACTGCCTCATCAACATCCCGTGTGAACCAAGGCTCAGTTTTAGGAGTGATTAATCGATTTGGAATAAACCGCCGCATTCCTTCTTTTATGATTTCAGAAATTCTTATTACCGATGTGCTAGGATCTTGATCAACACAACAAATAGTTTTCCAAGGTGTTTCGTCATAAAAGTTTCTCAGTCCCTCCCAGTCAGCGCGTTTATAGTTCCAAACCCGGCGAGGATTTGCTTTAATTTGTGTCGGTGATGTAAATTGCACTATTGCTGATATTAGTAAATGGTCTGATGTTCCGAGGGGTTGTTCAACTTTTGTCTTCATAGTATCTGGTTCGTTTGTCAAAAACAGATCCAGCAAATTATTGTTATGATGTGAATTGTCTGCGATTCTAGTGGGACACTCTATCATTTGCGTCAAACCGTGATAATCTGCGAGTATCAGTTCGGCTTGTCTTCCTACGTCGTCAGTGCGCGATGAATACTTAAGCCATTCTTTATTATGAATATTAAAGTCTCCAAGAATGGCCAGTCTTGCTTTGGGGTAGTCCGTGGTAATCTTGTCTAGATTAGCCGATATTTGATCGAAAAAGGGACATCCTGGGGGAGAATTTGGGGATCTATATAATCCTATTATAAACATAGTTTCATCAACACCTGAGATCTTCAGTGCTATAGAATTATGGTGCTTAGAGTTCAACTCGTAGGCCTTAATTCTCACACATGAAAGTGAATCTCGAACAAATACACAGACACCATGCTTGTTATAAAAGGAATGTTCCAATTCGTAACTAGGTATCCGGTATTTGTCGGGATCCAACTTCGATGCTTTGCCACTAACAATTGTTTCGGTAAGAAACAATATGTCAGGTTTATTTTTTTCGATGTAGTGATGAACCTCGTTTAGATTCGAATTGAGACCTCTTATGTTGGTGAAGTCAATGCTAATCTGTTGGTTCACTCTGCGGCCATTTTGTTGAGACAAAGACTTACCTTTTGACATTGCAGGCATAGCTACTGAAATTCGGCCAGGCCTAAATTTCAACACTAAACAGTACAAAAGAAACTGGGTATCTCTGTCACAAAAACACGGTAGCAAATTTCATGCAACAGTAGCACGATAAGAGAAAAGCAAAAAAAAAAATGGGGACACAAAATACACTAACAAAATTGACGAGCACAAATAAAGGGTTAAATTCGAAATTCCTAGCTTTTGTCAAAAAAAAAACATTTCACTATCAACCAACTGACACTTTCCAACTCCCAAAATAAGTCCGAGGTGGGAGGAGCTAGATCATGTCACAAAACTTCAAATAAAAAAGAAACCCAGGCAATCCAAAAAAATCAATAACAACTAAAACAAGATTTTTGGGTTTCTATTACCAAGACAAATGCTTTAAAATAATAAATAAATTTATTACATCAAAGCAATAAAAGGTAAAATTTTACCTGCCTACCTCTTAGTAATAGTGAACACAAAATACCAAATAATTTTTAATAAAGAACAATCTCACCAATTTTTAAATTACGCGTCCGTTCTTCAACACTTTTATTTTTCATAAACATTAACACAAACACTATAACACTTATTTACTTATTAGCTACTACACTTACTAACACTTATTAAAACTTATAACACTATTATTTATCTATTTTCGATTATTATGTTTTTTGTTCTTTTTATTTTAAAATTTAGGAGACGTCGACTCGTCTGACTCCGAATGATGAATATAATTGTTGATTGCTGGTTATCGCAGCTGTGTGTATTTTATCAAATACTTACGGACATATATGCATATTACTGAGTTTACTGATTCATATTTTGTGTTTTATTGAAATTGGTAAAAGTTGTGATCTTATCACGTCAGTGAATACCAAAGTGACCAAGAAATAAAGAGACCAAGCGAGTGGACCACTGAAGAGTCTGCGCACAACATATTTGGCGACCTTGCCAGGAGTGGAACCAGCCACAAGCCATTACAAAAGTACCACACAACAATTCAACTTTTGGCAGAATTAAAATATTTCAACAACCCTCAATCTGGTAGCCGCTAGATATTTAATTTGGCAGAATTACATCGTTACACATAACTCACAGTTGCGAAGCCGCCGGATAGAGGAAAACTTATTAATTTGGTGGAAAGTAACACACAACAATTCAACTTTTGGCAGAATTAAATATTTCAACAACCTTCAATTTGGAAGTCGCTGGATATCTTAAATTGGTAGATAGTAATACATCATCACAATAACTCACTGCTGGGAAGCCGCTGGATAGAGTGGGTGAGTCATTTGAAAATATTTACACCTTTGAATAAATAGAATTTCCTTTTTTTTAATTTCTGCTATTAACTTTTGGATAATAATTAAATTTTATTCTTGTGAAATAATTCTTGTTAAACTTTGAGAAAATTTAAAGGAAAATTTTTAGTCTTGTGGAAATAGAAAATAATTCTGAGTGAATTTTTTAGAAATTTAAATGAAATTTTTATTCTTGTGAAATAATTCTTGTTAAAATTTGAGAAAATTTAAAGGAAAATTTTTAATCTTGTGGAAATCGATGAAATTGATTTAGAATTTAAATAGAAAATAATTCTGAGTGAGTTTTTAGAAATCTAAATGAAATTTTTATACTTGTGAAATAATTCTTGCTAAACTTTTAGAAAATTAAAAGGAAAATTTTTAATATTGTGGAATTCGTTGAAATTGATTAGAATTTAATAGATAATAATTCTGGTTGGACTTGTAGAAATTTAAATGGAATTTCGATTCTTGTGAAATAATTCTTGTTAAACTTTTAGAAAATTTAAAGGAAAATTTTTAATCTTGTGGAATTCGTTGAAATTGATTAGAATTTTAACAGATGATAATTCTGGGTGACTTTTAGAAATTTAAATGAAATTTGATTCTTGTGAAATAATTCTTGTTAAACTTTTAGAAAATTAAAAGAAAAATTGTTAATCTTGTGGAATTCGATGAAATTGATTAGAATTTAATAGATAATAGTTCTGGTTGAACTTTTAGAAATTTAAATGAAATTTCGATTCTTGTGAAATAACTCTTATTAGAGTTTTAGAAAATTAAAAGGAAAATTTTTAATCTTGTGGAATTCGTTGAAATTGTTTAGAATTCAATAGATAATAATTATGGTTGAACTTTTAGAAGATTTAAATGAAAAAAATTTCTTTTTCTCTCTTGTGAAAACTTTTGGATAGTTAATCAATAGTTGAAATAATACAATCAATAAATAAATTTAAAATGGTATTGCGATATAAATAAAATTGATTGAAATACTTTTTATAGATAAATTTCTACGAATTAATTTCTGATTGGAATTTTAGACGAATTAAATGAAAATTTTTGACTTTTGTGGAAAGGGTGATGAAATTGGTTGGATCGATTGATTCTTTTTCTTATTTTTTATTTTCCTTAATTCTCTTGGGAATACTGTGCTACTGTAAAATAGTCGTACATAATGGATTTCGTAACTTTGGAATTAAAAAGTTAGAAATTTAATTAACTTAAAATACAAATTTTGGAAATTGAACATTTCAATTTGAAATTAACCTACTCCTTAAAATACTCCTTTGATTTGGAATTACTCTGCACAAAAATAGTCTTGCAAGTTGGTTTTGATAACCTTGGAATCTAGTTAGTTCCACTCTTATGGTTTTCAATTTTCACTTTTATAGTTTTAAATCAAATTTTCAAATTTGTAGTAACAAAAACTTTTTTTATTATTTTGATAAATTTGTTGTTATGTTTGTATTTGAACGTCAGATTTGTTTTTCCTGTGACGACGGTATTTTAGGCCAGAACTTTTTGTTGGATATCGGAGCTGAAATCAACTTTAATGACAAACTTCGTAATTAAGAAAACTTGACAAGGGTGTCAAAATGAACACGGAGGTAGATAATGAGGTGTCTATCCCAGGTAGAAGCTGCATTAATTTTTATCTGAATTGTCACGAAACCGGAAGTTTTTTGGTGTACTCAGGGGAAGTGCAACCGGGTATATTTTTAGCTAACTCTTTGGTAGAAGTTAGGGATCGGAGGATCGTGGTAAATTTAATTAACATTAATGAACACAATGTCAATATAATAGGGCTTTAAGCCTAAGCTAGAATCATTTGAAAACTGATTGTTAACGGTAGTAGCCCTGATTCCGATGCGGTAGTTGATACGGCGCCAAGTACAATCAACGAAGCATCAGAA
This sequence comes from Diogma glabrata, assembly GCA_963693315.1. Lineage (NCBI taxonomy): Eukaryota > Metazoa > Arthropoda > Insecta > Diptera > Cylindrotomidae > Diogma > Diogma glabrata. The sequence continues at coordinate 373,671,253 of OY856186.1, forward strand.
AGTGGAGATATTGCTTATTCGTTAATCACAATAGGTGTTATGGAAACACCAAATCAAAAAAATAAGGTGTAAGGGTCATTCCATTTTAAACCTTCAAGTTAACCTTCAAGCTAAATTTTTTTTCTCCACAAAACTGTAACTGTGACCTATCATTTTTTTTTTTTCATATATTTTACTATAAGATATGGCAACAACTGTGAAAATTACAATCTAGTTATTTTGTTTAGAATGCAATTAAGCGCATGGTTGTGAAAAAGGCTTAATATACGAAATAAAATATATCTAAAAAGAATTTAGCATAGCACAAATATAATAAACTGAATTGTTTTAGACTTTTTATTTTCTGAAAGCTAAAGTTTGGAGTGTCTGAATTGGACTGCTTTGCTTTCCAAATAAATGAGGTAAGCATTCTAAATAAATGAATTCTTTTGTGTTACGTTAGTCACACATCATTTTAATCAAAAGCGTCAATTTATGAAAAACTAACATATTTTTTAAAAAGTTATTGACTTTTTTAAAAAATACATTAATTGCATTGAAGAAACTTATCAATAAATTTTATGTACATTTTCAACATCTAGAGAATTTTGGTTCATAATTTAGGTGTTGATTTAATGGTATAAAAAATGTTACGTTAGTCACATTTAAATTTTTATTTAAAAAATATCTAAAAATTTTAATTTAAATAAAAAAGCTTTCTGATTTAGATAAATAAACTCGATTTACATTTTAAAAAGTCAACAAGTGCTTTAAAAAATCTTTACTATTTTAGTTTATGGGGAAAAATTTGTGAATTTCGGTATAAATGTTACGTTAGTCACTTTGGAATGACCCGGAAGCAAAAATTTATCGGTGCATCAATTGCGCAAATGAGAGCCCAGGGGGAAGTCTAGAGATAGTTGAATTTACTATTACCGTAAGGTATTGTTTTGTTGCTTTACCTTCTCTGGTTCTACAGATAACAAATATTTCAAAAAGGAATTCATGTCATGAAATTTTTATATAAAGAATTAAGAAAAACAAAAATTTCTCTCATTTTGTAAGGTTAAATTTATATGAAATTTATATAAGAAATAAAGAAAAACAAAAATTTCTCTCATTTTGTAAGGTTAAATTTATACGAAATATATATATATATAAAGAATTAATTAAGGAAATAAAAAAAAAAAAATTAAATTTCTTTCATTTTGTAAGAATTGTAATGGATAGCCTGGAAGAGTGCGTAAACCCAGTGTATTATAGTCTCAGATTTATTAGATTTCATTTTGTCATCTGTTCCGCTCATAATGGTTTCTCATCCATTCACCTTCAATAGCCATATTCGTATAGTTCCCTTAACCCATAGTTTCCTTATTTTTCTTAAAATCTGACTAAATTTTCAATGGCTGGACAGACGTATGTGAAAAAGAATTGAGCCAATTACACTGATTTCATTTATTAATCAATATAATATAATATTGGTTAAATTGAATTAATTAATAATTTTCTTTAAAAGTCATCCATATAACATTAAAATTTAATCTTACAACACCCTAAAATTGGCGCGCGTTACGTTTCCATTCGAGTATTTTCAATATACTGCTTGAATTTGAATTTGCTAAACACCAACCGTAATGAAACAACGAAGTTTTCAAGCCTCATAACAGCTGTGCGTATTTTTTTATCCAATCGTCAACATACAAAGAATTATTATTTTGCTTTGTCAAACATTTGATTTATCTTGGTATGAATGTTTTGCTTTAAACAATTCTTCCGTTATTGAACTGATCTTCACTGTACTGATATAGTAGCTTGTAGTTTAATAAATGTCTAAACATCATAACATTGATCGAACTTGCATTTGATTCATTTTAAATTCAATGATTATGGATGTGTCGGAAATATTTTGTGTCACAACCTTATTTTTCTGCAATAATAGCAAACGGTTTCTTGTAACTATAAAAAGTTCCCAATAATTTGAAAATCTGATGGAAATTAATTATCTCTCATCTAAACACTGTATTCGAGTTATTGCGAGACTAAAAATTTGGCTATATAATAAGCCACTGTTAATTGATTTGTCTCTTGTGCAACTGATAATCCTCTCGTGAATGACAAAATTTGAAGAATTGAATTTTGCATTCATGTTTTTTGTCTTAGAATTAAGTTTGACTAAATAAGTTTCCATATAAGTAGTGAAAGTTTTAATTAGTTTCTGATTTAAATTCAATTAGTGCAATTAGTTAAATTTTTTTAAATGTTCCGTCCGGTTAGAAAAATTTAGTCCAAATTTCTTTGTTTTGTGAAAATTAAAAAAAAATCATATATGTTTAAATAAAAAAAAAAATACGTATTTGTATGATGCCGTGAGAGCCCAAAAAGTTATAAAAAAAAAATAATATAAATGTTGGTGACGTAATCCCAACAGTACACGCGCTCTCCTACTTTTAGTGCAATTTTTTTTATGTTTGTAAAATACAAACATAAAGTCTCTTATGTCTTGTGAATCCGTCTCGTGTATTACAAAATCGAGTTCAATTAGTTTAATTCATTTTATTAATACAATCGTCGTAGTTTAATTTGAAAAAAAAAGGTTTATATGTTTTGTGTTGTTTAAAACCAAATTTAAAACAAAAAAAAAATTATTTATATGTTTTGTGCCGTAAAAACAACATTAGTTCAATTTTACGATTCACCTAGTACTCGCGTGGCTAGTACTCGTTCACTCTGTTTTTGACATCGCGGAATCTAATTTACCAACGTGTCGGTCCATGTTGTACCTTAAAAAATTAATTGTGATTTTAAAAGAAAATAGAAAATATCGTGAGTGAATTTTATTATGCGTATTCATATAATGTTGGTTGAATGTGCAAAAAGTTAATTTATAGTTTAATGAAAATAGATAACAGGTACTGTTTATATATATTTCTAAGTAAATTCATTGTTACTATGCAATTTTGGATGAAGCAATTTCATTATTATATACAAAAAAATTAATGTTGGTTGAATGTGCAAAAAGTTAATTTAAAGTTTAATTGAAAATAAATAACAGATACTGTTTATATATATTTCTAAGTAACTTTATTGTTACTATGCAATTTCGGATAAAGCAATTTCATTATTATATACAAAAAAATTAATGTTGGTTGAATGTGCAAAAGTTTATTTAAAGTTTAATTGAAAATAAATAACAGATACTGTTTATATATATTTCTAATAAAATTCATTGTTACCATGCAATTTTGACTAAAGCAATTTCATTATTATACACCAAAAAAAAAATTATTGTTGGTTGATGGTGTTTGTGTGGAGTGAAACAATTTTGGTGCTTGTTCATGTTACCTTCCAATGTTGCCGGGCTCAACATTTGGTGTGAAATTTGCGGGAAGGATAGGATTGAAGGATAAGGAATCCAAGTATTAATTTGATAAATTACGGAACTTAATAGCGCAACGGTTATACATAATTTTTGCTATTACGGCCGCATATTTTACATATTTTCAATTTTGTCCAGCAATTCATTTAACTAGCAGTGGTACAATTCATTGCATCTTCTGGATTTCAACGCATACGTCAACCATTACCTTTTACCGTATTGCTTCAGCATCATTGATACAAAATTAGTACAGTTCTACATCTACGAATAATTTAACTGGTATTGGTATCGTTTATTGCTTTTTTTTCTGGATTTCATCGCATACGGCACCACTTACAGTACAACGTATTGCTCCACAATCATTGATACGAATTATTACCGTTCGATTTCAACAAGTGTTTGGACTAGTATTGGCATAATTTATTACATTTTTTGTTGATTGCAACGCAACCTGCCACCACTACATGTCAACGTATTCGGCTGTAATTGCTATAAGTGTTATCATCCTTACCTGTGATTATACATCGATTCGGCGCTTATGTTCGCAACCAGATTCAACGTTTCTACTCAGCATTTTGATTCAACAAAATTATCCAACGATTGCAAGTTTATTGAACGTTTCTGCCTAACAGTTTGGTACAACGTTTGTATGTGCAACTTTGACCAACATTCGTGTTATACAAATTACTTTCGAGAGATTTCCAACGTGACCACCGTGCGGATGGAGGGCTGATCTAAACAGGATTTTGGAGGCTAGGAGGATATAACCATGGGTGAGTCGATTTGAATTTTTTCTTTTCTTTTTTTTTCATTATTCTTATGATTTAGGGGTGTGAATGTGTGTGAAAAGACATGCCAGTGACTGACTGGGGGGCGTGGTAGTCGTCGAATGTGTGGGTGAATGTTAGTATGGGTGAAGTGTGAGTGTGTGGGCAGCTGAGAGTGATTGTGGGGGTTGGACGTGCTGATCGTGGGTCTGTCACCAAAGGGGTCGCCAGAGTTTCATTTTTCACACTTGTATTTGTTTCCATTTCTGATATATTTTCGTTAGTAGCGTACATTTCTGTATTTGTGCTGAAGTAGCAGGGTTTCTTTATCGTTCCCATGGGCTGCAGCTAGCTTGGGGCAAGAAAATCAATCTCGCTAGGTACGCTTCCTGCTATGTCATTCTCATTGGCTCGCCAGTGAGAAAGCGCTTCATTACAGAATTAGTTAAGGAAATTAAGAAAAACAAAAAACTTTTCTCTCATTTGGTAAGGTTAAATTTTTATTTTTTTTTTATTAAGAAAAGAGAGGAAAAAAAATGTCTCCTATTATGTAAGGTAAATTTTTATTTTGTAAACCTACAACAACTGATTTTTTTTGGCTCTGTGAACTAAAGAGATATTTCTTAGCAATATGTAAGAAATATCTTTCACTAGCGGTAGAGTAATGTGGTAACCAACGCACCATTTCGGTTTACGTAGCTTCGGTTTAACACCTTATGTATCCAGTGTACATTCATACCATACATTGTATTGTTACCCAATATCATATTTTAATTATCATGTTAGAATAAACAAAATTTAGTCGAATGACTTCTTAATTTGTTTAAAAGAAAACAAAAGTTTTATTTTACATTGTATGATGGATTTATGTTTCACCAAAAATACAAGACAGCGTGTTGTGTGGTAATCCAAGTGAGCATAAGCTCCTAATTTTTAAATCAGTTTTGTAAATTAAAAAAAAAGGTTAAATATTAATTTTAATTTGTGCAAGAATAAAAAAATTAAATGTGATTGTTATAAATTATAAAAATTTTAACAGTGGTTACAAATAAAAGAGTTATTACTGAGTTTACTGATTCATATTTTGTGTTTTATTGAAATTGGTAAAAGTGATAAGATCACTATCACGTCAGTGGATACCAAAGTGACCAAGAAAGAAAGAGACCAAGCGAGTGGACCACTGAAGAGTCTGGGCACAACACTTGTGTGCAAAAACTATGTTAATGGAGGACACATATTATTATAAAACGCAATGGACAACTAATAAAATTGCGTACACAAAATTTATAAAACTAGGAAACGAATGGGAGAATACTGATTTTTTGGTAGCACGTAAGTAAAACCTTTAGTTTTAAAATAATATTGTTTTACTGTAACGAAGTAGCCTGGTGCCCGACGACGCAGTTAGATAATTCCCTGATTTATAGATGCACTATTTTCCTATATGCATCAAATTTGTATTAGCTGAGACTTTCGTAATTACTTTTTTTCTTGTACTCAATCCATAGTCGTCATTAAATATAGTTTCCGCCACAAAAATCTACTATTTTCAAATAGTTGTGTAATATTTCGCCATTGTGATTTCCTTTGCTCAAATTGTATTCATAGTTCCGCTAATCAATATAGATTTCCTACAATCAATCGGCTATTAATTGGTAATATCTCCCAATGTGGTTTACTATGTTTGATTTGAAGTCCTTGATCGCTGTAAAATTATTAGAAGAACGGTTGAATATTATCATTAATCCATAGTTATGTTATTTACATATGTATTTCATTCCATTGTTTTGCAAACAATGTTTCAATTTTTTTTTTAAATCCTTTCCAACTCCTAGTACAAACTAACGACCCATATTCTTTGGTGAGTGTATTAACTAACGATGAACCAAAAATATAATTTCCCAATAAACGGCTTTACCGATTCGTTATTGGGGAATAAACAAATAAACGGGACTAACAGACTATAAATGGAACGCGAGTGAAAGCTTCGCTCTTAGATATCTTGTAAATTTGATCCGTAAAGATCAGCCTTACGGCGTCGATTGCTGATCTCACCACGAGTCGTGATTGTAAGAAAAAGTGTATAAGTTTTATGTAAATTAAAAGAAACAAGAAAACCAAAAAAATTTTTATATATGTTAGTGCCGTGATGATTAACAACCAAACAAAAAATGTTATTTTTTGGAATTTTGTTAAAATGTCAGGATTGTGATTATAATTTGGATAAAAGTTGGCATAAAAAAAATATTAAAAAAGTTCATCTTAAAGCAGGCCAAGGTTAGAAAAATGGTTTCTTTTGTTTTGTTGTGTGTTATTGCCAGTTGAAACTAATTTATAATTAATGTGTAGAAAATTATATATAGTTAAATTCTAAATCAAAGATAGCTATAAAGAAAATAAAAAGAAAATTATATGTTTGTGGTTGTTGTAAAATTAACAGAATTGAGGTTATCGTTAGTGACCTATACTACGGGATCATTATCAGAACATTATCTAGAAAACCGTAGATAGCAAGGATTATTAGCATATATAATTAATGTTACTTATGAATTCTGTTGAATGCAGAAAGTGCTGTTAATAAAATTAAGTTTTTTTTATGAACAAACAAAACGCATAATAAATAAAAATATCAAATTGAACAAAATTAACCAGTTTTCTGTGACTGTTGTGTCATGCATTTTAGTTTTTTGTTGTGAAAGAAAATTGAATATTACAGAAGTAAAATATTGGTCGATATCGTGCGAAGCCTAATATTTGAAGGTTACCAATCTAACCGTAAAACCTACTGCCACTTTTTCATCGATAATTTGTATCGACTACTATTGGACCGGTTCATCTTTTAATACTGGATGTTTACGTGAAATTGATGTCAGTAATATACTAGCTTAACCAAAACAAAACTACGATCGCACTATTATTAATCAAGTGTTGGGGCAAACTAAGTGTTATTGATTTTGGTGCTATTCCCCAATCAAAAGGGTTCGGTGGCACGACACAGTGAGCATACTGAACGGTATTGTATCGATCACCTAACCGATGGTTCCAGGTCTGACGATGAATAGCTGAGGCAGTACGAAAGGGACGACGGAGATGGATTTGGGATAAACCACAAGGTGAGTTTCATTTTCTTTTTTTTAAATTAGAGGTATGAATATAGGTGTATGTGTGTATATATGCGTGTGAGATGTGTGATGGGTCATGTGAAGCGGGTTTGTGAGTCAGTATCAATATTATATTTCAGTTATATTACATGGTAGACGAAGGTCAAAGTGGTATTGAAAGAAAGAAATTTGGATAAAACGGAACCTTCATCCTCATCTTCTACCACTATTAATACAATAGCAAATACTGTTAGCGTTATTATTGGTGGTAGTGATTGTAATAATGCAAATAAGTTGAATCATTTTCGGAAAATAAACCGTCATCATTCTCATATAGAAGCTATGCAATTTTCAAATTTATTTTCTTATAATGACACCCTCGTTCTAGCTTTCCCCGATTTTTTTTTTGTCATACTAGCTTTCAATTCAGCCACCGCATTGATGGGTTTACGAAGTGAACAATTTGCAGGTGTTCAAATTATATTTATGGTGGATATCAACCTATTAATTATACCAACCAAAAGAAAGTTATAAAGTCTGTTCCATGATACAGATTCAGTTGCATGAATTATATTTTTGTTATTATTCTATTTGTGGCGTTGATAGTTATATTGAATCAGATGCTTCAGTAAAAGCAAATTATGTAGTATATATTTTTTTTTCCAAGTGCAAACCTATAACAAGGTGGACGAAGGCCGAAGTGGTCGTATGACAGTAGATATTCAAGTACAAATGGCGTCAGTTATAAAAATAATATCATTATATTTATTTAACCACAAAATAAAAAAAAATATATCCAATATCAATCGAGTAGATTTGTTTTGACACGTGTTCTAAGAATGTATTGGTTTATGTGGAGTAATGGACCAATATATATTAATTTCGAATGTTTGAAATGAGCCATAGCCTCAATTGAATTAAATATTAATTTTTTTTTTTGAAATATTTATTTTTATCAAATTCCCGTATATAATGGTATGATGTGGGTATGATTCGTAGGTATTTATGGTATTTATTTATGGTATTTATGCTGGAGTAGCAGGATTTCTTACTCGATCCACAATGATTGAAGCTAGTCTACAGGGGCTATAAAACCTCGCTTGGTACGCGACCTGCTATGCCGCTTCATTGGTTCGCCAATGAATCAGCGCTTCATACGTACATGTGTAATTGTTTCGTATCAGAAGGTACTACATAAAATTCTTATTGGTGAAACTAGAGAAAATAACAATAAATGTTTCGTTATTTTTGTACAGTTAAACAGTCGTTTACACATCAAACACGAAATACTAATTGTGCTTTCTTAGAAAACGTATGTTTTTTTTTGTATTTGAAATATTTTTTAGGTATATGTACTTGAATTCAATTTGATTGAAAATGCCCATTTCATAGCATAATATTAAATCCATATTTTATTCGTATTTCGCCATTTGCGTTTGGTGTGAATTACGCCTTACTTAAAGTTAGTTAACCTTAAAGAGAAGGAGTAGATCAATGTTTAAATGGAATCATAATTAAATAACACTTTATTATTTTCTAGCTGGAAATCAATATAATATATCAGCTTGTTATATACAGAGTATTTCTGACTCGCGTGGTTCAGAGATACCACTAGAAATTTTAATTCCAGTTTTCCGCCAAAACTTTAGCCATTCCGATTTTATACTAACGTTTACTAACTAAAACCGACAGCTCTTCAGATGATCAGACAAACTTAATTCGGCAAAATTGTAGAATGGGTTATGAAATGTATTTCTCGTCGGAGGTAATTATAAGTTATAAAATTAAAAATTGTATAAATTTGGGAATAACACCAAATTGGGTATGTTTTGGTAAAGGAACTGGAAAATTTTATCATAGCATCAACAAATTCCTACGTGCTACTAAAAAATATAGCCTTGAGAATATATGCCCTCATTATCTGATGTAGAAAGGCGAGCAGTTATAAGGGAGGCAGTAAACTTATTAACAAAAACCTATGATTATCACCCTCGCCATGAGCATAAACTTGCCATAGCGCTTGAGGCTATAATGCTTTTTCCACAATTAAAGACAGAAGATTCAAATAACGAGGGAGTGGTATATCAACCTATTTTTTTCATTTACAGTATTTAAATTAGATAACACATAAAGGGTGCGTTTTTTTACGTATTTGCTTGTTTTATACAATTTGTGATGTCTTATGGTTAGTTTGTCTATCAACAGGATTTGTTGTATGATCGAGAAAATAGTCGGGGTTACTTAATAAATAGGCTCAATCATGTTCGCAATAAACTTTTCAAAATTGAAACGAACTCATTAGAAATAGACTCAAATATTAAAAGATCAAAAAAACGATTCAACCAGTCTGAAAAGGAAAAACATTCCAAAAAACAAAATATCGAAGAGCCATACCCTGCAAATATTGAAGAAAAAATGCTAATACTCCAACATCTGAAAATTAACACACAAAAAGATAAAATAAAAGAAAAACTGAAATCCACTCTAATATACAGAAGAAATGCTTTACAAAATACAACTTTGTTGAAGACTTCGCAGGCAGTTCCCTTCTTTTTGCAAGTCCTTCTTTTTAAAATTGTTAAAACAAAATGATAATATGTTTCTTTACCAAAAAATTGTAAATAACTTTACAAAAAAAAATTTCTTGGTCCAGTGTACAAAAGCTAAAAAAACAAGTATTTTTCTTTAAATATATGTTTTATATGTTTATATGTAAAGTTGATTAATCTGCAGAATTTACAAATAATTTAACGGAAATTTTTTTTTGCTCTTGATACATTATGTACATCGAAATCAAAACAAGGTAAATAAGTTTGGTTGATTAGTATATTGTGATCAGTCGTTTGTTGAAAATTAAAAATTAAATAAATATATTAAATATTAATTGGTGCAAATTAATTAAATTTTGTTTGAATTTTGTTTCAAATGGATATAATAAAGTTCTCCAGAGATTGTTTATAAATTTTTGGTTTGTTAGAGTTTTTCCTAGGTTCTAACAGAAACCTTTTTTTTACATTATTTTTCTTTTGAGTTTTTGATAGTTATAGCTGTTAGTTATATTTGTGAATAAAAAAAAATAATGAGTGTTGATAGTTATAATTTATAGTTATAATAGTGAATAATAAATAATAATACAAACAAAAAAGAATAAAATAAATTATATGTAAATGTATGTAGTGACAGTTTATTCAATTGAAAAAAAAGAGAAAACAAATTTATTTGTATTGTGTTTGTTTACTACCTTGTGTCTGTTTACTACTTGCTACTAAGCTTAAGTAAAAGGCGGCAGAATTTATACAAATAAATATCTAGAACAAAATTAAGATATTTTTTTGTTGTGACAAGATAATCATCATTTCTGCATTAATAACTGAAAATTTTTATTCAAATAAACATCGGAAATAAAATTATTGTGTTGTTTTGTTGGGATATCATCGTCATCATCCCATTATTTATAACAGCATTTTTTTAAACTAAATATCGAAAGCAAGATTATTATATTGTTTTAAATTGTGACATCACCATAATCATTATCTCCTTACTTATAAAAAAACAAAAATATATATCAAATTCATCGGCATATTTAAAATCATTTGGACATCAATTTTATTTGTCGTTATCATTCATCTTTGTCGTTATCATTCATCATCATCATCGTCTAATTATAAATAACATCATAAAATAAATCATCATTCAACATATCAACTCATTAAAACAAAAAAAAAAAAACAAAAAAAAAATATATGTGTTTGTGTTTGTCTTATTTTTGGTTAGAATAGGAAATTGAAGGTGATGGTATAAGTAAGTAACTATTATTTTTATTTTTTTATTTATCTTGATAAATTTTGTATATGAAATTTTAAAACAAAAATGAATGAATACAAAAGGGAAAACAATTTTTGCAAATTTAAAATGAATAAATTATGATTAAATATGAGTAATTAATTTTTTTTTTGAGCGAGTGAGAGAGAGTGAGTTTCGGCACAGTGACCATGCGAGACCAAAAAAATTTTTTTTAAACTTTTTTTTTTCATTTTTAACCGCTTTATCAAGATCTTTCTGTTGTACTGGAAATACCCACACCATCTCTGAAGCAACCGAAAAATGAGCGGTCCAGTACAAATAACTGAAGGATAAATTCTGTCAACGTTACATAACTGACCCTGGTCAACTGTACGTTACAAATTGTAACCTTAACTTATTTAATCTATTTCAGATACTATGCGATTTTGAACTACAATTTCCAGGGAAATCGTCGAACTTTATTAACAAGTGGCCAACAGTGACCAATAAAATAGAAGTTGTGTGGAAAACTTTAAGAGGGTCATCTAAAATAGATTTGAATTGTTTATAATTCATATCAGTATGAAAATTTTTAGGGAGTTGTCTTTCTTTTAAGGTTATTTTTTTAGATTGGCTCACTTCTTTCAAACATTTTTGCATTTTGTTAAAACCTTTGCCGGCGGGCTTGTTAGGGAGATCATCGGCAAAAACTAAAAGGTTGCCTGTTGCAGAAACACTAAATAATATAATCATTTTCAAACAGGTAAAGGATAATAAAACTAAGTAATTTGTTTATGAAATAACTTTTATTATTTATTCTTACAGCTAAACTTAACAAATAAGGAGTACACACAAGAAAAAGTTACATCGCTGTACTTAGTAGCTTGTGGTGAGAATAAAAAGGCTATAAGCCATACATATTGTGTGTGGAGAGTGAACTAATTTTACTACCAACAAATTTTGGATTAATCGAGTCACTTGATATACTTTTTAAGGCACATTACGTATTTAACCAGAAATACAGTGAAAGTCTCAAAAATATGTAGACTTTTGTGTCCAATTTTTTTTTCTTAATTCCTGAAAAATCATTACCGTCAAAAACAAAGGACGTTATTAACAAACTTAACTTTGAAATATCAAAAGAGTCATCCAACCCGATTTCTACATAAAAACAGTGGAGTTTTGGTCGGAAGATGGGTCAGGTTTTTTTGTGATTTTTAGATATAGAGTTGGACAGGGGATTAGAGTGAAAACTAAGTGTTTATCATGAGGGCCAAAGTAGTTTTGAAAATAAAAAAAAAATACTAAAGGAAATAAATAAATTTATGTGACAAAATAAATTTATATATTATGTTTATCAAGTGAAACCAAATATTGGTAATTGAAAACAGTACATATATTTGTAATTTAAAATTAAACTAATAACCAGAGAGTTTTTTTAATTGGTTAAATGAAAATAAATTTAAAGTCAAAGATTTTATCGTGCAGATGATGGTCTTAAATGTATTAAGTTTAAACAGTTTTGGGAATATCAAAATATGTATATGAATGGTGCTAATTTTGTTTAAATAAAGTTACTTACTATTAAAATAATTATGCTGTTTTTCTACTGTTTTAAATCACATACGCAACCGATGACAACCAAGGATGCTATGCCCACAATTAAACGTGATATCTAGCAGGTTGCATTTTTAGGAGGATCTACATCAACACCAGAACAAATTCAGGTTCTGTACCGGTGGGTTGACAGGAAAATCGACTTTTGTAGTTAACGGTTACGGCCTACTAACAGTAAAAGCTAAATTCCTGCCAAATCACCACACTTTTCCATTATCTTACTTATAATATGACTACTTGGCATTTTTTCATTAACATTTACAATCAATAAATAATCAACTGCATACTCTGCAATAGTTAAATTTTGTATTTAACGTAAACGGAAATAAACAACTGCATTTTGTATTTAACGTTTACTGTGAAATTCTCATTGCTCAATAATAAAATTAATTCCAACCTCTTCATCAATTTATTTAACTATTTCATCTTTCTCAGCAATGAAAAAAAAATTTAAAGATTTAAAAATTAACGAGCAAACCTAATTTCAAATCTTAATTTCAAAAAAAAATAACGAATAAAAGAACTAAAAATACAGAACTCATTAATCTGCACGAAAAAATGTTTTTGTTTTCTCAACGTTGCTTCATCTTCGTTCTTCCTATAAAACGCCAAAAAACACATTTTCTTTTTTTTTTTTGATGGGGATACATTTTTTTCATTCCATGTTGATCGGTTTTAAAAAAAAAGAAAAATTAAATTGTTAAATAGACTCATGGTTAAATACTTATTGTTTAAAGTATTAATACAAAAAAATTTTCTTGTTTCTACTAAATAAAGTTGTACAATAGATTATAATATGAATAAAAGGAACAAATGTGACTAAAATTAGTTTTTGTGTTCTTTGAAATAACCATAGCATCCATTTTATTATTGTCATTCGGTCTACGGTTAACAAGACTAGTGGGAATTATTTGTATGAAATTAAAACAAAGGGAAAACTATTTTCTTCTTGTAAGCAGGAATTTGTAAGAGCTGTGTGAAGTGTAAAGGAATAGATAACGAGAAGTGTGAAGGAATTCATAAAGGAATTTGATAACGAGCTTCATGAAGGAATTTATAAGAGCCGTAAAAAGGAATTGAGAACGAATTGATAAAGGAAATTGGTAAAAACTGTATAACAGAATTTATAAAGGATTATGATGGATTATAAGGGAACATTGCAGTCATACTCTACTTAAGATAAGTTTCAATTTGTTACTAGTATATATGTACTATTTTTATTCATTTTTTTCTAATTATTGAATTTTTTCTTTTTTCGAAATGTTAGGTTAAGTGCAGTAAGAGATAAGAGATTCTGGAGAACGGATTCGTTTGGATAAACGTAAGTTATCCCGTGCTATAATTTTGTTTTTTTTTACTATAACACATTTCGTATAAAGGTCCGATAACAGTCTGGCGCCGAAACAGGGACCCTGGGCTTAGGTTTTTTTAAACCTTCTGGTTTTTATAGAGTATACTGTAATAACGGTTTTGATTACATTTTTTGGCGCAAATAATTAAGAAAATTTTTGGGTGTGGTAACCAGTTTGGTTTTTTTATATATTTATAAAATATTTGAAACTGGTCATTCAATTTTGTTTTTGGATAACCAGTTATTGGTTTCTATATTTTTTTTTTGGAAAGCATGTAATATTTTGGAATTTTTTTTTTAATTGAATTTTTGGTGTTTCAATTTTTTTTAATGTATACGATCAAACACATGGGGTCGGTTGAAGGGTATGAGGGTAGAGGTGAGCATCACCTGAGGAGGATGAGAACGCGACGGTGGGACCTGGAGCCGGTAGTAGTGGTGAATGTGGTGAATGAGGTGATGAATGAGGTGAATGAAGTGATAAATGCGGAGATGGAGTTCTCTTCGGTTATGCACGCTTATGCGGTGATGTTAGCCGGAGAGAGCGCCATCTTCGCGGCCAATCACAGGAGGTGGATTGGGTCACAGAGAGACCCTTGCGAATGATTGTATCATTGTATAATTGTAAATAGAGTTTTTTAGATTTTAGTTTTGTGAGGTTTTTTTGGGGGGTTAGATTGAGAGGTACATGAAGTACAAGTATACAGGAAATTTTGGTAAATTCTTGTGTTTACCCCCAAATTGATTATAAAAGTTTTTGGGAAGAAATTTCCTTGATTATAAATATAAAAGTTTTTGGAAGGGATTTCTTTGAAGGTGAATATTAGTTTTTTTTTGGAAGAAATTTCTTAGTCTGTATGTATAAAATTTCTTTTGGATTTGATTTTCTTTTCCTTGAATGTATAACCATCATCAAAACATGAATTAATGTTAGGATGTCACAAGAAACATTAGAGTCATACAATTTTCATTTGATATATGTATATAAATATTTTGTATAAAAAGGTCCAATTTGATTCACATAGTGAAACTCAACATTACCTATAAATAATCATAACATTTTTAACGTCAAGGTTAATTACTACAACAATTAATTAAAAAATTTTTCTCCTTTTTTACTTTCACCACAGTCAAGGTTAAAATTTTCCTTATATACTTATTTACATTTATAAACACGTTTCTTTTATATTAAAAATAGAGAAAACACAAACAAATTAAAATGAGTAATCTTCCTTTTCATGGTGATGATAAAAATGTGAGAGAAAATGCCTTTTTAATAGTAACAAATCTGTATGAAAATTAGTAAAACTTTCTCTAACCTTTGCCGTCTTCCTTTAATAATAAAAAAGTACTATTTAATAATTGATTTCAAATCAATTTTCAGTCAGTTGGTTGTTGATATTAACTCAAAAAAGAAATGAAATCGAGTTCGCGATTGATAATAAAATTAAACTAAATTCCTTGTTTCATGTCGTTGAAAAATAAAATTAAAAATTCGAGTGTTCGTTCGGAGTTGGCATTAAAACAAGAAAAAGATATGTGTCAGTCGCTTATCATGTTTATGAAAGATAGAAGAAAAATTCAATTGCTCGCTCGTGATTAAATAAAAATAAATCATTTTTCTTTATTCAGATGAAATAAAGTTAAAAATATAACAAAAAAAATTACCTGTTGTGATGTTAATAATAAATGCTATTCTTAAAATCATTGCTATAGATAAAAATTAATAATTGTAGTATTATTTAGCGTAATATTTGTTGATATTTGAATGAAATTATTGTGTGATATCAATATAACATACATATAAGTAAATTGTGAATTTTTGGTTGGATGGGATTTTGCTGGATTTTGTTGGATTTTGCAGGATGCTGCAAATAGCAGAAACAGAAAAGTTTTTTTTTGTATTTTGCTTATGTTTTTTTTTAATAGTAAGATAATGATGTGTTAGTGAATTTATAGGGAAGGTTGTGCCATGGAAGATCTCCCTTCTGGAGATCCTAGGTGGTGTTTTAGGCACGCATTATTTTTTAGTTTTAACATTTCTTGTTAAGAGGTTGGTCACCAGAATTCGCACTGAGCTAGTGGCGGGTGAATGAAGGTGTTGCGGTGTTGCAGGTGTTGCATACCTCCGATTACTGTTATGGTGGAATGCGCTTTAATGTACTTAACTGAAAATTAAACCCATCACAACCTCCTTAGTGGGTTCAATAATCGTTGAAAATTTACAAGATAATGCTTTTGTTCTCCGTTTTTGTTCTCGTTTAAAACGGCCTCCTTATTTAATTATAAATACATACTCATTCTCGAGAATAGTGGCTTTCTTAGTCTCCTTATTTTATTTCTTCATATTGCGGTACTTTCGATATCTGGTTGGATGTCCATTGCTGTTTTTTTGCCTTTTTCATGTGGTTGGAATAAAAAAGGTTTTAAAATGGAAGTGAGTTCGAATATTAAAATTAGGCTAGTGCAATTAAAATAAAAAAAAAAGTTTCCGTTTTGCATGTTAATTAATTATATTGTGTGCCGTCATAGCAAATTTCATGTTGATATAGTGCTATAATAGAAAGCCAACTGGTTTTTTTTTGGATAAAGATTTAAACGAAGTAATGTTCTTTGCTAAAAATAACAAAATAGCACAAAAGAATCTGGTACTAGGATGAATTGAAAAAAAAAGAAATATTTGTTTGTGGTTATGTGTATGTATTCGTGGAAAATAACCTAAATAATAGGAAAAGTATATCAAAACTCCGTTCATTGCTCGACCTTAACTCATAGAATCCAATTAGATCGAAGATCAAAATTACAAAAACAAAATAGAGTTGGGAAGGTCATACAAGCAATCGTAAATCTCCAAAAATTTTTTTTGTTAGTCGTTTTAAAAATGAACTATTAACCTATGAGATTTTTAGGTCTTTCATCTCAAAATTTTATAGAGACCAAACCGGTCGTGTGCAATTATTGCTTATAATGTAATTTGACATTTTCTGTTTTTTTTTGCTTTTGGTTTATTTCCGTTTGGTTTATTATGTCACTAATAGACATAATTGTGTACTTAATTAACGTAAAACTAGTGTAATTAAATCAAAATAGAATTTCTTAAATTAAAACTAAGGAGGAATTAACTTTTAAGAATATCAGGTACTGATGTCGTGATGATATAATCGTGTATTTAATTAACGTTAAACCATTGTAATTGAATTAGAATATAATTTCTAAAATTGAAACTGAAATGGAATTATTATTTTTATGATTATCAAGTACTTTTTAATTGTGTGTCGAAGATAAAAGAAATAATCATTGAATAAAATGTTATTCACCCTGGTTGATGGTGTTGTCTGGATATCGAGTTGTTAAGATATTTATTTATTTAGAAGCCCGAAGCGGATTATATTAATGAGTGATCTGGACTTGCTTGCTTTACTCTAAACTAGGAAGTGCAGTCCACATTATGGAATTTTGACCAACTATTAGCCTCTTTGTAACGTTTGCTCTAGCTGTGAAAATGCACTGAGAAAATTAACGATCTTTGTCATCTCGATATAGTCTTGTAAACGGTCAATTCGAATTATCTAAAAATTGTAGTTAAAATCTTCACCTATTTGTTATTTGAAATTCCAACTGTGTTTATTTTTGATTATTACGCAGCAAACAAATCTTTCTCTACCAGCAACCTTTATATGTATATAAATGAGAATCATTGTATTCCTCAATTACATTTGTTATTAAAATGCAGATCGAATTTTGACGTCATTTAATTAAACCGAAAGTCTCTATTGAAATGAATCATCACTAATAAATCCATTCCTTTTAAATGTACTTTATGATGAATAAAATAATTATGAGTAAAAATTTAAAATTCGTCATCCGTAGCATTTTTTTTGATGAAGAAATAAAAGGTTGGTTTTGGTGAGGTAGGTCGGAATTATATTAAAACAAGAATGATAAGTAGGTCATAGATATATTAGAACAAGATTGTTAAGTAGGTCATTTATATTTCTGTTTTTTATGTAAAGCGGGTTTTTTGTATTTTTATATCGGCATTTAAAATTTGTAATCAGATTGCCATCTGTGGTTGAATTAATATTCTCCGTAAGATCCGGAAACAGATTTTTTTTTAAAATCAGGAGATCTTTCTAGAACTTTTTGATTTAGCAGTCTTCCGACCGCTTAAAAATAGTATATATTAAATTGTTTAAGATCAATCGAGGCTTGTTAAGCTTGGGCTCGTGTAGAGTCCAGGCGTCGTGAATTTGCCAATTAAAATTAAAATCAATATTTTTGTTGAAGGATTACTAAAATAATTCTTTTAGTAAATTAAATAAAGAAACAGAATGTGAATAAAGATTTAAAATGTGAAAAATCTTTATATGTGATTTTAAAGTAAGTGATGTGTTCACATAGTTGTCTTTCTATAGACATGAGTTAAAACTAAAATAAAAATTATAGTTGGCAAGATAGTATCTTTAACCTGTAATTTAATTATAAAGATCTATCGAACTATTAATGTGAATTTGTAATAATTTTCCTTGTGATTTGTAATAGTGAATGTGTTCACGTAATTCTTGTTATACATATAGACAAAAAAATAGTAAGAAAATTTATAGTTTGTAGTTCATTACTATTATGACGTAAAAATTAGTATAAAGAGGAAAAACTAAACTTTTTATGTATATCTAATAAATTAGTGATTATCATGTACAATATAATTAGATTGCTGTTTAATGAAAAATTTTTTTAAGTTACAAGTTTAAATAAAATTAAATTGAACGAAAAGACAAATGGTTAAATAAAATAACCTAATAAATTATACTTTGCTAGTTACCATATGTGTGTATTGTTTTATTTGATATAATAAATGAAAAATGGTTATGAACGGTTAATTGAAACCGCAAAATTTTGATTCGTCACCTGTAAAAGAAATTCTATTTGCGAGTAATTATATAACTGCTACTATGTTTTGGATATCTCACAATCGTTGAGTCATCTTATAAGATTGTTGTTGTAACAGACAATCTAATTACAATTTCGAAGAGCTGGAATATTTAGACAAGGCGCAATTTTATCATATGGATCGAAACGTATTTATAAGGGCGGAAGTCAATTAGTAATCGTAATGGCGGATGTCAACTACCTTTATATATGACGATGTTTTATTGTTATCTGGTGTTTATAAATGATGGCGGATATTCATCTCAAGACGATGTTCAACAAATGTGAGTGGTTTTACGTTTTAAATAAATTTAATATTTCTTGAGCAAGAATTTTTGTTGTTCATGTTAAAACAATAATACTGTTAATATTGAATATAATAATTTTCTTATAAGTGAAGATAAACAATTAATAATTACAACAAGCTTTAGTTTAATGATTTCAATTTTTATTTAAATTATTTAAATGATTGCTTTTAAAATCAATAATTTTTTTTGGATAATAAGGCTTGGTCCTTAAATAAATAGTAGTATAGAAATTTTAGCAAATTTGATTAAATCTTCAATGTTTAAAATTAGATTTTTTTGTTCGTGCATAAATATTATCAGATGGTAAGATAAGTAGTCTTCATCTTGTTTGCTGGGTGTATCGAATTCATTCCTTCGCATCAATTCTGGGTGGCTGCAAAATTAGTCACAACATAATCTCACAAGGTACTCAAAATAAATTATTCTCTTGTAACTACTTTACGATCGCTGTTTTTTTAATGGACTCTGATGACTCAGCTTTATTCTCGCGATACAAGTAGTACCTAAAGTGATCTGGTTAATCAAAGTAAACACCCTTAACTACATGTTACATCTTTAGGAGCGTGATATAAAATAACCTTATAAACCCCACATCTGATCGATCATTGGCCTTTGTGCATATGCCAACCACTACAACTGTATTCGATTATTTACGTTTGGATGATATTTATCGACAACACCTTTGATTAAGGGATCACCGTTTTCTTTATGGATTGTCAACAGACGCATTGCTGGCTTGTTTATGTACACTATGGTTTCGTGTCAACCATCCATCGATGAGCTGATCGATCATTTGTTTGCGTGGTAATTACTGTCAACGATTACATAGCTCTATCAACAACATCAGTTTACGGTTCAATTATTTACTCAGCTATCAGCATATGTGTTAGAAGGGTTGCTTGCTTACCTATTATGGTCAACACCGGCATTGGGGTTTTGTTTATTTTTTTATCAAGACGTTATTGATTAACTAATTTATTGGTGACAACTGCAGTCGTTTTGTTTTGTTGGGAAGCAACTAATGAAATCATCAACCACATTTTTGTTCTATCACATTGGATTCATCGCCTGATACCGTCCTACAAATGGTCTGCGGATACTCTAATAATGATGGACTAGGCTGATATAGAGAGGAGTGGAATTCGATTTCCTCATGGGGTGAGTTCATTTTATTATATTTATATACGTGCATGGAAGTGTAGGTGTGTATATGTATATGGATATATGTCTTTATGTATGAATTTGTGTGTGTATATGGGTGTATGTGTGCACGTGTGTGTGTGGATGTGTTTACATGTGAGTGTATGAGGTACGTGTGCGTGTGAGTGAGGTAGTTTATGGGGGTGAATGTATCAATCGTAGCTTTTTCAAACTGAGGGGCCGCCAGAGTCTTCCTTTTCCATTTTTCTTCTTTGTTTTTAATCCGATTATATTATGAAACACGCGCACTATACTGATTATTTGTGCTGGAGTCTGCAGGTGAACTATCTCTGACCCACAAACTGAAGCTAGTTTAGGGTCCAAAACCTCACTAGGTGCGCGCCCTCAACGGTTACATTGGGATATCCAATGTAACCAGTTCTCCATTACATTACAAGATGGCGCCCAACGTGGGGCTCTAGAGCGACAATGTTTGGGCCTTTGGATCCAAGCAGGGTTGTTCTAAAGACAACAATTTTTTTTTTGATTTGTGGATTTAGTTTTTTTAAATAGTTATTTGTGTTTTAGTGAATACCGCAGGAGTGAGTGTTAGCCCTTCAGGCTAATGCTTATCGGGATTTACGATCTTGCGGTCTCCAAGTAAAGTAAGGTTTTTCTCATTCGTTGAGATGGTCGGAGATGACGAAACAGCAGGTGATGGACCTTGTTGGTCATTGATGGTTTCAGTCAGTACCATCCATCCTGTGTTGTTTCGTCTGACCCTGGGGTTTTTGAATGAGTGAAAAACTTTACAATGCTAAGCTCATTTTAAATGTTTTTTTATTGTCTTCGATTTAATTTCGTTAGAGCATAGCCTGTTAGAGTGTTGCTGGTGCATGTGATGTGCGTGGACGATAACAGATATACATCTGCTGGTATTGTTTCAATGCTTGCCAGTAGATGATTTCGTCTGTTCTTCGTGCCACAGTTGTTACATTCAGGACAACACCAAGACTAAAAACCTTTTTTCTCCATTCAGGTTGTTTGGTTGTTGGCATTGGGCTCTCTGAGACATAACTAGACCATGTGTGTTGGCTTGTCAGACTGTTTCCACCACTGAAACAACCTTTTAAAAGCCCTTTTATTAATTTTTTTATCACCACCTAGTTTTTTCGGACTGGTTGATTTGTCGATCACAACTTAGGGATTTGTTTTTGAAAAAAATTGAGATAATTCTTTTTTCTTTTGTTTTGTATAATGGATATTTAATTTTTTGTGAATTGGAAAAGATTTAGTTTAGATTCTGTTTAGAAGCAGTAATCAATAACTTATGTGACTGAGAATTTTGGTAAATTTGAAAATTTTGAGGAAGTCTTGTGAGTAGTTTTTAAGATTTTGAATAATTGTTTTGAATTTTATAATTTTGGTTAATTTTTATTTTAGGGTTTTTTGGAAAATTATTGATGATTTCGTGTAAATAATTTTAATTTTGAACAATTTTTGTAATTGTTTAATTATTTTTTTATTTTAAGTTTAGAAATTTTGTGTATATTTTGTATTTTCGATACCTTTTGATATAATTGTTATTTTGAAATAGTTTTTAGTTTTTTATGTCAAATGGTTTTTAATTTGAGAGTAAAATTTAGATTTATAATATTTGAAAATGGTTTGGATTATTTTTTTTACTTCTTATGGGTTGGAAATTTAGTGTGCAAGTACAATTTTTAATTACTACTGTGAATAATTTTAAATTTTGGTGTGTTTAGTTATAAATTTTAATTGTTAATATTTTGTGGAAATTTTAATTTGGAATATTTAGATATTTTGAATAGGTTCATTAATTTTGATCATTTTTTTTTGTGTAATTTTTTTTGATATTTTAAATTAATGTTAAGTAATTATGAAAATTTGTTGGAAGTTTTGTTTAAATAGCTTATATAGTATTTTGTAATTGTTATTTTGAAATATTTCAAAATTTTGTAGATTTTTTTAAAATATTTTATAACTATATTTTGTCATTTTTTTTCTTGAATTTTGTGGTGTGAGTAGGGGAAATATGTACAAAACGGGCCCAACGGGTAAAATGGGCCCTGTTTAAATTTCCATCTAGCAGGCATTCCATCTATTTTTTACTAGTTTTATTAGAATTGAAATAAAAAATGCCACCAGAGGCGGTAAAAATGTTACGAAGATTTTTGTCGTTGAACCCTGGTTTTTGATGTGGATTATTTTAATGTGGATTATTTTATGTTACTATATAAGTTTTAGTGGTATATTATCCTACATTTATTAAAAACATAGAGTACTCGCCTGCGTACATCAAATAAAAGAAAATGTGAGAAAAACTTGTTTTGCATTATTAAATATTTTGATAAATAAAAAATTTAAAAAAATGAGATTAAACGGGCTCTCTTTCAAGGGGCTGGACCCATTTTACCCCTAAAGAAAACTTTTTTCAAAATAATATTTGATTTTTTTTTACAGATGCCGAGAAATTACGTGAGAAAAACAAATCGTCAATCTTGGAGTGAAAATAGCATGATACGCGCTATTGAAGCTTGTTATGACTGCCAAATTACGTGATGCTAACATTTATCATTTGGACAAATCTACCATCTAATAGGAACAATTGAGTTTTGAATAAAGGTTTTTTAGATTTTCGTTTTCACCTCTGACATTAAAAACTAATCCCTGAATTCAACACGGCTTTCCATTCCAATTCGTGATACCACACCATTGGCTCGTTTCATTACATTTGTAATGTTTACACAT
This sequence comes from Diogma glabrata, assembly GCA_963693315.1. Lineage (NCBI taxonomy): Eukaryota > Metazoa > Arthropoda > Insecta > Diptera > Cylindrotomidae > Diogma > Diogma glabrata. Next base: position 373,694,376 of record OY856186.1, read on the forward strand.
ATAAAACAAGTGAGCCACGTTTCAGATCTTTCGAGGGCGTGAATTGAACCTACTAAAATGGTAAAAATAAACATACGTAAAATTAATGATATATTCCATCTGCATTAAAGTTTATTGGAATTAATGAAGCTTGGTTAAAATCGCCTGGATGACTACTAAAATATACAATAAAGTTCCTCTCATTACTTGCCCTTCACAGGAACAACAGCCATCCGATGTTTTTTGTTTTTGTTATTATTCTTACTATCGAAGAGAATTACTGATCGATTCTTTCCTATGAGATGGGGTTGTTGTTCCTGTTTGGGGGTAATCAAGGGGGACTGAGAATTAAGCCTCAAATAGCCTTATGATTGATTGAAGGAGTGAATGACTAATCTGTTGATTGAGTAATTCATTTCGCTGCCATCTAGTGGAATTATATTAAAAAAATAAAGGATTAACCTAACTCATTAAATATCGCAATAAAATAATAACAAAGTAAGACAACAGATGGGGAAATGAAGGAAATAAAAACCGATGCAACAGGCGATTCGAGGCATTCATTCAATTATTTTTGTCGAGTATAATATGAAAGTAATAAGAAGATGGTGAGAGTTTGTTTTAAAAAACTTGTATTTTTGTTATTATTATAATTAATGTTAATTAATGCTAGAGGGTAACATAACTATAAAGTAACACATACAACGTCGAATTTTGTTAAAACTTGTAATTGTTAGAAATATTAGGACGACATTATTTCATATAAATGAAGGTTTTAAGTTGGATTACAGGCTTTCAAAATCCACTATAAAAATTAACAGAAAACTGTAGATTAAAGATCCAACCGTGATGTATACATTTTTTTGGTAAAAACTGCTATTCAAATATATGTAATTTCAATATGGTGATTCAACGTGTTATACTTTGTTTTATTAATGCTTGTTGATGCTGTTTAAAGTGAGTCAGTTGATTGGCCTCAAGGTCCAACGAGTAACCGTTGTGTTAGTCAGTGACCTGACCTTCTAAAACTTTGTACATGTTTGCCGAATGATATGGATATAGTGACACGCCGCTGATGACAGTTAGGGATACTAAAGAGGTATGTAATGTTGGATTTTGCTAAACGCTTAAGTAAATTTTATAGTCACGTGTTATCACTTGTTTTAACGATTTATCATCAAATGATTTTATGTGTTGCAGTCAGTGGAGATGTCCAGGATTTGTTAAAATGTGCTTCCTTTTAAATTAATATTTTAAAGAAAAAAAAAAGAAAATTTTATAAAAAGAATCACGTCATCTAATAACTTAATTTTTTTTGTTGAATGGCTTTCCTACATATACATTATATGAAAAGTTAAAAAAATAACCAGTCTCCGTGAATTCGTCTAATTTTGTTGATATGCTGTTGTTTTAAAAAAGTATTTAACCCAAACCGGTCTTTTATGAACGGTAAAGTGTATGCTAATATGATGTATCGTAACCTAGTACCGTTTTGAGAATTTTTTTTGTTGTGATTTTAATTCATTTTGATGTTATGTTGGAGCGAATAATATATTTTTAGGTTATTAAATTTTTTCTTAGACTCTATGGAGAAACAAAGAAATACAAAATAATCCAACTTTAGTTCCGAATGCAAACCTTATGGTTAGAACTAAACATCTTTCAGAAACGATTGCTAAAATTCTGTTGCTCAGACCAATAAATTTTGGTATTCCAAATTTTTTTTCTTGGATACAGACCTACAGTATTTTCATTCACTTAATTCGGTCTTGGAACGCCCGAGTTTTATTTAATGGGTTCTTGGATATATTTGCTTTGACCTAAGCCTTTTTTTCTAGCGTCTTTCTCTATTTCCAATGGCCTGTGAAATCTTATTTTATTTTATTTCCTCTCCGCTTATATCCTATTATTTATCTGCTATTATTTCCTCTCCTCGTTATTGGACATCTAGATGCAAATGAGCGTGTTTAAGGTTCTGCTACCACAGGATTTCGAGATACCCCTTATTTGTTTTCGATTCATTTTAATTAAGTGCCTTAGTTACTTGGGTCCAATGGGTCCAAGTCAGGTCCAATCCAGAATTTTGATCGTCAATCCCTGGTTTTGGGAACTTGCTCTGATGTAGGTGATTGCTTTAGTCGTTTCATCCCTCAACATTTTTTTTTTAGAGCAAATTATCGATGCTCTGCTCCAATACATTTTTTTTTGTAGTATACTTATAAGCACCTCCAGATATAGATCCACACGACCATTTCCTCAGGCTAGAGCTAGGCCCTGAAAAAAAGTTAGCAGCAGAGTGGTGCAATCAAATTTTTTTGTTTTTGGTACTAAACTTCAGCTATCTTTGGATGTCGAAAGACCCTTAAAACAAAAAAGAAATACTACAAAATGGCGCCCAACGTGGGGCTTTGCAATGATGAACGACTAGAGCAAATGTGACATTGGTGAAGGCGACATTGGTGAAGGCTTTATTGGAAACGCTGCAGGCATTCTCAAATTCTGGTTTTCAGCTACTAAAAGATTCTTATATGTGTACTTCAGTAGGAATCACTCTTGTCTTTCAGAGGAAGCTGGGTGTGAAGGAGGGTATGGGGCATGGATTGTTGGTGATATTAGGTAAGTCCTGAAGTACCGACCCACACATATGCTCCTTTAGGACTTGGGTCCTCTGTCAGGGTAGAGTGAGTTCCTGCGCATGGACGTATAGATTCCTATACGTCCATGTATCACACATCCTTCTAATAGGACTGAATGTGATCGCTAGGCCTTCAGTCTGTCGTATTTTGAATAGTACCATTCACATAATATTTTTGTCTAATTACCGTGGCTTGTGGGTGTTGCAGGTTAAGTGAGAAAGCAGGGAAGCGATTACGTGACGTTTGGCCTAAAGAGCCAAAGGACGTCCTCCCTGAAGTCTTACTGGATAAGGAACATCAACTGGTCAGTCTTAGGTGGTGGCTTCTGGAGAGCTGAGACCATCTGTTTTACAAATTGTGTTAGTTTGCATATTTTATATTTTTTTTCTTAATTACAATTTATTAATCGAGACTGGTGATGTACGGATTGTTTCGAAATTCTTTTTCCGCAAATAAAAAGTGATGAAAAGGAATTTCGAGACGATTTAACATCATCCAATTTTTTTATTCTTCAGATACCGTAGCCGCCTTGTATAACTTCAACTAATTAGTTATAAATTATTAATTGAGAAAATTCAATTATCAAGAAATTTTGAAAGCTAGAGGAAGAGGAAAGGAAGAACATTAAGAAAGTAATTATCAAGAAAAATTTAACTAAAGGAGAAATAGAGAAAGGAAAAAATATATTAGGCAAATAATTATCAAGAAAATTCAATTAAAGAACTAAAGAAAGGAAACGGAAAATTAATGCAAGAAACCTCTTTATAGGTTGTTGGAAGAATTAAGTTTATATGAGTTACCTAAATTTACTCAATTCAGGTATTTAGAATAATTTGTAGAAGACTTTGTGTTTTTTTTAAACAAACAAAAAAAAAGAAACAAATGTTTTCGGTGGCCTAAATTTTTTTAATTAGCTTTCTATTTATATTTAAGCTGTGCTGTTCGGGTCGATTATTGAACATGATTTGTTTCATATGTAAAAAAGATTTTACAAATACTAATACACCATTTTAAAAAAGTTCATGATTTGAAAATAAATAGTACATTTAGATGTGTGGAGAAATATTGCTACCAAGTTTTTCAAGACTTAGCAAGTTTCAAAAGGCATTGTGTTCGAAAGCATGTACAGCAAAATAAGCAAACAATTCAAGCTAATGTACCTGTCGCTTCGTCTCAAACAACTGAAGTTAGCATTAGAAACAACTTTTCAAAAAATTTATTTTTACCATCAGAAACTCCAAAAAGTCAACTTGAATACAATTTAGAAGCTGATCTAGATACTTTTTTTAAATCAACTCAATTATTAACACTGAAATTGCATGGCAATCACAGGAATGGATCAAATCTTTGAAATTTGATAATTTGACAGTTGTACAGTTCGACAGCTATTGGATGGCATGTTCAAATTACAGGTTAAACCACATTCAAAATGCATCTTCAACATCAGTAATTCTTGAAAAATGGCCAAACTATAAAAAACCGCTTGAACAAAGATTGGTAATTTTATTACGTTTATGGTGACCTTACATTACTTTAAAAATTATTATTTCGTAAAACATTTAGATAAATATGGACTTCCAGACATTTTTTGATACCACATATTCTATGTTGGACAATTTTGAAGAAATTTCCGAAAATATATTAGAATTTTTGTATGTTGATCATCATATTAAGGAAAAAACAATAAGACAACTCATGGAATCTCTTAAGAGCTCAGAGGACATCAATGAAGGTACTTATGCGATTTTTTAAACTTCTCTAAAAATTATAAAATTAAAATATTTTTTGCTTGTTATCAGAAATTACAAAATAAAACAACAATGTCTAATAATGTACTAATTCATTATTAACTTTTAATTTCAGATAGTAAGAATGCAATTATTTTACATTGCATACATGGGTATTTAGTCCCAACCCAAAAAGTTATTATCAAGAATAAACTTGTGTAATGGTATCTGAGGAACCATTTACTCTCATACTTATTTTTCCAAATCTAATAGTAATACATTATAATATAAAGTTCTCAACCTATTTTACTGAAATAGTTAAGTCAAAGTCATATTCATAAATGAATAATCCAAATAATAAATTGAGTTCAATTTGCACATTTTTTAACATAGTTCTAATTAGTAAAAATGAAGGTTGAATGTTTTCATAATTTTTGATTACATAAAATTAATAATAACATCATTTTAATGAACAAAATTGCAAGTAAAATAAATAAACAAAACTATATTTGTAGGTTTATTTATTTACAACGAAATTTAAGTTGTGAAAACGAAAGTTCTGATTTTGATGATAATCATTTCTTATTGTGTTTGCAAAATTATATTTTTGTTTTGTTTTTGTTGATTTCAACAAAAATATAATTAGGAAGTAAACAAATAAAAACATACAATTTTTGTTTTTATGTCAAAACAATATTTCTTTAAAATTTGAAGACTTGGACAAGATTTGATTACGATAATATTTCATAATTTAATACTTTGTAACGAAATCATGGTCCATAAAGGGTTAATAATTTCGATCATATGTTAAATGTTTTATCTACACCTACGGTAAATGCAATCATAATTAGACTGTAAGAAACGTTATGTCATAATCAATTCAACTGTAGTGAGGTGCAGTTGATTATTACTAGTAAGAAAAATAAAAATTTAATTCAAAACAAGTTTCTAAGAAATTTTATTAAATTATAATATTAATGAGAGGTGGATTAACATAATAATTGAAATTGGTATATCTTTTTTAATCAAAAAGTAATATTATTTATGCGTGTTAAACAGCGTAAAATCAATTCGAAAACCGTAATTATCATTTAAAACAGTGCATTTTCAATATCAGTAAAGTAAATTTTAACAACGGTAGTTAGTGCTAAACAAAAAAATTTAACCGAACATTTGAGTTATTTTGTAAAATAAATAATTAGTATTAAACGGCGTAAAAACAATTCGAAAACCGTATTAATCATTTAAAACAGTGCATTTCCAATATCAGCATAGTTAATTTTAACAACAGGAGTTCATGCGGAACAAAAAAATTTAACAGAACATTTGAGTTATTTCGGTGTACGATTAAATGAGAAATTAAAGGTGTAAAATAAATAACTAGGCGAACATTTGAACATTTTAGTAGTTTTGGTAACAATATAGTGTATTAAATGTAAGTTGTTGTATTTGTATCGTTGTATCGTTGTTGTATCGTCCATGGAAGTTCACAAAAAATAATCTGAATTAATAGCAGGAATTAATACACAAATCGTTTTAACAATATTAAAACCAGTTCTAGTTGCTAAAAAAACAGTAAACATTACAAAATAATTAACATTCATTTAATTGAGGCCCAGTTTTAAAATGTTGTGCACAGTTTGTGGTCTAAAAATAAATAGAATTGATGGAGTTAACAACATAGATTGTGGTAACTGCAAAAATTTTCATCATGCAAAGTGTGTGAATTTGCAAGTAAGTGATGTAGAGCATATAACTAAGGAAAAAAAACAATGGCTGTGTAAAAAATGTGACGTAAAATCTAACCAATCTCTTAATGAGTGTGACCCTGATCTCAATATAAATAATCTATATGTTTACATAAAAAATAGGTTTGACGGGTTAGATCGAATGATGGAAATGGTGAATTCGCTGATTCTTGTTTGAAGGATAAAATTACTACGTTAGAGCTAAGGATCGATACTCTTGAACAAAAAAATTTAGCATCATCTCTTGAGATTGTTGGTATTCCATTGTCAGCAAATACGAAATTCGATGTACTTACTTCTTCTATCTTATCAAGTGTCAGCAATGAAACAATTACCTGTGATGTGATCCAAGATTGTTTCTACATAAAAAACAAAATCACAGATAAACCCGGAAAAATAATAGTGAAATTTAAAAGTGAAGCAGTTAGAAATAAAATAATTATAAATTCAAGAAAGCAGCAGCCTAAACTAGAAAACATTTTTTTGGTGATACTCATCCATATAAAGAAAACCGCATCTACATAAATGAGAGTTTAACATACAATAGACAACTCCTGCATAAAAAGGCGAAGGAACTTAAAGAAATAAAAAAATACAAGTATTGCTGGATACGAAGAGGTCAAATCAAGATGAGGAAGGTGGATGGTAGTCAAATTGGGGTCATAAACTCTTTGGCAGACTTTGATAGATTATAAGCGTAAGAATTTATTTAATTTTTTAAGTTTTTATACTAAATTTAATATGTTTAATCAAAGTTTTAATATTATTCATCCTTTTTCATCTGATTTCTTTAATGAAGATTCCTTTGCTTTCCCAGTAGAGTCACCTATGTTTTGGATCCTCTAACAAAATATTAATAGCATACGAAAAAACTTAGATAAACTTGTTTGTAGTTTAGATTGTTTCACTACGCAACCATCTTTAATATTCTTAACTGAAATTTTTGTTAAGGAACATGAGCTAGACAATTATAACATAGATAATTTTATTCTTTTTGCTAATTGCAACGCAATATGCAATGTTAATGCAATATGCAATATGCAATATTAAATCAATAATTCCACATGAATTTTCTAAACTTGCTTTTGCTAGTGCTGATGGACTTAAAGTTTCTTGTACTTTTAATAATGAAGAATGTGTGTTTATTTGTCTTTACAGACTGCATGCTTATGATTATAGGTTATTCATCGATGAGTTATCAAACCTTTTAAGCAGCATTTCTGTCAAAAACTTGATTGTACTGGGTGACATTAATATCGATATTATGAAAGATACCACCATGAATATGGAGTACAACAGTATTTTAGCTTCGAATGGACTAACCTCTTTAATCAATCAACCAGCTCGTATTACAGAAACCTCTAAGACCTGTATTGATCACATATTCGCCAGACAAAAAATAAATAATAAATTTGATATTGAACCCAAAGTATTAAATCTGGGCGTTTCTGACCATTGCGCTACACTATTAAATTTCATTTCAGATAAAGATCCAAACCATGAATGTATCAATGTAAATGTAGTAGAGAAACATTGTGTGGACTATTTGGCACTTAATCGTCTTTTGGATAACGAGTCGTGGTTAGATGTTTTTAATAAAACTTCTGTAGATGATGCATATGACACTTTCATTTTCAAACTTCAAGCAGTTATTAATAGTTCAACTTTTATTTGTAGGAAACAAAAAACAATTAAGAAATTAAAAGTTTGGAATACGGATAGCCTATGCCAGTTAGTAAGTTTAAAAAACCGTATTGGGAGGAAAGTTGTCCTGCATCCTTTAAGTCTTTCTCTAAAAAATCGTTATAGTAAATTAAAACTGAAAGTATCAAAAGGTATAGCATCAGCCCGGGGGGAATATTATAAAAAGCTTTTTGATAAATATAAAAACAACCCAAAAGCTCAATGGCGAACAGTTAATACAGTATTGGGTGAACAACGAAGTCAGGTAAATAAAAAAATAAATGTTTTGGATAAAATGAACATATTGCAAAGCGATGATAAAATAGTAGCTAATTTATTTAATGACTATTTTGCATCCCTCCCAAAATGCCTTTCCGAGTCATGCCACACTAATTATCTTTATAGTAATCATGAAATTGATTATCTTAAGTTCTCTAAACTTTCAGAAATGAAAACCTGCTTTTTCGCCGCAACAAATGAGCAAGAAGTATTTAATTTGTGCAAACTTTACAAAATTCTAATACAGCTGGCCAAGATAACATTTCAAACAATTAAGTAAAAAACGTATGTTATAATATAGTTGAGCCTTTTACTTATATCTGTAACTTAAGTTTATCGAGTGGTGTGGTTCCTTTATCGATGAAACGGGCAATTGTGCTTCCCTTGCATAAATCAGGTAAAACTTCTGATATCTCCAATTATCGACCAATATCCCTTCTGCCAGTTTTCTCTAAAATATTAGAAAAAATTGTTAAAAAAAGAACATTAGATTTTCTTGAGAGCACTGGTTTCCTATGTAATGTGCAATTTGGATACCGGAAAGGCATGAGCACGGAAGATGCACTTCTAAATTTTATATGCAACATTTTTCGAGAATTGAATAAGGGCAAAAATCTTACAGGGCTTTTTATAGATATCAAAGGTGCTTTTGATACAGTAGATCATAAGATTTTAATCGAAAAATTAGAACGGGCCGGTTTTCGGGGAATCGTCCTAGACTGGTTTATATCATACCTAAAATCAAGAAGTTAAGAAGTAAAAATTAATGACCTTAAAAGTTCTGTAGTTACACTACATACTGGTGTCCTTCAGGGTTCAGTAATTGGGCCAATTTTGTTCTTGATTTATGTTAACTCTTTGTGCAAACTTAAGTTTTTTGGGAAGCTGACAAGCTTTGCCAATAATACAGCTTTTTCTTACTCTTCGTTTGATCCTAATGACATTCCATATCTAATACAATCTGACTTATTTCTACTTAGAAAATGGTTTAATATCCATCATATGGTCCTAAGTACAAAAAGTAAATTTATAAATTTTAGAATGAAAAATGAACCCATTCATATAAACTCCTTACCAAATGTTTATGTTAATCATTCGCTTGATTGCCCTGGTTTTAATTGCAATGAGAATTGTGTTAAAATTGAAAACGTCTCAGTGTATAAATATTTAGGGATTCTAGTCTACCAAAAGCTAAAATTTAAGCAGCATATCTCAACAACAAAAGGTAAACTTCTATGCATTATAAGAAAATTGTATATATTAAGATCGGTATGTCCAAGAAATTAACTGAGGTCTTTGTATTTTTCGCCTTTTCATTCTCAACTAGAGTACGGTATCAGTGTTTGGGGTGGGAACTATTACAACAATGTTGCACCACTAAGTATTGCTCAAAAACATGCTATTAGAGTAATTAATTTCAAATGTCGCTTTGAATCTTCACTACCATTGTTTCGTTTGTCAAATATACTTCCTCTCCGCTACATTTTTATCTACAAAGCTTTAAACATATTTTATTCAAGAAGTGGCTATATTATTCCAAATATAGATAGGCCTTGCTCTTTGCGTAATGCTTATAATTGTGTTGTTCCTTTTACACAAAAGGAATACTGTCTTCGTTCATTCTATTTTATAGCACCCTTCTAGTTTAATGTATTGCCCAATTGTGTCAAAACATCACAGTCCGAGAAAATATTTTTAAAAAATCTAAAAGTTTGGCTTTTAAGTCAAGATAACATCGAATATCTATACAATAGAGTCTAGTTATACTTGTCAATACGTTAACTCACACGATTCCAGTTAAGTTAAATTCATTTATGTTTAATCACCAAATTTTATTTTAATTCCTGTCTTAATCCTAATCCTGTTTTAATTCTAATTATTCACCTCACAACGTTGAATTTTATATTTTAGTGTACATACTTGACGGTGTTATTTTATATAACAAGTGCGTTTGTACTTCTTAAATAACACCTACTAATGAACATTTGTATTAAGTATAACAATTAATGTAAGAAAACATGTATGAAATTAATGTAATGTTCATTATGAATAAATAAATAAATAAATAAATGTCTGTTAATGATTATATTGTCTCATTTTTTTTTGGTTTCAATTATTTATATGATCGAGTTTTAAGCCGCAATTAGACTATTGCAGAACTCTGCAATATTTCTGTAATGGAATAATGTAAAATATTCATTGCAGAAAAGTTTGGCAATGAACTCATTGCAAAACATTGCATTGACTCATTGCAATGTTTTGCAATGAGTTCATTGCCAAACTTTTCTGTAATGAATATTTTACACATTACCATTGCACGACTATTGCAGAAATATTGCAGAGTTCTGCAATAGTCTAATTGCGGCTTTAGTTGCTAAAAGGAGAAGTTGTAAAACTGGATAAAGTTGAAATTGTTTTTGGCGGATTTTTATTTGGTTTACCTTTTTGGAAAAAGATGTTTGATAGGGGATTCGGATTTGTGCTTTCACCTAGTAAAGTTGTACCATCTCCTTTACTCCCCAGTTTTTTTCAAAAAATACGTTGACGACATTATCTGCTGTATTCCTTCGGTCTACATTGATGACACACTGGCCTTCCTCAACTCCATCTCCCCTTCAATCCAATTCACCCATGAAATAGAAAATAATGACCAAATCAGTTTTTTAGACATCAACATCATCCGAAACCCCAACTGCAGCATATCCACTGATTGGTACCACAAACCCATATCCTCAAACCGGCTCTTAAACTTTTTATCTGGACACCATTTCAACCCAAAATTCAACATAGGATATTCTTTTACAAAATGGAGAAAATCCCGAAAACTCTCGCCTGCAGAGAAAAACTATTCCACTTTTGATCGCGAATTATTGGCTATTTTTCTAGCTATTAAACACTTCCGTTACTTCATAGAAGGTCGTATGTTCACTGTGTTCACAGACTATAAACCTCTTGTAACATCAATCGCCTCAAAAACAGAAAGAAGTCCCCGTCAAGTTCGTCATCTTGATTTCATTTCCCAGTTTACAACTGATATTCGACACATCACTGGCACGAATAATGTAGTGGCAGATGCTCTTTCACGAACTGAGGAAATGGCTATCAATTTTACTGGATTAGATGTCGATAAACTTGTCAAACTTCAAGAGATCGATCCAGAACTCCAAAACTTAATTCAAAATCCACAGGTCGTAGGTTCTAAATGAAAAGTTAGAACCCATCACAACAAAAATGCACAGGAAACCAATTTGGTGTGAGACCTCGACAAAAACATTTCGTCCATACTTACCTGAGTCCTTAAGAAGATCAACATTCGATTCTTTACATAGTCTTTCCCACACCGGTATTAGAGCATCCTGGAAGATGCTCTCTAAACATTATTTCTGGCCTTCAATGAGTGTTGATGTTGGATTTTGGTCTAAGACATGCTTATCATGTCAAAGATGTAAGATTCAACGACACACTCATTCAGAACACGGTCAGATACCTGTACCTTTGAGCATATTCACGTCGATTTGGTAGGTCCTTTACCTCCATCTCATGAATATCGGTATATCATGACTACAATCAATCGTTTCACTCGGTGGCCGGAAGCAATACCTTTGGTGGATGGAACAGCTGAGACTGTAGCAAAAGCTTTCTTAACCAATCATATTTCAAGATTTGGTGAGTCGTTAAACATAACTTCTGATCGCGGAGCGAATTTCGAGTCAAAGTTATTTCAGGAACTTATGAACATCATGGGTTCTCATAAAATAAGGACAACGGCTTACAATCCCAAGGCCAATGGAATCGTAGAAAGATTCCATCGACAGCTCAAATCTTCACTTGAATCTCATGGTAATACTACCAATTGGAGTGATACACTCCCCATCGTCATGCTAGGCATTCGGTCTTCGATCAAATCTGATCTAGGGTGTACTCCTGCGGATCTTGTCTACGGACAAAATCTGAAGATTCCAGGAGAACTGTTTATACATCCTAAAGATTCACATCCAATAGAACCAGCAAATCTGGTTGACCATTTACAACAATGGATGCGATCTTTAATTCCTAAAGATACCCGGAAGGATGCTCAGACTAATATTTACGTTTCAAAAGATTTTTTGGAATGCGATTATGTTTTCGTCAGGGTGGATAAGGTACGACCAAGTTTATCACCACCATATGAGGGTCCATTTAAAGTCATCAGACGATTCCGAAAAAGTTTTATCGTTGAAATCAAAGGTAAAAACCAGATGATTTCAATTGACAGACTGAAACCAGCATACATGGCTGACACAATTCAACGAATATCACATATCCGAAAAGTAACTTTTCAGTTACCTACGCAACACTAACATTATAGCTAAGAACAAAACCAGATGTTAACTCATCTTCTTTTGTTCTTTCTAAAGGAGGGGAGTGTTGTAGGAACCAGATTCCTGTTCGATTCAATTCCGTCACAGACCACAGACAACTTTTTCACAAGTATGGAACTAGCAAAAGTGATAATCTCATGGAATAAGTCACTAGTTGGTACAGTTAGAAAAAATAAAAAGTTTCTACCAAAAAATATGTAACCTTCTAAAGAACGGGCTATATAAGTTAATTAATCTTCATATTAAACATTCCTACAAATGTTTTGTCTTTTAAAAATATCCTATTACAAATTGCATTCCGTAAAAATTTTCTCACAGAAGCAAACTTCATTAATTGACAAGTTTAGTTTCAGTGAAATAAGAATATAATATTTCAATTTAAATATTATATTATGTTTATATTGCAGAAAACGTTGTTTATATTGCAGAAAACGTTGTTTATATTGCAGCATTAAGTTAAGAAATTAAAATTGTAATCACTATCTTAATGGATTCAATAAAGTCAAGAGGTCTTCCTCTAAAAAAATTATTTTTTGAAATAAAATAAGGAATAATTCCTTAATTGACGCCGAAACATAAAATCAGTGGTGTTGTGTGGTGCAAATTAAAATAAAGTTTATTAGAAGTTTATTAAACAGTTTAAATTAAAATAAAGTTTATTGGAAGTTCTTATGCCCACCAAATTACGTGATATTTAACGTGATATTTTTTATGAGAAAATCTACCCCAACTCTAGAACAACAAACTAATAGTAGAAACTAAATTCCTGTTCAACCACCCAACATTTTATTTTCATGTATAATACGGCTACATTGCATTTTTTCATTAACATTGTTTATTATCAAACAATCAGTATACATAATCTTCGGACTTCCTGTAAAAAACCGTCAAGGGTATAATAGTTTTTTATATGTTTGAATTCTCTCTAACACATATTTCGAATATTAATTGTTTTCTTTTATCTCTTTGCTAAATAAAATGAAACAGGAGAGTTCATGCAATCAACAAACAATCACTCTCTTTTTCTACTGTGTTTTAAAATTTATATATGTATAATAAATACTAAAAATATTTTTGTATTCAGTTGTGTAGCAATTTTAAATTTAGATAGAATATGTTCAAACCAAGAGTTATGTTAAAATTAAAATGTAATTAAGATTAAAATGTAAAATATTGGTTCTTGTGCTATTAATAATAATGGAAAAAAAAAGAAATTAAAAGAAACCAAAAGAAAAAAAATGAGTTATATGTTTGTGTCTGTTTTATATCTTTAAATAAAATTTTGTAAAAGAATTGTAAATTATGATTTCAAATGAAATCCTTGTCAGATGATCATGTAAATTTGAATCAATTAATTCAATCTGTGATATTACAATAAAATAAATGTTTGGTAAAGACATTAAACATTTTACACAAAATCCCAAAGCGAATCGCAAAATTAATTTATTTGCGTACAAAAACTTTAATGAAAATACTACATTAAAGAAACAACAAGATTGTGCAATTGTTTATGATAAAACAAGGCCCCGAAGTAACCGAAATAATCAACGGAAAAACTGAACTCCAAAGGAACAAATTTGAAGTAGCCGCCCATACGTTGTGCCACAACAACGCAACCACCAGGAACAGACCAGAAAGATAGTCAAGAAACAAAAACATAGGAATGGATATGTTTTATTTCATCATTTTACTGTAAGTGAAATCTATAAATTTTTATTAGTTAAGCAATTTTTTTTGAAAATATTAAAATAAAGAAACGATATAAACAATCTAATAAACCATAATATTAATCAAATAAAGTTAAAGAAAATAAATAAATCATAACTAAAAATATTAAATAAAAATCAAATAAATAATTAAAATTAAATAATAATAAAATAAAAACTAAAAGAAAAATGGATAATAATTTTGTTCATTAAAATTCAAATAGCGCTTAATAGAAAAATAAAATATAAATTTTATTCGAGAAATTTAATTAAAACTTTATATTATTATCTACATACATTTAATTTTAAGAATAAATCTACAATCATTTCTTTCTAATAAAATAAATAAATAAATATGTAGTTCAAAAATTTAAATAGAAAGAACTATTTCATTATATTATTAAAAACCGTCGAAAATTTTTGTTCAGTGAATTTTTGATTGTGATAAGCAATGTAAAATATATTTTTTCACTCTCAATTTTAATAAAATATAAATCATATTTGGACAATTAAAATAATATTTTGACAAATTAATTCAAGAAGAAATTAAGCGACATCTAACAAATCGGTAATTTTTCTGTGCTTCTAAAAATTATTTTTGTTGTAACGTCTGGTTATTTTTGAATTGAATAATTGAAACACATTTATTACATTTCGGAATTTATTAATAAACATTTCAAACGTTTCTAATATTTCATTTTCTCTTCTAAATAAAACTCATAATTCATTTCTTAAAACAAGAACTAAAACTTTTCAAATTCAAATATAATCTCCAAACAACTAAATAACGGAAAGTATTATTAATCTTACTCACCATAACGAAAAATTGAACGGAAAATATATTTCTTCAAAGTTGTTAGACCTTGTTTTTGTCCAGAAAAAAATTATTATAAAATGTCATGATAGCGTTTGTTCAAGAGGGCATTTTAATTTCTCAATAATTAAATTGACAAGTCATTTCGATGATTGTTTTGTTATTACAAAGATAATTAAAGTAAATAATCTAGTGATAAAGGAAAGTAAATAAAATGTTAATGTATTGGTTATTTAAATTGAACAAAAATAAATAAAAATTCAATGTTTGATACGAATAAAAACAAACATATATTCTGTGTTCATTTTTTTTTTGTTAAGCAAAAAAAAGAAAAAGTTTACCGATCTGTGTAATAAAGTGAACTTTAATTAGGATTAAACAAGTATGGCAGGGTGTCTTAAATCTTTTAACGGAATAATTGGCTATTGTAACGTCGGCCCATACATCTAAATAAAAAATTCGTTTAAAAAAAAAGGAATTCTGTTTCAATCAAAATAAAATTCAAACATTCAAATTTAAAACGAAAAAAAAACTATTCAGCAACGTCATGAATTTCCAAATTATCATTAAACCAAACGAAACACAAAGAAAACGAAAAATCAAGAATTTCACTCTGGCAACTCTTCGTAAAAAAGAATGAGAATGGTTGTCAAACTTAAAAAATGCACATTCATTCCATGTTTGAATACTAAACAAAAAGTATCTTATCAGTTTTAACTCTTAAGACGAAAAACATAAAATAAAAAGATTTGAAAAAAATAAGTTCAATTTGTAACTTAAAAAGTATTCTAAGTTTGAGGGTGGAATGCATCACATTCTAGTTTTTTTGTGTTAACAAAAACATTGTATATAAAAAAAATAAAGTTCACTTAGTGAATGAAAATATAAAAATATCTAATAAACATTGTCAAAGAATAGATATCATTCCAATTGTTATTTTGGGTAATGTTTCCGTACATATTGGGAATATTTTGTTGATGGAACATTATAAAATGAAATGTTAGGTTAGGTATTTGTCAGCATAGGCGATTCCCACGTTTCAGAGTCGCCTGGAACAATTCGTTTCCCGGTTGTATGTGTGATTATTATATAATTAATATAAGAATAAAAGTCCAACCTAATACAATGACACCCTTAGAAAACTGCAAGCAGTTATTCACACGGACAAAGGACATATGATAATTTATCCAGATATCATTAATCATTACCCTAAAACAACACCAAACGGACGACGTCAATAACATTGATTTCAGAATCTCACATCTTAACACGCTGCAAAAACAGAAATTATATTCAATCGTAAAAAGTGTAACCACCCCCCTTCATCTTAATAAACAATTCATAAATTATAAATCTTTATTCTAAGTCAGAAAAAAAGAACAAGGAAATATTCTATTTCATTCAAAATAAAAATTCAAATTTCAAATTCAAACGTTTAAACAAACAACGAACACAAAGAACGCATTTAATTAACGAAATCACGTTGGTACTACCTTCGTCAAAAAATAAAAATAAAATTCAACAAGCTAGTGAAAAATTTTCATGAATTCATTCGATGTTTGACTTTAAAATTGTTATGTCGAGTAATTCAAATTCCATTGTTAAAGTCCCAACCGCTGTCCCGCCATAGATCCTCACATTCGTTTTCATAGTTGTCTTCATTTTGTCCTAATTAGTTCTTATACTCAAGCCTAAATCGACATTTACTATGGTTTTCGCCACACAAATTTAAAATCAAAACAAAAAAAACACGGTAGTGTTGTGTTCCCATTGTAAAATTCCTTGTTCAGATTTTGACCGTTGATCACTATCAACCTGTTGTGTTTATCCTGCATGAGAAATACACTAATTTTGCGTTACCCTGCGTTCTAACCAACCTCAAAGTTGCATTGGCTGAGACTTTCAATTCTAATCATAATGGCATCTACAATACTTTTCGTAAAGTAGAGGTTTATTGTACTGAAACCGTTGTGTAATATTCTGCAAGTGTGATGTTCTTTTTCCAAATTGTATTCATAATTCCGCGGTATCCGTAAAGATTTCTAATATTTTCTAATGTGAAATCCTATATTTAGTTTAGATTCGTCAAACTATGGTGCAATATCATGCATTCGTACCATGTGTATTTTATTACTATCGTTTAGTAATTAATATTGGTCGTATATTCAAATTTTTAAGTACAATTTAGTTGTATAGTTTCATTGCAATAATGGACAAAAAAGGAAATAAAATTTCCGTTGAAACTGCATTACCGATTCATTATTGTTTGGGAACGACTGTACTAGACTATAAATACGAGTTTGACAGAAAACTTCTCCCTCTTATTTTATCAGTAGTCCATTGTGAATTCATTTTTTTCATCGAATTGGCTGATTGAAAACAGATGTTTTTGGATTTTGGCGTCTTTGTGTGGT
Organism: Diogma glabrata; assembly: GCA_963693315.1. Taxonomy (NCBI): domain Eukaryota; kingdom Metazoa; phylum Arthropoda; class Insecta; order Diptera; family Cylindrotomidae; genus Diogma; species Diogma glabrata. The sequence goes on from OY856186.1 coordinate 373,711,723, forward strand.
GAAGTTTGGATATTTGCTTTTGGTTAACACGGCGGACCTACAATATAAAGATTTGAGGAAAAATTTGGATTGTGATGACAAAATAAACAAGAAGGTAAATACGATCAGTGCCCAAGTAAGGTTATATTCATTTAATTGGTGTTAGATCTGTGTATCGAAAATAAAAACCACTTTTCTTTGGATGATGGTCGATTCTTGAATGTCAAGAACCCAAAGGAAACACCATACTTTCTTCAACCTAAGTTTACATATAGTGTTGTGTTTAAAAAAAAAATAATAACAAGAAAATTAACTGTGTAAGAAAAAGTCGGATTTACCGTGATTATGTGTGATAAATATGTTGGATATTTATCTTGGGTCTGACAGGAAAAACCAGTTGTAGCGTTTTCATGTTTCCTGTTAAGCGATAAAAGGTTATTGTCGGTAACATTTTGTATTTTTTTTTCTGAAGAAAATCATGTTTCTCGGGCCGCATGTAAATGGATGGAAGAAAATTCAGACAATGAGATGCATGTGCTAAATTAACTGGAAGAGACCTACGGTTGGATAAAGATTCAAAGAAAAAAACGAGATCGTGGGATATTTACCTGATTGGAACAATTACTTTCGATAGGATTAGAAGTAAATTAAAACGTCGTAAGTGACTATAAAGATCATAATTATTTATTTTATATTGTCTGTGATATACTCGTGCATGACATTATACATTAATTTATTTAAATGTGGTCCTTGTATTTTTGTGTATGAACCGTGTGATATGACCTTCACATTTATTTTTTTTCACTGTAAAAACGGTTAATAAAATAACGCGGAAAAACAATAAGGTCCGACACCATAAAATAGGTTGAATGAAATCCCGGTGAGACGCGTAAGACTCTTGATAGGTGTTAGTGAAAATCGACCACGCTAACACTAACAGTATTTTTATTTCTCCTGTTTTTTTTTGCTAAATCTGATTCAGTAATTTTTAAGATAGTAAAATAATTAATCAAAAAGCAAAAGGAAATGAACCAAAAATAAAAAAAAAGATTTATATGTTTGTGTTGTTAAGTAACAAAAAAAAGAATAAACAGTAGAAAATTAAAGCAGAACCAAGTTAGTAAATAATCTAGATTTAATGTTTTTGTGCAAGCAAACCGTACATTCTTAGTGTATGAAAAACTAGATTAATTTTTTTCGTCTAGTGTAAATTTTTTCCTAGTATTGTTAAATTTAATGGAATAAATCAGTAAACTCTTTTGTATTACCATGTTGGTGACCGTAACATTTTTGTTTGAAGTGATACTGTGAAATGAATAAAGATTAATACAAACCGACAAGAAAGTGGTGTTGATTAACACGAAGTCAATAAAATAAAATAAAGGAAAGGTAAACTGTATTCTTTCGTTGACGGTTTATTTTTCTTTTGGGATACTGCAGTGGGATTTCGAATCGGAGATCCGCCACTGCACTACCTACTGTTGGGTATATGCCAAAGAGAACCGCAGCATAGTAATTCGTGGTATTTCAGCGTAAGATACACATAATTGATTGGCGAAACTAAAATAAGAAGGAGAAACCGCGGCTTGTAAGTCCTTGATGCCGAGTGTAGTGGATCAGGTTTTGCAAAAATAGTCATACGAGTACGAACGTTGATCAGCACCGTGAATATATCATTTTCATTATTGTTATCGTATAACATTATTGTTATTGTTATCGTGTTACTAAATCATACGTATGCACCATTCTGCGGGACCAGTCGGTCTGGCCGAACCATGAGGTGAGTGTTATCTGATTTTTATTTTAATTGCGAACGAACGAAGGTGTGAGCGTGTGTATATGAGTGAGTGTGTATGATGGCTCATGTGATGCATAGTTGTGAGCCAATGTCATTATTATGCTTCCTTTATATTATAATGTAGACCAAGGTCAAGGCGGTGTTATAACAGTTGATATGACAAGGTCAAAGTCGCAAGATACTTTTCTATAGAAAAAAAATAAAACATATAACTGAATTTTTCTGCTTTGTTCCCTGTAATTGAATTAATTTATTCTTAGGTTTTGTTTCCTTTTGTTGTACAAATAATACCAAACAAATTCGGTACCAGGAATCAAGTGGCAATTTCAAACCAAAAAAAAAATGTATATCATTCTCATCCAAAAAAGGGGTTATGATTGTGGTTACGGTTGATGTGTTGAAGTCCTCAGGACAACCAATGATACCCATACAAAATGATGTTACAATTGTGACAGGATGTTAATGGGGCGTGTTTTATAACACCATCTGATGATGTTGTTCAGACCCAATAACGAAAAGCTACGGCCCTTGTCCTGGAATGAGATTGTGGGGCTGTATTGTGGACTCATCAGCTTAAGGATGTTCTATTAAATCTGAGAGCACCCAAAGTAGTATTAAATGTAATATATTTGAATAAGATTGAAACTTCGGCATCTTCTACCACAACCATTAAGACTATATCAAATAAGTGTAGCTGTGGTAGTGATTGCAATACTACAAATAATTTAAATCATTTACGAGAGTCATCCGACATGAGTTCGCATATAAAAGCAATGCAATTTTCAAATTTGGTTTCTTATAACGACGCCTCCGTTCTAATTTTGACCGATAATTGTATAATAGCTTTCAATTCAGCTACGTCAGTAATACGTGTTGTGCCAGGACTATGGCTCTTTTGCTTTAAAAAAAAGATAGTTTTATTTTCAATTATAATTTCATTAATTTTCTTAAAAAGAGTCGCTATATTTTTGTGTGCTACTATGTCGCTACATTTTTGTATGCGACCGTTGTGATTTAGTTGCGTCATCAACTTTTATCAATAAAAAAAATGTTTATTATTGGAGTGGCCCGGCCGCCGGTGGCGCATTCAGAAAGGAAAGGGAATAAACGTTGGTAGTCTCTCTTGTTAGAGATTAACATAGAATACATTTGTTCCTTTTCTATATTAATGTATGCGTCACCCACTTTTATTTTATGTAACAAATGGGAACGGAAAACTGTTTGTCAATCGAAAATTAGCATTTTAAATTAGTCAAAAATTTAATATTTGCATCTATGCTAAGATGTGTTAAATACCATTTAAATATTTTTTCTTCTAACAATTTCAAAGGAAATATAATTATAAAAGACATAACGCTGGTGTTAATGCAAAACTTATTTTCTACTTTTTAGTTCGTTTTTCAAAAAGTGTGTTTTTTAAATTTTTTTTATTTTATCAATATAATACTGAAATCTATGAACAAATATAACATATTAGTGCACTGTGACACTATATAATATGAAAAAAGAAATTATCTTCGGAACGCATATCTAATGGAAAATCATCCTATTACAGATAGAATAATCAAACATGAGCTCGAATAAACGCGTTCATCCAAGTGGTGCTCAAAAAAGGAAAATGTTATTGGAGTCAGAAGCAGCTGTGAAAAAGTTGAAACCCATAACGTCATTTTTCACGCCACAACATCAGGAACAGAAAAAACAAAAATCTGAAGATGAAGGCCAGAGGGAGAGTTATTCTTCTAGTAGCGATATGCAGCAAAAAGAAATAGAAGCAGATATAATCGTTACAACACCGAACACTGACAGTAACGTTTCCATCGCTACAGACGAATCAAAAAAGGAAGACATGGAAGCTCCTATGCTAAACCCTACTATGGAACATACCAATTTGCTAGAAAAAAGACATCCTGCTGATAAAGGACATTACAAGAGCGTTTTAACTGCAGAATTAAAAAGATTCATAATTTCGCATGGGCCGTGCCAACCGATGGGACCTTTTCCACGAGATGAACAAACGGGGAATCGATTTTCTTCGTTTTTTTATGAATCAAAAAATAAAGCAGGATTGAAAATTCCACGAACATGGTAACTAAGTAAATTACTTACTCATTGTTTCATATGACGAGATTTTAAAGAACACTCATAATTTTTTCGTTTTTAGGTTATGTTATTCTGAAGTTCTTGACTGCGCATATTATGAGGTTTGCTGGTTATTTGCTGATAGAGAATGTGCAAGTTATCAACCAGCTTGGGTAGATGGATTCCGTAATGGAATCAAAAATCGTTGATGGACTGGAAAAAAGGTGTGGCGGTTAGATAATTCAATTCCATTTCAACTAGTAAAAATTGTAAAATTTTATTAATTCTTAATTCTATCTCATCCATATCATTTATTTCATGTAAAATAATCCAGCGAAATTATGATCCACGATGTAAAGTTAATCAAGGCATAATAATAATAATAATAAAATAAAGCAACAATACTTATTCGATTACATATGTGTGTGCTGGTTGAGGATGAACAAATTAATTTACCTTTACTAGTTGTAAATATTATTTTGTATTATATAATTTATTACATACAAAAAATTAACAGTATTTGAATTATATAAAAATTTAGTTGATAAAATTTGTAAGAGGATATTTAAAAAATCAGTCGAGTCTATATGTCCAAGAGACAGTATCGTTTGAAGATAAAATCAATAAAATTATTAATTAACAATTATTGTTTAAAAAGTTGTTTTAAGAAAAATATAAAAGTTTCTAAAATAAATGGTGATCCATAAAAAGTGTTGAAGTTATATTATTTGTGGAACAACTCATATTGAACACAATATATGGTGACCCTAAGTGTAATTTTCGAGCATCTAGTACAACAACGGAGCACTAATTTGAAAGGAAATTCATCTTTACCTGGTACGTTTAAAACAAAACAAGCGTGCCAGGCACCAGGTATGTACATAAAAACCACAACAAAAAAACAGTTTTTATATTGCTATAATTAACTTTTCATGTTTAACGTTCGCTACGTGCAAAACATAAGCCGAGTATTTTTTGCATAATGGACGGGCAACATTCCTACAAGCTGTTATCAAGCCTAAATAAAAGTACATATATAACTACATTTGTTTTAACGGAATACAGTTACATCAATGAAAAGTTATTAGCAAAATTAATCAAGCCAACATATGACACACATTAAAGAAAATCAGCAAATACGATACGAAATGTGCAACTCTATAGGATTATATGAAGAAAAACAAGAACATCAATCAAATCTACAATCAACTTTTGCTGTTTTGACTAAATTTATTAAAATAAATTATAAATAATTATAAGATACCGATATTTATTTAATCAGGTGAGTCCATTTTTGTTTTTCTCTACTCATCTCATAAAATTATTTTTTTATATGACACACACATAATCAAAACAAAATAAATACACAAAATTATGTTTTAGATTTACATATCATTTTATTTTCATTTTATTAATTGTTTCGTGTTAAAATAAAAAATTATTACAGAAACAAAAACATTAGTACATTTCTAACTAGAATTTATGTCAAATCAAACCATTGTATACTAAAACTTGTAAGTTTTAGCCGAACTTATTCCTAGTTTCCATAGTAATTAAAAAAGATTTTCGTTATCCGTTTTTCCTCTGAGCGAAGTAGTTTTACTAACTATAGGCATTAGTACATATGCATGAGACCAATCTTTTCCGGTCATTATTGAGCTATGGCTCAAACAAATCATGTCATATATTTTCTAAAACCTCAGAACAAATCCTTATTTGAATTTTGATGGTGTTATTCCTCAACGGAAAACTCAAAAATCACCAGGATTTTTCGCCTGTTTCATTTGGCTAATTTCACACAGTAATATTTTTGATGGTGTTTGATGAAAATCATGTAAATACCATCAAAGGAGCATCTTACAAAATTTTTTTTTTACCTCTACTGACTGATGCTATCACTGAATTTTCCCTACATTCAACAATTTGTCGGAATATTTTATTCCAAGTTAAACAAATTGTCCATTACGTATTGCCATACTCACTTGGCCTCTTCATCCAATCATACACTGGGCCAGACTCACTTGGCCTTTTCAAGCATTGATCCACTTACCAGACTCACTTGGTAGGATCAAAATTTTCTATGATTTGTTTTTGTCACACGTGTCTTAGCTTCAGCAACCCCGCTGGCTAATTCTATGAACGCCTTAAAGTTCATATCACACGCTTCGACAAACTTCTCAAGGTGAAGATTTTACAGTCAAAACAATCTAGCTTCAGCATTTCTGCTGGCTAGCTTAGAACGCTTTAAAGTTCTTTTAAGCCGTTTTGACAACATTCAGGAAAAATCACAGTCCTAACTCTTTTAGGTTGCTTTCAGTGATATATCAATCAGTCAGTGATTTTGTTTCTATTGAGGTCTTTGCTTAGAGGAATTTAAATTTGTGTTATGTTTCACTGTGCATAATCCATCTCTCTCTTATCATATAATTTGCTCTTTCCCGGTTTTTTTTTTTAAAGAAAGGGAGTCATGTAGGACCCTTGAATATCAACTACATTTTTGTGTGTGTTTGTGTAAAGAGATTGAGAGAAACAAATATGGATTTGTTGTTTAAACTTTAATTTATTTATTTGTTTGTATTTATTAATTTACCGTATGTAGATGTAATGTTCTTTACTTATGACAATTTAATTAATAGAATATATCAAACGGTCCTACAATTAACACACATAAAATTTGTGTTCAAAAATTTAAATAAAACAAATATTTTGTTAATTTTTATAATTACAAATTGTTTAAGTTAAAAGTAATTCAAATTGTTTAATTGTTGTTTATAATTACAAACTATTTAGTGTGTGGTACATAATAAATAATTAATTTAAAAATGAAAGATATTGTGTTTAAAAACTAGTATACAGTTTTAATATAGTAAATAATCTAATACTTTTTAAATGCAATATATGGTGAACGGAGAACTATTCATAAATCCAAAGGATGCGCATCCAGTAGAACCAGCAGATCTTGTGGAACATCTCAAACAGTGGATGCGATCCTTAATCCCGAAAGATACCCGGAAAGATCCTCAGTCAAATATTTACATTCCAAAAGATCTTTTGGAATGCGACTACGTTTTTGTCAGGGTGGATAAAGTAAAACCTAGTTTATCACCTCCTTATGAGGGTCCATTTAAAGTTGTTAGGCGTTTCCGGAAGAGTTACATCGTTGAAATAAAAGGTAAGAACCAGAATATTTCAATTGACCGACTTAAACCTGCATACATGACCGACTTATTGGACAAGAAACCAAATTCCCGCCAAGTAAGATTTGAACTACCTCCGCGTCATACTAGAGGCTAAGATGAAACAAGGAGATATGTCCACACATCTCTCCTTGTTTTTCTTAAGAGGGGAAGTCCTGTGGCGGTTAGATAATTCAATTCCATTTCAACTAGTAAAAATTGTAAAATTTTATTAATTCTTAATTCTATCTCATCCATATCATTTATTTCATGTAAAATAATCCAGCGAAATTATGATCCACGATGTAAAGTTAATCAAGGCATAATAATAATAATAATAAAATAAAGCAACAATACTTATTCGATTACATATGTGTGTGCTGGTTGAGGATGAACAAATTAATTTACCTTTACTAGTTGTAAATATTATTTTGTATTATATAATTTATTACATACAAAAAATTAACAGTATTTGAATTATATAAAAATTTAGTTGATAAAATTTGTAAGAGGATATTTAAAAAATCAGTCGAGTCTATATGTCCAAGAGACAGTATCGTTTGAAGATAAAATCAATAAAATTATTAATTAACAATTATTGTTTAAAAAGTTGTTTTAAGAAAAATATAAAAGTTTCTAAAATAAATGGTGATCCATAAAAAGTGTTGAAGTTATATTATTTGTGGAACAACTCATATTGAACACAATAAAGGAAATCAAACTTTCAAAATGTCGGGGACAAGGATACGATGGAGCTGCTACAATGAGTGGAATTTATAACGGGGTTCAGAAGAAAATTCTTGATAGAGAAGGAAAAGCCATTTACGTCCATTGCGCAGAGCATAGACTCAATCTCGTTCTCAATGATGCCTCGACGGGTGCAATATCTGAAGTCCAAAGATTCTGGGGGTTGATTGAGCAAATTTACGTTTTTTTTGCAAACAGTATCAAAAGATGGGAGTTATTATCGGCTTTCTTTTCTGAAAATTCTCTGTTGAAACTCAAACGACTCTTTCCAACTCGATGGTCATCCCGGAACGATTCTTTACAAGCTGTCGCATTCAGGTACTGTGATATTTTGAAAGCGCTGTCTAAAATCATCCTCATCAGTAATTCTAAAACTGAGCGAAATGAAGCGATTCATCTACGTAAAGAGATGGAAAATTTCGAATTTGTTCTTCAAGTTGTTATGCACACGGAGGTTCTGACGACAACGAACCTAGTTACGAAAGCTCTTCAACAGCCAGACGTCGACCTTTCTCAAGCAAATGTTTTACTTGAGCGAGCGTATCAAGAACTACGAGATTTCCGAAATGACTACGAGGGAGCGAAAACTCAGGAGGTCAAACTGAGTGCTGATTGGGGAGTCAAGGTTGAGTTTTGCAACAAGCGCATCAAGAAAACCAAGAAATATTTCGAAGAATTATGTGAAGACGAAAGACTATCCAATGGAGAGGCACGATTCCGAGTTAATATTTTCTATGGATGTCTCGATATCATTTGCAATCAATTACTCAATCGATTTGAGAGTTTGAAGGATGTCATCAAAATTTTTCGAGTTCTCCAACCTGAAGAATTGACAAAAATGACGGATCAAGAATTGTACAAAGAAGCTCTGAAACTTGCGGATACTTATGCTGAAGACATCGGTGACAGATTTCCTGAACAGTTGATATCCCTTCGATCGTGTCTAAAAAAACGAATTGAGAAACTAAGTTCTGTCAAGCAACTCGCGGATTTATTAATCGTTGAAAATGCTGCTTTGTCTACAAGTTTTCAAGAAGTTTGTACAGCTCTGATTTTGTTTTTGACTATTCCGGTCTCACTTGCAACGGCTGAGAGATCATTTTCCAAATTGAAAATCATTAAAACTTATCTTCGAAGTACAATGGGCCAGGAGCGTTTGAGTTGCTTGAGTATTCTGTCCATCGAACATAAAATTGCCAATCGTTTGAGAAGTAACCTCGATCAAATTATTCGCAAGTTCGCTGATGCGAAAGTAAGGCGTATTAAATTCTGAATGAGTATATCGTAACTTCAGAAACTCGAAAATTTTACATTTTATTCGATGTTTTCAATTTAAGTATTGTACCACGAGAATAAAAAATTTCACAGAAATTACTTAACACTTTTTTGAACGTTATTGTATCCATCCTTTAAATAAATCCTTTCAAGACTCCAAGCAAACAATATTATTGTGTGTGTATGGAAAGGGGGGAGGGGGGGGGGGGGGGGGGGGTTGAAATGATGTCAAAAATTTTTTTGGTAAGGAGGCCCCCTTGTGAAAAATTGTCCGGGGCCTCCACTTCTATAGTTACGCCACTGAGTGGGAGATAAAAACAGAGAACCGATGATATAAAATAAGAAAATTTCAAACGAAATGGTCAGTATACGATTGGAACTCAACCAGTATACCATATCTATCAAAGTCCATTTGATATGATATGATACTGGTGTTGTTGAGTTAGTATAATTTTAAAATCAAAGAGTTCACTAATCACTAGTACAGATTGGAAATAAAAAGAAAAAAGAAAAAAAATATATATATGTTTGTGATGTGATTAGGAATAAATTTTAATTTTGTGATAAAATCTATTGTAATGATTGTTCAGGTTTTAATTTAAATATTATGAGAATAACAAATCAAATTCTTTAGTGAAAAAAAAATGTTAAAGAAAAATATGATTGTGTTTTGTGTTCATTTATTTTTTTGATGATGTTATTTAATAAAGAAGTTTATTGGTTCAAAATCCTTGGGGGAAATCATTTATTTTGATTATTGTGATAAAAGAGTTTATTTATGCATCGATTTAAGAAAGAATTATCAGATGTTTTTATTTGTTATAAATTTAAAGTTATTGAAAAGGATAAACAAGACCAAACTAAAAAGCATTGTTATTTTTATTTGTCTGAACATTTTGTTTTTGCAACTGCATTTCTGGTAGCAAAGCGTAGTAAAGATCCAACAACACAAGTTGGTGCCGTATTTGTGTACAACGATAGTAAAATTGTGGGAATTAGTTGTAATGATTATCCAATTGGCTGCAGTGATGATGAATTTCCAATAAAAGTTTATACATGGTGCATGCAGAAGTGAATGTGAGTTTGGATAAAAATTGTTCGTGTATCAAAGGAAGCACAATGTATGTATGTAGCACTATGTCCATGTAATAAGGTGCTAAATATTTTATACGATCAGCAAATAATAAAGGCAATCAAGACAACATTGAAGAAAAATATAATGTAAGCTAATTTGTAATTTAATTTGTATAATTTTTTTGATTTAGCAATAAATTTATTCTGTGATATTTTCAAAAAAATAAGAGATTTCCAAGTGGATTTGTTTGTTGTGTTGTTAATTTCAGTGTTTCAGGTTTTATATAGCTTTTTTTAGCTATTCCGGCATAAAATAAATTATAATTATGATAGTTTCGCTTAAAAGTTCAAATGGTTTCATACGGTCATGGAATAATCAATTTAAACCTATGCCTATTATATTGATTGTAAATAATAGCATATTAATTATATTCACAAACAAATTGTAAATTATGTTCTGATGAAACTGACTCAGTTAACTGAATTATTGTACATTTATTTTTGTAATGGTAATGATTGGAATGAATCATATAATTTAACAAAAAAATAACGTAGATTATTTTCTATCTTTCATAAAATTAAAGTACAAACCTATGATAACCATGTATTAAAGGAAATGTTAACAAAATTAAATTCTAACGAAGATAATGACGTAAATTTATTGTTCTCTGTAATATTGAGTGATATTGGATTGTTTCAGGGGTGTATGAAGGTACGTGTGTGTGTGTGTGTGTGCGTGTGTATATATGGTGTGAGAGCATGTGAATGTGTGCTGTGAATTGTAGGGGTTGGACGTGGTGATCGTGGTTCTTTCGCATACCGGGGTCGCCAGAGTCTCATTTTTTTCACTTGTTTGTTTTTCATTTCCGTATATATTATGTAATTCGCGTACATCTCAGTTAATTGTGCTGGAGTAGCAGGAATTCTAACTCGAATCCAATGCTGAAGCTAGTCGATAAGGCTTTATAAACCTCATAAGATACGCGACCTGCTATGCCGCTTCATTGGTTCGCCAATGAATCAGCGTTTCATTACAAAACGAGAAAAAAGTTTTGTAAATTTCCAAGTTTGCTTTAACTATTTAAGTCAGATGACTTTAATTTTGTTTAATAAAACGAATATATTTACTTGTAAACAAAATAATAAAATATTAGATAACGTGTATAAATCAAAACAAATTTTTATTGTGAAAAATTAATAATAATAACAAGAAAATAAAACAATTAACTGTAATTACAGTACATTCACAATTGTTGTTACACCATTGGTGAATTGAGGCGTTGGCCGGTGATAATCAACTGGAAATTACTTTTTATCCTGTTATTTGGAAAACCTGGTACATACCGTACCAGGTTAAAAGGTTTGTAACCTACAAAAAAAATAAGATTAATGTAGAAAACTTTATAATCAACGGGAAATATCTTTTTGTTTCTCCTCTCCATCTGCCGAGAACTGGGTTCACGTAAAAAAGAACCTGAATTGATTTGAGTGGAAGAAGTCCCAAATTGTTCGCTGACCCCGTCAAAAAATTGACCTACACCACAAGAATTAAAGGAGAAATTCGTACGACTTCCGATACTCCAGTTTATTCTAAAGCTTACCCATACCCAATGGCTTTAAGAGAGGAAGTCGAAAAACAAGTTAACGAACTGCTTAAAGATGAAATCATTAGACCTTCCAGATCGCCATACAATTCTCCAGTCTGGATCGTGCCTCGAAAAGAAGACGCATCTGGTCTAAAAAAGTATCGAATGGTGATAGACTACAGAAAGCTGAACTCTATAACCATCGCCGATAAATACCCAATACCAGAAATAAATGAAGTTCTTTCGAATCTTGGTAAAAATATGTATTTCACCACAATAGATCTCAAAAATGGGTTCCATCAAATACCTCTTAAAACATCAGGCGTAGAAAAAACCGCATTTTCTATAAATAATGTGTTATGCCTGCTATTATGTAACCCACTTTACCTTAAATGAACATTCAGTGTGGCTAATAATAATATTGAAAAAAATCGAATTCAACTGATCCACTTTACATATAAGCGGATGTATACAATGTAATCAAAAAATTAAATAAAAACGAGGAAAAGAGAGAAAGAACGAATGGTGGGATGGCGGGGAACGGAATGTAAAACAAATGTGTAACTCTAAAATTTTATTTTGATTTGATCATTACGTCTCTGCTATTTGATGGATACTAATCATAGCAAGAAAATAAAAATTTGTAAAATATTTATTTTTAAAATCATAAATATTTTAATTAATTAAAATTCAAGTTAAATTGTGTTAAATTAAAATTTAAGTAAAGTTAAAAACAATAAAAAATTTATATAAAGATTTTTCTTATACAAAGCAGTATTTGTTTTTGTTCTCTGTGTGTGAACGATATCAAAAAGGCGAGGTCATCGGAGGAATACTGGACTTCTATCCTTGTAAGTATATAATAATTTTAAATTGGAAATAGTAAGCGTGCGTGTCGATATTTTGGTAGCATACAATGTTCGTCATTTCTAAACGTATATCCGATATTGGGCATAGTATGGATGATGACACTAAGATGGATGTCCGATGGACGCGGAAGCTAGTAAATAGTGCTGAATTTCGGTAGAAAAATAGTTTATAGTAATAATTTTGTTTTGGTGGTATTATGAGTTGGTGGAACGTAAATGAGGTATGGTGAAATGGTGTATAGATAGATTGTGCAGAGAAAAACATATCATATGAGAGCTAATAGTGCAGAAGGCTGAATTCATCCAATCACATGTTTTTTTTCTTTAACGAATTACGTTGATAACATGTGGTCGGTTTTCTTTTTGATCGTAAGAAGGAATTTTTTTTTGGTAATTGTTCACGACCAAGTCGTTATACTCAGGAGTTTCAACAAAATGTTTCTCAATCTGGAAGTGAAAAAACAATGTAAATAGGTTGCTATATTATATATATATATATATATATATATATATATATATATATATATATATATATATATATATACATATCTATATATATATAGATATATATATATATATATATATATATATATATATATATATATATATATATATATATATATATATATATGTATATATATATATATATATATATATATATATATATATATATATATATATATATATATATATATATATATATATATATATATATATATATATATATATATATATATATATATATATATATATATATATATATATATACTTATCGTAAATCACTTCCAGATGAATGTTAAAACATTGCAAGTTGCCCAGGAATAACTAAAATTAACGCAATACGATATTAGTCATGATTTGTACAATCAAAGATTTATTTATTATTTACAAAATTATGCAAATATTACCAAAACAATCCTTTTGAAATGTCAATCTAAATGTCAATTTTGAATTGATGTGTTCGGTATATTTGATTTTTAGTTGGATATTTTCAATGTTCACATTGAATTGATGTGTTCGTTATTCTATATTATTCATTCGATATTTTCGAGATCGTTGGAAAACTTGACAGTAGTTGAGCTTATGATTTGTAGAGTTTTGGCTTTCTATAAAATGGACTGTTTTGGTAGTTTTTGTCTCTTATTCTTACGAATTTATATCTGAATAGTATAGTCAGTAAAAAGTGTTGTTTGTGTTATTTCATGTAGTTGGTTGAGTATGGGCTAAGCTCTCTCTTTGTTATTTTTAAGTCAATTTTAAATATTTTGTATTCCTATGTGTTAGATCAGTAATTGTAAAATTAATAAAGGAAGTTTATATAAAGTTGTGTGCATCAGGTCAGTTTTTTAATGTATATATAAATTAACCAAATAGTTTTTTCTTTGTTCTCTGACAAATATTCGTCGAGTGTGCATGCAGTAAAAAAACTCGTATAAGTTTTCATCGAGTGGAACGGGTGATGTTTCCATGTAACGACGCGGTCGTTGTCATCAGATAGTGTCAACTATTATATGAGCTGATATTTTCGTCATTGCTTCAATCAACCATCTCATATGTACATGATTTCAACTATTATATGAGCTGATATTTTCGTCATTGCTTCAATCAATCATCTCATATGTACATGATTTTCAACTATTATATGAGCTGATATATTTTCATCATTGCATCTTTCATTTCATATGTACATGATTTTAAATTATTATATGAGCTGATATATTTTCGTCATTGCTTCAATCAATCATCTCATATGTACATGATTTTCAACTATTTTATGAGCTGATATTTTCGTCATTACTTCAGTTAATCATCTCATTTACATAACTTCAACTATTATATGAGCTGATATATTTTCATCATTGCATCATTCATCTCATATGTACATGATTTCAACTATTATATGATCTGATATTTTCGTCATTACTTCAATCAATCATCTCATATGTACATGATTTCAACTATTATATGAGCTGATATTTTCGTCATTACTTCAGTTAATCATCTCATTTACATAACTTCAACTATTATATGAGCTGATATATTTTCATCATTGCATCTTTCATTTCATATGTACATGATTTTCAACTATTATATGAGCTGAGATATTTTCGTCATTGCTTCAATCAATCATCTCATATGTACATGATTTTCAACTATTATATGAGCTGAGATAGTTTCGTCGTTGCTTCAGTTGATCATCTCATTTTCATAACTTCAACCATTATATGAGCTGATATATTTTCATCATTGCATCGTTCATCTCATATGTACATGATTTCAACTATTATATGAGCTGATATTTTCGTCATTACTTCAGTTAATCATCTCATTTACATAACTTCAAATATTAAATGAGCTGATATATTTTCATCATTGCATCTTTCATTTCATATGTACATGATTTTCAACTATTATATGAGCTGAGATATTTTCGTCATTGCTTCAGTTAATCATCTCGTTTACATAACTTCAATTATTATATGAGCTGAGATATTTTCATCATTGCATCATTCATCTCACTTACATAATTTCAACTATTATATGAGCTGAGATATTTTCGTCATTGCTTCAATCAAACATCTCATATGTACATGATTTTCAACTATTATATGAGTTGATATTATTATCTTTATTGTATGAAGAAAACATAATCACAATAAAAATTCATTATTGGTCAGTAACTGTGTTGTTTGGGTGACAGTCTCTGGGTCTCACATTATCTTGATATTTGCATCACGGTGTTGGAAGTTTATGTGCCAACCAAATCACATCAAATATATCTTCAAGAAAAAAAAATACAGTCCACCTCTCATCGACGCCGCATCAGTAATAATGACTAGCGATAGCAGATTTTCACATGTTCTTTTTTCATTAAATTTTTTTAGGTTAAATTTTTGTTTTGGTTCATTAAATGCTGGTTTCTTTATTATTATTGTTTACATGAAATGCACAGCTGCGCCTCGTATTCCAAGCCGGGGAGTCTTATGTTCGGGTTGATTTGTGTAGATACTTTATCGATTTATATAATTTGCCAGCAGCAGCTAGATCAACGAAGGAGCTCTAGAAAGGGCCCCTTCTTAGAAGAATACATGTAACAAATGGGAAATTTGAATTTACACGATTACCTTTCGGTCTAAGAAATGCTCTATCGATATTCCAAAGAACACTCGATGACATTCTTAGGGCACATATAGCTAAAAGATGTTACGTCTACATTGACGATATTGGAATGCCTTATGCATCACCAAAAATTAAGAATCATAAGCACGTATAATGGTTCTCAACCTGAAAAGGAAACATTCAAAATTCATACATGTTGTAGATTTCATTTCTGATTTCCAAATGGATTATATTTTAAATTAAAATTAAATCAAAATATATAAAATGCAACGTCTAATATTTCAAAACAAAGTTATATTTTCTTTTAAGAAATTAACAATTTTATTTATATTTTTTGCTAAATAAATGAATTCCACAATTCAAAGTAAACAAAAATTGTTACATAATTTATTTGTGACGATAAATTATGTATGTCAAATATGAAATTGCATTTCTTTTTTGGTGTCATCAAAACAATTAACAATTTTATTGTTTTTGTTTTTATGAAATAATAATTTGAAGGAAAACATTTTTATATGTTTATGTTGAGATAATGGAAATGTATGATGGATGGAAATAGAACATGTATGATGGATGAAAATCCATGATGAGAATAATACGCATGTAAAATTTGTAAGTATATATAAGGAAAATGTTAGATTTAAGAGATCAGGGGCCCTATTCCCGAACACATATTTGTCAATCGACAATATTGTCAATTTCACCAAAATGCTTAACAACTTTGTTTAAAAATGGTATTCTGTAACTCATATTTGTGTCAAACAAATTATAACAAATTTTTACAAAATTATAACAGATTTTTGGTACTAGATTCGTACTTTTGACAACTAACTTTTTTAATCTTAAAAGATGCAAAATAAAATAAAAATATATTTAATAAATAAATATGTTTTAATGATATTTATATAAAAATATGATTATTTAATATTATTAAAGACTTAATTTGGCGTTATAAATTAATTTTTGCGCCAATCGATGAAATTTGTATAAAAAAGTGAACACACAAAACATAAAGCAAAATTGTGATTTTGACAGTAACTATATTGTTCTTGTCAGATTCACAATATTGTGTTGAATTTTCACCAAATTTGTGTTACATAATACGAAATTCACAATATTGTGTGAATTTACAATATTGTGATGACATTTATGTGTTCGGGAATATGGCCCCAGTATCAGTATCACTATTGTAACTCAATACCAAAGCATATTATATGTAGTTGATCATATTTGTAATATGATCACTAACATATCAAAATTGTAAAAAGTTTTATTTAAAACATATAATCTGGACCATATATAAAGATATAAGAAGATTACAACAATAATGAATAAAGGTGTTTTACTTCATCATAGAATATAGAGGTCGAAAGGTGACAAGTGCCTAAGATCTGGAATGACCCATCCTGGTCATCCACTCTATATTCTATCATCCATCATTCCAACAAACAATTCAACAGCATTAGACGTAAACCAGTTTAATATAATAATATTCGGAAGAGACGAAGACAACATTTTCAAAATCTAGTACAAGTTTTTATAACTCTTAAGGAAGCCAATATGCAAATCCAACTCGACAAGTGCAATTTTCTATAACAAGAAGTTGAATTTTTAGGGTTCATTGTCGGAATAGATGGAATTAAACCAAATATAAAGAAAATTAATGCAATAATCGATCTCCCAGCACCTAAGAACCTCAAAGATCTAAGATCCTTCTTAGGCATGTCAGGATATTACCACCGTTTTATACAGAACTATGTCAAACTAGCGAAACCTCTGACATCCCTTTTACGAGGGGAGGATGGTCGAATCTCCAAAAATGCATCTAAAAACAAAGTAATTCATCTAAACGAACAAGCACTCGAAGCTTCCAAGAGATTGAAAACCACTCTTGTTTCGGAAGAGGTAATGTTATCCCATCCAAACTTCACAAGAGAATTTGAGTTAACAAGAGATGCATCTGAATATGCTTTAGGAACTGTGCTCACACAAGACAATAGACCAATCACTTACATTTTAAGAACTTTAAGTAAGACAGAAGAAAACTATTCGACAAACGAGAAAGAAATGCTAGCTATAAAATGGTCACTTAATTACCTCTGTATGGCTCTCGTTAAGTAAAAATATTTACAGACCACCAGCCATTAACATATGCTCTTAGTAATAAGAACACAAATAGCAAAATGAACCGATTGAAAGCTATTCTAGAGGAATACAACTATGAATTAAGATACAAACCTGGAAAGTCAAACGTCGTAGCAAATTCCCTTTCCCGATTACCAAGTCCTGAAGAAGTTAATGCTCTAACATCAACCCAACACAGTTCCGACAGTTCTTCACATAATCTAATACCAACAGTTGATTCTCCAATTAATGTTTTTCGTAATCAACTTATATTGAAAACGGACGATATTGAAACCAGCTATCAAACAAAAACCCTTTTTTCTAACTATATTAGACACATTTTTGTACAACCAAACTATTCCAAGACGGACCTCATAACAATTTGCGAAAGATACTTAAACCCCAAACTTATAAATGGACTCCTTACATCAGAATCTATTATGGAAGAAGTTCAACAAATGTATCCGCTTCACTTTAAGAACTATAAAATTCGCTTTACGCAAAATACGGTAGAAGACATCGAAAATGAGGCGCAGCAGGACGAAATAATCAGCAGAGAGCATAGACGAGCTCATAGAAATGCATGCGAAAATCGAATGCAAATACTGCGTAAGTTCTACTTTACAAAAATGGCATCAAAGATTTCTGCCAAAGTTAAAGACTGTACTATATTTAAAGAAAATAAATACGAACGGCAGCCCAACCATCAAAAAATTCTCGCCACTCCAATACCTAATCACCCCGGACATACAATTCACATTGACATTTTCTCCACGGCAAAACATTTCGTTCTAACAGCAATTGATAAATTTACTAAATTTGCTCAAGCAAAATTAATAAAATCTCGTGCTATCGAGCACATAAAAAAACCGTTCCAAGACATATTGCTGTATTTTTGTGTACCTGTAGCTGTTATTGTAATAGATAACGAAAAATCTCTTAACTCAGCATCTATCACTGCCATGATGCAAGATGACTTTCACATTAAAGTGTTTACAACTCCTCCTTTTAAAAGTGAAGTAAATGGACAAGTCGATCGGTTTCACTCAACTTTATCAGAAATCATGAGATGTTTAAAAGCAGAAGGTCCACCTCGTACATTTAAACAACTCCTCGAACGAGCGGTTAATGAGTACAACCACGCGGTTCATTCTACAACTAACAAAAAACCAGTAGAGCTTTTTTTCGGACGAATTCTAAATATTAGCCCTGGACAATTCGAACAGATACGGTTGACCAATATTGAAAAATTAAAATCAAAATAACAAAAAGACATAAATTATCACAACAAGAAACGAAAACCCATCAAACAATATTCACCGGGAGACATAACCTATGTCAAACATAACAGAAGATTGGAAGCGAAATTAAAAGTTCGGTTCGTTCGAGAGGTGATAAGAGAAAATAAAAATTCCACCGTTATCACCGAATCTTGGAGAACAGTACACAAATCCAACATCCGTAACTAATACCAATCGTTTAATTTTTATTACAGACATTTACTTAACCATATTAATGCTGGAATTCAATTGCTTGATTTCACAAATTCCCTATTTGTATCGATTAATATAGGTCATGCTAAAATACAAACTGGCTGTTTTAAAATAATCCATGTCATTGACCTAGACGAATACGAAAATGTTACACTCGAAGTTTTATCGCTCATGGGTACCACTGAGTCTAGACAGCATCATCTTGCTCCCTATATGTATTCTTTTCGAATTGGATCAAGTTCAAAACGTAATATTAAATTGAAGCGCATGGAAATGGATCGCAGGGAATCCAGACCATGACGATTTTGTAACTATTAAAGAAAAAATTAATGTTTTATATAATAATAATAAACAAGTTGGAATAAATAATTTAATAACTGAACGATTAAACAATTTAACTAAGATAAACAATGAAATCAAAAATGCACTAGCTATTAATGGACATCTGAATGATAAGATAATAAAAGACGTGGAATACAAGATAAAGATACTCAAAGAAGATTTAAGAAATATAAATTACGCGATTCACTGGGCATAATCGGGGATTATAAATTCACTTATACTGTCTAAAGAAGAAATAAAGTTAGCAATTAATACATTTAAAAAGGAACATTTTCTTTTCTCTACAATCGAAGAAGCTTTAAATTTTGCCGAAATTAAAATTATTACAGATTCTAGTTCGATTCTTCATATCGTAAAAGTTCCTATAACAGATCATAAAATTTATGACAAAATCATTTTGAAACCAGTAAAATGAAATAAAATTGCCACAGAGTTAGTATACGAAATAATTTTAAGAAATAATAACGAATTTTTTGCTTTGATATGTAAATCTAAAAATGTAATCAATTTATCAAACACATCTTGTATTCCAAATCTTCTCAAAAGCATGTTAGCGGAATGTAATAATGTAAACAACCAACACATACCTCAAATCGAAGAAATAACTCCAGGTATAATTCTCCTTAACAATTTCACCGGCACTATCCTAATTCAATCTATACCCCAACATTTGGATGGCACATTTTTAATTAAATTCAATAATACATATCTCAATAAACATTACCGGCCAGCCATTCACTTCACGTGAAGAAGCCCAATTTCATGTGTTACCCGCAATTTTACATCCATTTTCGAAAGAAAGAGAGTTGAAACGACTACTATCGTTAGAAATGATGGATGAAATTCACATCAATAACACGAACGCGATAAGCCTTCTACATTCAGAATCATCTAGGTTTCATTACCTATGTTATGCCTTTGTTGCTGCAGCTACCTTCATAATTTCATACACACTTTTGTATTAAAGCTATCAAAATCTTCTGATGCAATATATTTTCCAAATTCAAAACCAAAACAAAGTTCGATAATTCTAAGACCCGCTTCCAGCGCTCCAGAACTGAATTTCAATAACATTCCATATTTCTAAGTGATTGAGGACAATCACATTTAAGTGCGGAGGAGTTAATTAACCTTCATCTTATACATTCCTACAAATTGTTGTGCCAGGACTATTGCTCTTTTGCTCTAAAAACGATAGATTTTATTTTCAATTACAATTTCATTAATTTTCTCAAAAGTCGTTATATTTTTGTACGCTACTGTTAAGATTTACTTACGTCACTCAATTTCAATAATAATCATGTTTGATTAAGTTTTTTTTATAAGTTGGAGAAGTTGTTGATTTGTTGGAGAGGGAAATTGAAACAGAAAAATTTGTATAAAACTGAGAATTTTTATAGTAAATTCAATTAGTATAATTTTGAAAATCCAAATGTTTGGATAATAAATGTTAAAGTTAGTGATTATGATTTTTAAAATAAAAAAATTTTAGTAACAAGTTAAAGTTAAGACTAAATAAATATTACCATGTAAGGTTAAAAAATCAAAAAAAATATATAATGCTTTTTATTATAAAGAAAATAAAGATGTCTGTTTTTTTAATTGTGATGTTCGTGCTTCTTGGTAATGTAGGCTCGTGTAGGCTTGCTCATGTAATCTATAATAAAGTTTTGAGCTATCCGCTGCAAATTATATTATAGTTTTTTTTTCATAAAAGTTCAATAGTTTCAAAATGTTTTGTCTTCTAAAAATATCCTATTACAAATTGCATTCCGTAAAAATTTTCTCGCAGAAACAAACTTCATTAATTGACAAGTTTAGTTTCTGTGAAATAGGAATATAATATTTCAATTAAATTATTATATTATGTTTATATTGCAGAAAACATTGTAAAACATTTCTAGCATTAAGTTAAGAAATTAAAATTGTAATCACTATCTTTTTGGATTCAATAAAGTAAAGAGGTCTTCCTCTAAAAAAATTATTTTTTTAAATAAAATAAGGAATAATTCCTTAACTTATACACGACCAATTTTGCATATAATAACGATGTAACACCCTGTTCATACGTACCAAAAAAAATAAACCATTCGTGCTTTTATCATTCATGCATAGGACAGAAGAAGCTGAGGAAACACAAGTAACAAAGCCGGAGACAATAAAGTGTGGTGGACCAGTAACCAGGCTGATCCACCCTATTGATACAAACACCCAAACAATCCCACAATATTCCCATTCGATATCAATTATCCAAAATTATTCCAAACCATAGACCCATTGATCGATTCAGTGATCATTATAACAAGTCTAGACATAATAACCTGCAGCTGCTACATCATCCTACAGTAAATCTTTAATTGAAATCCCGTAATTAATTTTCAGTCGATAACATTTTTCCAAACTCAATTTCAATTAATATTAGTAATATTAAACCACATAAAAAACCGTTCAAATGAAAAAACTTTCTCAAAGATTTTCTCATAAAAAATACACAATGTATTTTTTATGTCTATATTCCAATTAACAAAACAATCCAAACAATTTGCTAACAGTGCAGCTGTCGTACAAATTTCTATAATCCAAAGTTCAACTGGTTACAATCTAAAGTCCAAAATACAATCCATACATTCTTTCAATTCGAATAAAATTTCCATTTACTAAATCAAAATAACAACCAAATTTAAAAAAAAACTAATTACAACAATAGTTCCATTGTGCTTCCGAAATTTAAAACCACCACGAGCCAAGAATCTAATATTTCAATATAAAATAAATATTACAGGAAAGTAATAAAAAACCCTAATAATTAATTTCTATAAAAAACGACAAAAAGAAATATTAAAACACAAATTCGATTACTCAGTTATTTCTATTTTTTATTTCATTTTTATGGAAAACTATTTTCTATTGGTCAATTGGTTTTACCAAACGAAAAATTGTTAAAATATATAATACTGACTTGTCGGTGGAAAAGCCAGTCTTACGTGATCAATCGAGTATATAACTTTTAAATCTAAACCGTGGGGGGGGAAGTCGAGTTCCCAAATAACCTAAGTAACGTGTGTGTATAAGTGTGAAGAAAATTGTGCTAATCAACTAAATTAAGAAAATTGTGCTAAATAAAAAATTAAGAAAATTGTATTAATATAAAATCAGTTAAATTAAGAAAATTGTGCTAGTACACAATCAAATAAATTAAGAAATTTGTGTCAAGTTAAAACAAACGCTTCAACTAAATAAATGTACTAAAAAATCAAAACTACTTAAATATTTCTCGTTTCATTAAAATCAGTGAGAAAGTCAACGAACTGGGAAAATCCATCCGTAAGTACATTCAAACTTTCACCTAACTAGTAAATAAGTAAAATGTATGTATGGTAATTCTGTACCCTCACGGGTATGCCACCACATATTGACGCAGCCGGTTCACCGAACCACCTCGTAAAAACATTTAATATTTGTGGTAAATATATATCCCTCACGGGACCACCACAAAAGTACTACAATAAAACCAAAGGCGGAGTCGACGTAATGGATAAAATGTTGGGAGAATATACAGTAAAACGAAGAACAATACGTTAGCCCTTGGCATTTTTCTACAAAATTTGGCATTGAATTTCTACTGAATTGACTGCTATGTCTACTTAGATGACATTGTAGTTTACGGCAAAAGTCTCACAGATCACACTGACAAACTCACCAACGTACTTTCGAGATTAAGGCAACATAATCTTAAACTGCAACCAGAAAAATGTAATTTCCTTAGGCGAGAGGTATCCTACTTAGGGCACTTATGTACAGAAGCAGGTGTGTTACCAGATCCCAGTCGTACAATTGCGGTACAAAATTTCCCCACTCCTAAAACAATTAAACAAACTCAATCCTTTTTGGGTTTGTTAAATTATTACCGAAGGTTCGTGCCAAATTTCTCACGTACTGCTAACCCGCTAAATAAACTTCTACAAAAAGGAGTAAAATACAATTGGTCTGAAGACTGTGAAAAAGCTTTCCAAACGCTAAAACATGCAGTAGTATCTCCTCCAATTCTAACGTACCCCAATTTTAGCAAACCATTCAACCTAACAACGGACGCAAGTAATGAAGGTCTGGGTGCTGTTCTATCACAGGGAAATGCAGGTGAGGACAAACCAAGAGCTTACATCAGTAGAACCCTTAACAAAGCGGAAAAAAATTATTCCACGATTGAGAAGGAACTCTTAGCTATAGTTTGGGCTATCAAAACATTTCGATGTTATTTGCTAGGTAGAAAATTTACTGTTTATTCTAATGCCATTAAAAGGAGTTTTCAACGTAAAAGACCCCACTTCAAGATTAGCCCGTTTCCACCACAAACTTTCCGAATTTGATTACCACATAGAGTATGTACCAGGGCCGAAAAACAGGGTAGCAGATGCATTAAGTAGAAACTTAACAGACCAGTATCAACACAGTGACACACTGAATGCTGAAGCAAGGGATATAGATACTAACGGAAGAGCAGAAATTACACCAAAGGTCAACAATCATTTACTCATCATAGATGAACACTCGGATGAGAGAAAAACAGAAACCAACCCTCCATCGATCAAAATACACCACTCTGAAACACAAACACTTCAAACTTGTCTAGCTGTTACCAGAGCGCAGAAACAAGCAGAAAAGGAGAAAGAAGAAGAACTATAAACGAGCGCTATACAGAAAGAACAATCGCCAGAGCAAGACATTCTTATACGGAGCGACAACGAGGAAACCAACGACAGAGAAACCAACTCTGACACGGACAAAGATGAGGATGACACGGATGACGTAAACGTGCAACTACTGACCAGCCGACAGGATATCGATACAGTTTTAAAAGATTCACATGACAACCCGTTAGGTGGCCACCAAGGAACAAAACGGACTTACAAGAGACTAAGAAAACAATACCTGTGGAAAGGTATGATGAAGGACATTGCTAATTATATCAGAAAATGCCCATTATGCCAAAAGAACAAAGTTTCCAAACTGAACAAAATGCCAATGGTAATAGGGGAAGTGGCCGAGAAACCTTTCGAAAAAATCTACATGGATATAGTAGGACCCTTACCGAAAACTTTTAACGGAAATATTTACATCCTGACATTTGAGGACGATTTAACCCGATTTATGGACTGTTATACAATGCCAAATCAGGAAGCAGCAACAGTAGCCCGAATCTTTTTCGATGAAATTATTTCTAGGTACAGAATACCTAAAATATTAATTACAGATCAGGGTTCAAACTTCACTTCCGATCTTTTCAAAAGAGTATGTAAATTTTTAAAAATAAACAAATTAGAAACCACCGCGTATCACCCTGAATCAAATGGTGCTTTAGAAAGAAGCCACAGACCGTTGGCAGAGTATTTACGAAGTTTCGGATTCACTGCCGAAATTCCATCTAACCTAAAGAAAGCTCCCTCGCCTCTCTATAACATGGATGACTATTTCCTAGTTTTAAAATATAAAGTGCAAAAATCTCACTTAATTGCTCGCGAAAACCTTCTAAATAGTAAAAAATTGTCAAAACAATACTACGACCGAAACACACATCCAATAAAACTCTATATAGGAGATCTAGTATTATTACGAAATGAAACGCGAAAAAATAAATTCTCTAACATTTGGAAAGGCCCGTATAAAGTTATATTACTTAACAGCAACGTAAACACGACGATTCAAATAGGAAAACGTACAACGAAAGTACATAACAATCGGTTAAAATTATATTACATTTAAAATTTTTGCTATAATTTTTTTTTGATTTTCCACTAATTACAAATGTGGTAACCAACCCACCATTTCATTTTACTTAATTTAACACCTTATGTATCCAGTGTACATTCTAACTTCGGTTTAACACCTTATGTATCCAGTGTACATTCTACCATACATTGTATTGTTACCCAATATCATATTCTAATTATTATGTTAGAATAAACAAAATTTAATCGAATGATTTCTTAATTTGTTTAAAAGAAAACAAAAGTTTTATTTTACATCGTATGATGGATTTAAGTTTCACCAAGAATGCAAGACAGCGTTTTTTGTCACGTAGTTCTTGGTTTGAAGAAACATCGTTCATCGAAAAACAAAATTGAAAAATCAGTTGTTGTGTGGTAGCCTAAACGAGCTGTAAGCTCCTAAGAAAAATAATTGTGTTTGAAAAACTATTAAAGTTATAAGAGTTATATTTTTGCTAATATTGTTGGTGATAAATAAATAGAAATTTTGGAAAATATAATTAATAGTTCCTGTCTAATAAAATTGTGTTTTAATAAATGTTTGAAAAGAATAAATCATAGTTTGGTGACTTTGATTGAAGTTGGTGATAAATAATTGTAACAAAATAAATTATTGTTGGTAATAGTTAATAAAAGTTATCAACTTATTGTTGGCCGCATACCGGGGCACAACATATTTTGGCGACCTTGCCAGGAGCCTACAGCCGCTACAAGCCATCAGCGAGGGGTACCAAACAACGACTCACAAATACAACCTTGTATCTAATTTGGAAAATCAACTTTCAATTTGGAAACACAACCTTTATCTAATTTGGAAAATCAACTTTCAATTTGGAAATACAACCTTGTATCTAATTTGGAAAATCAACTTTCAATTTGGAAACACAACCTTTATCTAATTTGGAAAATCAACTTTCAATTTGGAAACACAACCTTTATCTAATTTGGAAAATCAACTTTCAATTTGGAAACACAACATTTATTTAACTTGGAAAATCAATTTCTTCAATATTTGCAAATTCTACTTGGGAATCTACAGCAACAGCAATTGTGGAAGTCCACAGCACTTCAAGGCAGGCTGTTAAATTGTCGGTTGAGTCTTTATTAACAATTCCTTTGGTTAGAATTAGATAATTTTCTTTTATTGAAAAATTACTGAGAATTAAATGTGGAAATTTGAATTAATTATTTTTTTTTTATTAAAATTTATTGAGAATTAAATGTGTAAATTTTAATTCTATTGGTGAATTGATTAGATAATTTTGAATTAGTTAATTTTATTTTATTGAAAAATTATTGAGAATTAAATGTGGAAATTTGAATTAATTATTTTTCTGTTATTAAAATTTATTGAGAATTAAATGTGGAAATTTTAATTCTATTGGTGAATTGATTAAATAATTCGAATTAGAAATTTTTGTGTGAAGAGTTAAGAAATAAATGTTTTTTTTGCTCTCATTTAGTAAGGGTAAATTTATAAGAGATTTATATGAAAAAAAAAAAAATTTTTTCATTTAGTAAGGGTAAATTTATAAGAGATTTAAATGAAAAAAAAAAATTTTTTCATTTTGTAAGGGTAAATTTATAAGAGATTTAAATAAAGAATTAAGAAAAAAAAACAAAAATTTTTTTTTTATTTTGTAAGGGTAAATTTATAAGAGATTTATATAAAGAATTAAGAAAAAAAAAACAAAAAATTTTTTTTTATTTTGTAAGGGTAAATTTATAAGAGATTTATATAAAGAATTAAGAAAAAAAAAAAAAAAAATTTTTTTTTATTTTGTAAGGGTAAATTTATAAGAGATTTATATAAAGAATTAGGGAAAAAAATTTTCTCATTTTGTAAGGTTAAGCCTATATAAAATATAAAGAATTGAGAAAGTAGAGAAAAACAAAATTTCTCTTATTATGTAAGGCTTAAATTTTATTTTGTAAACCTACAACAACTGATTTTTTTTTGGCTCTGGGAACTAAAGAGATATTTCTTAGCAATATGTAAGAAATATCTTTCACTAGCGGGGGGGTAATGTGGTAACCAACCCACCATTTCATTTTACTTAATTTAACACCTTATGTATCCAGTGTACATTCTAACTTCGGTTTAACACCTTATGTATCCAGTGTACATTCTACCATACATTGTATTGTTACCCAATATCATATTCTAATTATTATGTTAGAATAAACAAAATTTAATCGAATGATTTCTTAATTTGTTTAAAAGAAAACAAAAGTTTTATTTTACATCGTATGATGGATTTAAGTTTCACCAAGAATGCAAGACAGCGTTTTTTGTCACGTAGTTCTTGGTTTGAAGAAACATCGTTCATCGAAAAACAAAATTGAAAAATCAGTTGTTGTGTGGTAGCCTAAACGAGCTGTAAGCTCCTAAGAAAAATAATTGTGTTTGAAAAACTATTAAAGTTATAAGAGTTATATTTTTGCTAATATTGTTGGTGATAAATAAATAGAAATTTTGGAAAATATAATTAATAGTTCCTGTCTAATAAAATTGTGTTTTAATAAATGTTTGAAAAGAATAAATCATAGTTTGGTGACTTTGATTGAAGTTGGTGATAAATAATTGTAACAAAATAAATTATTGTTGGTAATAGTTAATAAAAGTTATCAACTTATTGTTGGCCGCATACCGGGGCACAACATATTTTGGCGACCTTGCCAGGAGCCTACAGCCGCTACAAGCCATCAGCGAGGGGTACCAAACAACGACTCACAAATACAACCTTGTATCTAATTTGGAAAATCAACTTTCAATTTGGAAACACAACCTTTATCTAATTTGGAAAATCAACTTTCAATTTGGAAATACAACCTTGTATCTAATTTGGAAAATCAACTTTCAATTTGGAAACACAACCTTTATCTAATTTGGAAAATCAACTTTCAATTTGGAAACACAACCTTTATCTAATTTGGAAAATCAACTTTCAATTTGGAAACACAACATTTATTTAACTTGGAAAATCAATTTCTTCAATATTTGCAAATTCTACTTGGGAATCTACAGCAACAGCAATTGTGGAAGTCCACAGCACTTCAAGGCAGGCTGTTAAATTGTCGGTTGAGTCTTTATTAACAATTCCTTTGGTTAGAATTAGATAATTTTCTTTTATTGAAAAATTACTGAGAATTAAATGTGGAAATTTGAATTAATTATTTTTTTTTTATTAAAATTTATTGAGAATTAAATGTGTAAATTTTAATTCTATTGGTGAATTGATTAGATAATTTTGAATTAGTTAATTTTATTTTATTGAAAAATTATTGAGAATTAAATGTGGAAATTTGAATTAATTATTTTTCTGTTATTAAAATTTATTGAGAATTAAATGTGGAAATTTTAATTCTATTGGTGAATTGATTAAATAATTCGAATTAGAAATTTTTGTGTGAAGAGTTAAGAAATAAATGTTTTTTTTGCTCTCATTTAGTAAGGGTAAATTTATAAGAGATTTATATGAAAAAAAAAAAAATTTTTTCATTTAGTAAGGGTAAATTTATAAGAGATTTAAATGAAAAAAAAAAATTTTTTCATTTTGTAAGGGTAAATTTATAAGAGATTTAAATAAAGAATTAAGAAAAAAAAACAAAAATTTTTTTTTTATTTTGTAAGGGTAAATTTATAAGAGATTTATATAAAGAATTAAGAAAAAAAAAACAAAAAATTTTTTTTTATTTTGTAAGGGTAAATTTATAAGAGATTTATATAAAGAATTAAGAAAAAAAAAAAAAAAAATTTTTTTTTATTTTGTAAGGGTAAATTTATAAGAGATTTATATAAAGAATTAGGGAAAAAAATTTTCTCATTTTGTAAGGTTAAGCCTATATAAAATATAAAGAATTGAGAAAGTAGAGAAAAACAAAATTTCTCTTATTATGTAAGGCTTAAATTTTATTTTGTAAACCTACAA
The DNA here is from genome assembly GCA_963693315.1 of Diogma glabrata. NCBI lineage: Eukaryota > Metazoa > Arthropoda > Insecta > Diptera > Cylindrotomidae > Diogma > Diogma glabrata. The sequence goes on from OY856186.1 coordinate 373,741,085, forward strand.
CAACTGATTTTTTTTTGGCTCTGGGAACTAAAGAGATATTTCTTAGCAATATGTAAGAAATATCTTTCACTAGCGGGGGGGTAATGTGGTAACCAACCCACCATTTCATTTTACTTAATTTAACACCTTATGTATCCAGTGTACATTCTAACTTCGGTTTAACACCTTATGTATCCAGTGTACATTCTACCATACATTGTATTGTTACCCAATATCATATTCTAATTATTATGTTAGAATAAACAAAATTTAATCGAATGATTTCTTAATTTGTTTAAAAGAAAACAAAAGTTTTATTTTACATCGTATGATGGATTTAAGTTTCACCAAGAATGCAAGACAGCGTTTTTTGTCACGTAGTTCTTGGTTTGAAGAAACATCGTTCATCGAAAAACAAAATTGAAAAATCAGTTGTTGTGTGGTAGCCTAAACGAGCTGTAAGCTCCTAAGAAAAATAATTGTGTTTGAAAAATTATTAAAGTTATAAGAGTTATATTTTTGCTAATATTGTTGGTGATAAATAAATAGAAATTTTGGAAAATATAATTAATAGTTCCTGTCTAATAAAATTGTGTTTTAATAAATGTTTGAAAAGAATAAATCATAGTTTGGTGACTTTGATTGAAGTTGGTGATAAATAATTGTAACAAAATAAATTATTGTTGGTAATAGTTAATAAAAGTTATCAACTTATTGTTGGCCGCATACCGGGGCACAACACAAATTACGTTACGATGACCAGTTAGTTCAATTTTTCTTACTAAATATTTTTTTTTGGCATGTATTTCATCGCCTTGTTATTCAGTTTAGCGGCAGTAAACGGCGAGACAATTGCAAACTACTCTATAAGACCAATCAAACAGAATGGAATAGTATTTGAAGGATTAGGAAAAGCCACATTTTACGCTAGAGAATGGGAAATCTACACGACCCTCAAACTAACAAATTTTTGGGATGTTTTTTCATTTATAGAATATAGCGAAAACGAAATGATCAAACTCTGTAACAAACTAAAATTGAAAGGTTTAGAGAAGCATTCGTCTTGTGGAAATTTGATTCATGACCTTACAACTTACGTGAACGAAATTAAAGGCGGAGACTCTGAACTATCTCACCTATTTAGTTCTAGACGAACTAAGCGCGCCCTAATAAACGCTATTGGACGGTTAACAAGCACCCTTTTTGGAACGATGGACGACGAAGACTCCAAAAACATATATGACAGGTTAGAAATGCTCGAACGAGACGACAATAGTACTTTTAAACTCTTAAAAGAATAAATTTCGGTAATAACATCCAATTATAACTTACTGAACAAACCCATTTTGATAATCAGAAACGAGACAGCAGCGTTTAAAACAAAAATAACTGACTTGCATAAAACCATTGGCAATTTAGATACGACATTAAATACTGCTATAGACGAAGACCGAATTCAAATAAAAGTGAACGAAATATCCACTTATATACTGCTTAAACTGTTACAAATACAAAAGGAACAAAACACTGATCTTTCTATGATCCAATCCTTACAGAACCATCAACTACACCCATTAATAATAAAGCTCAAAGACTTATCCACGTTTATGGCAAACATTACAAAAAAGTTCGAAATAAATCACAATTTTCTGCAATTGCACCATCTAGAACACATGATTACTATCGATTATTTCAAATACATTGACGGATTTATAATACGTATATTGGTACCTTTTCCCGAACACACTACTTATAATCTATTTAAGATCTATGTGTTACCTATTTATGCATCCGATGAGACATGCCATATTCTAGATATAAAGGGCGAATATTTGGCAAGTACAGATTATAAAAACAATTTTGTAATCATGAGTACATCCGATTACTTAGCTTGTAAAACTCTCGCCGTAAATTTCAAAAGTTCCCTAAAACTTTGTAAGCAAAACAAACCGAAGATCCTTAGCACAACAGGAAGCTGTATATTAGAACTTTACCATAACCCGATGCAAAAGAAATCAAACTGCAAAACCCGACCTTTTCATTTTGAAAACGACATTTTTGTACAAATGGTACAAACGAACTCTTGGTTGTATATGATACAACACCCTAGGACAATTTTTATTAAATGTAGAGATCTCCAGCACGAAGAAGAACAACAAATTACTAATCAAGGAATAATAACATTCAATACAAACTGTGACCTCCATACGTCAAATTTACTATTCTCCACAACCGGAAAGAAAAAAGAAACCCTTACAATTATTCAACCCGAATCCTCCAAAACAGACTATCCAAAATGGTCGGATCCAAAAGCAGCAACAAAATACAGAGACGCAACTGAGACAAAGAGCATACAGATTCCCAATAACGATATGTTTAACACAGAACTGATACTTGCTAACTTAGCATTGGAAACGCTACAAAAACACTTGAACCTAACCGAACACGAACGTTTACTAACCCATCAAAGCACCTTCCAGAGCCACACAAATCGAAACTATTTCTGCAAAACCCAAAATTAGACTCCCAAAAGTACAACATTCTGAAGATATCCCTCTAAACCAAATACCCATTAGAACAGTCATCAATGCAGAAGTACAAAATGATCCACCATTCAGATTTGTATAACCCGTAAACTACACTTTAAATTCAAATCACTCAAGTAAACGTAATTTTTTTCCTCTCAACATTGTTTTTTTTCCCACAAAATCATCATACGACTAAAACTGATCCAAATACATTACTCAACATATATATCAACAAATACATACTTCACCAAATCACCTAGTTTTAAAAAAGCCAATGCGTTCTGTCATTTTAAAAATATTTGTTGTTGCAAATGTATATAAATTTTGTTCCAATGTCAAGTTGTGTTTATGTAAACAAAAAACAAAATTTTTTTTTAATAAAATTCTGTCCCATTTTATAATAATTTTGAACTAATGAAAATTGCGCACATAAACATTAATACAGTTTTTAGTTAAGGTAAATCCAAATACATACGTCATATTAGGAATGGTCAGTAATCGAACCATTAAATAGAATAAGAAAAAGAAATATGGAATTTTCTTATAAGTAACCTGTATTTTTAATTTGTATTTAATATTATAATATAACTTTTGATAATATTCCCAGAAATAATTTTGAAATGCAGTTTTTTTTAATCGAACCAAATTTAAATTTGGACGTGTTGTGCCCGTTTGGACGTGTTTGGACGTGTTGTGCCCGTTTGGACGTGTTGTGCCCGTGCACTAATCATAACACACAAATTTAAATGATTAAATAACTGTTTCCAAAATTTTAATAAAAAACTGTAGTTTCAACATTCAACCTGTATATTACAATAATTTTATATTAATTTTAATTTGGAAATCATTTATAGAAAATAAAACTATGTCAAATTATAATAAACAAAAAAATAATTAAAATATATATACAATTCCACTTATAAGCAATAATTTTGTCTTTTCAATTAAAATGATTTACCAATTTAAAATTATTATCGAATTGCAGAATCATTAGTTTAAATTTTATAATCCAAATTTATTGTGTCAGTAAAACTGTGTCAATGTAAATAAAATATTATATATAATAATATGAAAAAGGCACAAATAGTTAGTCTGTAAAAATTAGTGTTAACAATCAGTTTTCAAGAGTTAATCTGTAAAAGAGTCTGTAAAAATTAGTTTTAAAAATCAGTTTTCTAAAGTTAATCAAGTAGTAAAAGTTCAGTCTGTTAATTTTATCAGTTGTAATAGTAAGTCAGTTAAGTTTTATCAGTTAAATTAGAAATTAAGTCACTCAGTTGACGTGTATGAATAAATACATTGAGAAATACTAAAGTTTTGTGTAGATAATTACTATCGAAATTGCAAGAATATTCATCAGTGCCACAAAATTATTGAGTAAACCAATAATAATAAATAAATAAATTAAAACAATTTTCATTTTTAAAGTGTTTTTGTTATTAATGAAAGCGTACTTTGAAAGAACGATCCTCGCAGGCACAACACCACTCTGCATCACTTGATTGACCGAAAAACTAATCAAATTTAATTCATTTACAAGCTGGTGTAATTGAATCTTTCTTAAGTTACCAAAAACATCTATGGATAAGATTTAACCTGAATTAACATTTTTTTGCCATTTTTGATCAATGTAGATTTGATTGTAATTTACTATTGACATTTACAATTTAACATTTATTTTGTTATGCGTCTATGGTCTGGAAATATAAGGACATTACAACACAACTTTTTGTCAATAATTTTTGATATTGTGTTCTTTTACATTCACGGAACCCTTGACGAGCGAATTTTATTCGCACTTGTCTGACTTTTTTTTTATATAACGAAACTGAAATTTTTTTATATTTTTTTTTATAATAAAAAGCATTAAAACAATTAGAAAAGTCGTAATAATATTTTTTATATTAAATTCTTCATATAAAAGGTATGAAGGTACAATTGTACCTTTACCGCCTATTATGATCATGAAAATCTACTCTAAAATTAATTATGCATGATCCAGCAGGAAAATGTAGAGATCTCATAAAACTTCTCCGGCTTCTACAAGAAAAGTTAAAGTTAAGGTACAATTGTACCTATGCCGCCCGACGAAGGTTAAATAAAAAGTGTTGTTATAGGGTTTACAATATGTGTCACAACAACACATAAATACCTTTTAAGACCTAGGTTCCATAACAACTTGCGCTCTAAGGTTTTGATGAACGCTTTTTTAAACCTCTGCGGATTGAAACCACCTGAGACTATGGATTTCGGCAAACCATTCCATTCGTATGCAACAATTGCAACATTGTAACTTACACTTACAAAATGACCTCTGTCAAGAAAAATATCAAGAAATATACATAATGGTCTTAATAAACAAGTCAGAGTAGTGACACAAAAACAAAACGACAACGTTCTGCAACGAAACATAACAAAAATTTGTTGTTTAGTTAACGATTAGGATTTTAGTAAAATTTTAAAGAATTTATCAAGAAAAATCTGGAGGTTTGATTTCCAGCAATATTAGTGCAACATTAACTATTACACCCCGATTCCCGAAGGCAAGTCATGTCACTTTAAATGACTATAGTCATATCGCATCAATTTTCGTATTGTTGAAGTCGTTTTTTACGCCTCAAGTCATTTTATACGACAGATGTCACTTTATATGACATTTTAGTCGCCTCAATTTTTCATGTGACAATAATTTTTTCAAACGTCTTTCATTGTTTTTGTGAAATTGAAGAACGTAAAATGTGTGTTTTTTTTAGTTTTGGAGGTTTTTTGTTTCAGAATTTTTAGTTTTAGTCGTGGCAATTTTTATCGACTTCAATAATACCAATTTTTAAGCGACGTGACATGACTATAGTCATGTCACCTGATGTGACACGACTTCAATAATCGGGGTGATAATGTTGATTGGAGCATTTGAACTTTTTAACAAGATACTTTGTTGGTTGTGTTTCTTACGAAACAACACCATAAAGCATAACAATTATTTTTAGCAAATTAGTTTAGTGTAACCTGAAAATTAACGTTGATAGTTAATGATAATATAAAAAAGAGATCAAATAATACTAACACTAAGGAACATGTTTAACAATTTAAACCTCTAAACTTAAAAATTAAATCATTTATAAATTTGGCAAAATTTGAAATTAAAATAATATTTACATCTCGAACATATTTGTTTTCTTGATTTTTCGTTTTTATATTCAGTTTTATTCTGAAAAAAGAATAATAAAAATTCAAATAAATATCAAAAATAATTAAAGCAAACATTTTCTTAAAAACAAGCAAATTAGTTTACAACCTGGTAAAAAATTAATTATCTTATATTAATAACAAGCTAAAAGAAGTTAATTGATTTTATTTTTTATGATTTTTAATATAACGTTTTATATAAACCTCGTTTTAATTGTTGCATGCAACACTATTATCCAACATTTTAGGAAACATTGATATATTAAATAGATTTGTGGGAAACAAAAAGTAAGCTGAAATTGTATATATTTAATTGTTCGGAAACATTTTTGAGAAACTTATTACTGTAAACATAGAAACTTGACTTTTATTAGTTATTCTACCAAATACCAGATGGGATTTTATATTTTATTTGGATTTATTTGAGAAATTTGCGATTTGAATAAATAATTTAGATGACACAAAAGTATGTTTAAATGATTTGCGAGAACAACAAACTAGATGGACTTGGATTGATTATAAAGTCTGGTTCATATCAGTTATTCACTATAGTGAAAATTTACTTATATATAACCTTCGCAGCTTTGTTCTTATATGTTTTTTTGTTTTAATATTAAATAGTTGTTGAGCAACGTTGGAAGAAGGCTAATTGAAAATAGTATTGAAATACTATATGATTTATTTTCCAAAATGTGCGTTGGTTAATATATTCAAAATAATGTACAAGTATTGAAAATAGAAACGTTTTTTTGGATTAGAATAAAAGGAAATTAGTAGTGAAATAATATAGGTTTAACTATTCTCTCAAAAGAAGTAAAGTGATCAATGGTGAAGTGTGGGTACCAGGATGGTACTAGCCTTCAAATGGTGACCCCAAAAATAAAATAAAAATACTAATAAAAACCGAATATCGAAGAAAAACATCGCTGATGTACGCACCACTTCCATATTATGCCAATTTACCTGTATGGTATTAAGTCCCAGAAACACACATTTTAACTAATCATACAACGCTTGCTTTCAGTGTAGACAAAAAACACCTTAGCGAGGTCATAAGCTTAACTCACTAGTCATTAAAGCTTAAACGCATCGAACATAGCTATTGAGACTACTATAAAGCAATAAGTCGTGAATGTTTAGTAACTTCTATTCCGTCAAACTCACCGACACAGCGTATAATCAATCATAGTTCCAAATCATAAAACATTTCATTTCGTACACGGACTACAAATATTTTATCTCTGCGTTAAAAGCAAATTTAAAAAATTGGACATCTCACGGCTGACATATCGGGTAAAAGCAGTATCATAGCCGACGAGCTCGCTTTTGTTACGATTTGTCTACCACAGTGACAATAAATCATATTGTAGATTCAAGCAAATTCTCAAAACCATTACGTCGCGACATGTCTACGAAAATCGCACGGCTACCTACCTAAAAATTTGTAATGGTAAAACATTTTGGGTTGTGTAACGATAACAAAGACTCCAGAGTAATCCAAATGGGGAACTATCCTCAACCGATTAGCAGTGCAACTTAATGCCAGATTACAGTAGAGATTTTACTTGCTGAGGTTACAGAATTGCTTACCTGGCTAATCTCCAAAACGCCGCTGTTAATTTGATTCTTAGGTCCTAAAAGGTGTCTGTGTTGTTGTGACACATACTGTAATTCTTATAACACAACACTTTTTATTAAAAAAAAACTCACTCACCATTCACCTGTGGGGGAGTATTGTGACGTAAATATAAGAAGGTGCGTATATTACACAAAATAAAAATAACTCATCGCTCAATTTTTTCGTGGAAGTTTAGAGACACCGTATGTGTTATATGAAGATACTGTATGGATAGTGAATAAATTTAAAGCCGTAATTTGTATTATAATACAGCTGATACAGCTAAGGAGCCGAAAATTCTGTTAGCTAAAAAACAAGAGTTTTTATTGACACCAAGGTGAACGTCATACAATGTTTAAAAACACTGGTTACTCAATCATCAGCAAAACCAAACATTGCGAGTAGGCTTAAGCGATCCAAGTTTTTTAAAACTTCTAACCGGTTGTGTAGTTCTGTGAATTTATTCAATTTTACTAGAATTAGTTGACAGTGTTATTTTATTCGAGCACTCTTATCACTCCGCAAAATAATAATCATGGGTTAACATTTTTATATTTTTAATATCGTTCTTACTCGTAAGAGTAAAATTTTTATTTTTTTGATTTCACTCTTTTGAGTCGATTTTCTTTTATTTCATCACATATTCAGAAATACAGAAAAAGAAAATTAGTACTTTTCGTCATCCTTTTTATTTATTTTAATAACAATACTTGCATAAATGAACAAAACATTCAGAGAAATGTTTTGTTTTTTATTGAAAAGGAAAGCTTTTAAGTGAGCAAATGAAACAAAACATTTCTTTCAATTTAGGAGTAATAACGATATTTTTTTATTTTTATTTCTGTCTTTGGGAATGTCATATTTTTTTAAGTTACCCAATCTGAAAGAACCGAAGAGTTAAAGTTAAAATTTACTATCTGTTTTCGGTTTTATACTGATTTAATCATTAATCAGTCCTGATGTCAGACAGATTTGTGATTATGTAATCAAAACATGTTACAAAAAATCCGGAAGCCGCAATTAGCTCCTTTCACATGATACTCTATCTGATCACAGGTCACAACCCTCCTATAAAAATGAAATTTGTTTTCAATGTAATTGAACTTTTCTGCGGTTAGAGTCACTTTGCGAAATTTCGTTAGGTTTTTTCGGCAAAATAATTAAAACGTTAAAAACAGTGTTCTGTGTGTTTGGGGATCCAGTAAAATAAATTACAAATCTAGAACTACCTAAACTACAAAAAATTTAATGTTTAACCTCTCACGTATCATTTTAAGCATAAAAAATAAAATCAATTCACTTCCAATTAACAACAATATAACTAGATTGATTATTTTTTGTTTGCGTTAAATAAAATATAAAATTAATAATATAACTATAAAATTTATTTATTTTTCATATTAAATTTTGGTTTATAGCAGCGTAATATTTTATTATTATTTAATAAATTATTTAATTATATAAAAGCTTTGATTTTCATTTTATATAATAAACTTTACGATGCATTATTTTAAATTAAATAATATTAATCTATATTATTTATTTTTATATGGCTTAATTTAAATATTAATTATTATTCTTATAAAACAAATATGTTGATATTTATTACAATGAGTTCTTCTTAATCTTATATTTTAATGAATTATTTATAAGTGATTTAAATTTTAGTTTTCACGTTTCTCCTCTTTTAAAGCTTCTAACTATTTAATTTAACTTTTATTTATAATAATCAGTCAGATGATTAAGTTTATAGTACGATTAATTTGACTAAACATAAAAAAAATTAATAAAGATGGATTATATATTTACGATGATGAAATCGATTATCTTCTTGAATTGTTTGAATTGTTGGCGATAATAATTTAGCTGAAATTGAAGAAAACAATAATTTATTTTAATTTTTTAATTGAAGAAAAAATGAAAGAATATTTAGCCAATCAAATTGATCGTATAAAAACTTAATTATCATATGTAAAAAATTATCGTGAAAACATTTTGTTTTGAATTAAATACAATAGGCAATAGTCCATATTAAATGGATTTAGTTAGTTGGATTTAGTTTTTATTTGTATTTTTAGTGGAATTCGTCCTTAAAAAAATCCTTAAAAAGTTGAGCTAATGGATCTCATGTTTTCTGTATTTGTACTGTATTTAATTTTTTGAACAATTTATAGAATACTTAATGATTTTATAATTAAATAAGAATATGGACTAAAAACTTTCAGTCTTATGTATGAGTTAAATTCTAATTGATCTTAAAAAATTTATTGATTTTTTTTTTGTATTTAATAGCTGATCATTAACAGAAAAAAATATATCAGTAATTAAAATCGATTTGTTGTAAGATTTTTATGAAAAAGTTTTTTGTGTTCTATTTTATAAAATAATAGTATGGGTGATTTACATTATTGTAATAATGATATTTAGTCACTTGATGACATTTATGTTTAAGGAGACCGGAATATTTTACGGTTCACCCGTTATATAAATTAAATTAAGAGTTTCGATTTGCTTAAACATTAATTAATGCCATTTAAATTAAAATCCTTTACTATATTACATAAACCGAAACAAAGCCTACATATTTAATCCGACCAACAATAGAATTGACTAGCGTACTCCGTACATATAGCTATTATTTTGATCCCAAACATTTTCCGTTTTCGTTATCTCTTAAACTGAATTAAGTAACTGTTTCAAAGTTAAATAATTCTAAAAATTACTTAAATTACCTACATTGTATAAGGATATAATTTTATATATTTAAAATGTTATCATTTCTATAAATTGTTCATTGTTATACGAAATTTTAATTTTTTTTGCCAAATGTTTAAATTTAAAAAAAGTTTTTACAATAAGGCCTTTTCAATTCGTTCCTCTTTTTGAATTATACAAAACACTATTCTTATAGTAACACAATTTATCACAACTATTTCGCTTTAACTACCATACTTTTTTTTCTTCAAATAATTAACAATAAGAATAAGAAAAAAAAATATTTTGACTATAAGTACTTTCGTTTTTCACAAAGAGGTGAATAGCCTTTTTCCAAACATATTATATATATATTTTTTAGTACACTTTTATAGTTAATTGAAACTTTATTATTTTAAAATAAAATTAATTAATTAAAATAAAATGTTTTATAAGCAGTAAAAAAAACAACAACAAGACACAATCACAACCATTCTTTTTTCATCCTTATTACCATGGCATTAATTTTTTTCAAACCCTTGTCTTCTTTTCGTTAAAAACCAATAAATCATTTAAATCAATATCTTTCTTAATGAAAAAGATATAAACTCTGATATTCCGTGTTTTCTAACTGTTAGAATTATTATCAACTGATGGCAACATAAGGAAGTAACAAGTGTATCATAATCACCTAATGATGTTTCGAATTGTTCTAATTGTTGTGCTAAGTCATCTATTGTTGTTTGTTGTTCTTCAACATGATGAATTTCGTTGAATGCATGTAATGGTGGTGCATTGAAACAATCACGATAAAACTTTGCTAAGTCACTAATTGGTGTGTTATTGGTTGCGAAGGGAAAATGCTAAAAATAAAAAAATACATTACGTTACTAAAATTTGATTGGAACGATAAATAGATATATTTTATAAAAATGACACATATAAATAATATATTTCGTTTCGAGTCCAAATTAATTAATGCTGGCGTCCGTCCAGAATCACATTTTTAGGCAACATTTGTGAGTTACACAAATTGTTGAAAATTATTTAAAAATCGTTTTGGAGATGATAAGGATTTGAGGTTTGTGCACTAGTCGATCACAAAATAAACTAGATTTGGTCTGATGAAGCAGATGTACAGGTCTTGGCAAAAGGTTTCATATTTAATATATGAGTAACGCGCTACGTTGCTTTTCTGGCTTGATCAGATATTTGGTTACCAATTGTTTCATGTTCAAAATGGTAGCGAGGTATGTTGTTTGATTAGCTTGCACCAGAGCGAAAGTCTGAGGAGCTCTTAGACTGCTTATCAATTTTAGTGTTGATATTATTGATTTTTGGTCCAAAGGGTATACATATTATTTCAGTAAAGTTAAATGTTTTCTGGGTATCGCGATTTGTTTGGAATATTCGTTGGGAGTTGAGAGATCAAAGCCGAAGTTTTCAATATATACAACGAAAATTATAAATTTTCGATTCGACATTCAAGCATTTGTGGGTACCGCTGCATAACAGTGACGTCAAAAATCATCGCCACAAAATATCAGAATAATTTCAAAATAGTGCGGAAAGATAAATCGTTTTCAAATTGCTCTACCCGCTGGCCATTGAGTGATACAACCAACCAAAAAAATTAATAATAAACGGTAAAGATCTTCAAAAATGAAATAGAGATTTCGCAATTTGCGACAATTTTGTATTCTTGTCAAACAAAAAGAAAAAACTTTTAAAATCTCACCGAAAGTTAATATCTTATATTACGATATTTCTTAGAACTGTTTTATCAAAAGCGTCTTATTCTTAAATAAAAACACAAAGTAACGACTTGCCATTTATCAATTCGATATTTGTTTTAAGTTAAACAAAAATTTTAAAATTAAATAAAAATTTATTCTTACATCTTTCATACCGTCTGAGATAAAACAAAAACAAACAAAAAACAAAACGAAATGAGTTGTTTGTTATAACCAAATCATACCCGGAGATCCTGCTGTAAATTATAAACTGTGCGCATTGTAGTTGTTATATACTAGCTTAGGAATGCTCATGCGAAAAACAGTAAAAAATGTGAAAATTGCTACCAAAACGGTTAAAGAAATATGATATTCAACTGGGAAAACCAGTCTTATAACAAATGGTGAAGGGAAATCAAAATGCAGTGTGGATCTTTAGTGGTATAAAAGAAGTATATAACTGCATAATTTTAACTCCTTTTTCTTTAATCATTTAGCTGAATAAGCGTACATCATTTGATTTTCATATTTTGTTCTAGATGTAAAATAATATAATAGTTCTGCAACCGAACGACAAAATGTCACTTATGATACTTTTAATATAATAAATTTTAAGTTATTTATTCTCTTATGTATGGAATATTGTTGTCATGTCTGGGAAGGTGTTTATAAGTAAACAATAAAATGTCTAGACTCTGTGCTATGCAGAGCAAGGCTATGCGGTTGATTTATAATGCTGAGCCAACTGCTTAGCTTGAAGTTGATACATTTCAGAACCGATGAAATACACTGAAAAAAAAATTGAAGTTCATGACAAGCTCATCTCGAAGTTGGCAGTTGATTATTCATGCAAAGAAAAATTATTTGCAAACAATTTCACTGTGATTGGAACAACTACACGATAACATTTTCCTAACAACAGAATGAAGTTTATTTAAAATATAAAGTGTTATATCCAATATAACAGTAGTTGAATAAAGATAATAACTATTTCCCTGAAAAAAATTTTCTTTGGCCTTATATCATGAATTTTTGATTTTAAAGTTTAAGTATTTAAGATTAATTGAACTATATTTTATTTTCACATAAATATTTCGTGTGATTGTCTCAACTTCATCGATTTATAATTGTAGAGTTGTTTCAGCAATTTCGTAGTTTGATTCGCCATATGTGACCGCACGGTGAGGTTGAGACAATTGCATTTCGATTGGAAATAGGACATGTTTTTTCAGTGTATGACTGACATGGTAATCTATTATAAATACAAGTTTTTTACGATCCATTCTCTTCAGAGTGGAAAAATTTTGAAATTCATCCCACTGTGGTTTTCCCGACGAATTCACCTCTCTGACATTTAAAGCCCCTCGACATTTAAATAAATTAGCCTATTTCCATAACCATTTCCATTTTCCTAAATTTCTTCTGTTTCTAGTTGACATGTAATCCTTGGATATTCAAGGAGACAAAGAATATTTCATATTTAGTGTACTAAACATGCCCAACTAAATCATAAAAAATATAATAGAATCACCTTGGTAGAAGCAACGTAATATATTTATTACGCACTAGTGCGTTGTAAAATATGCACTAGTGCGTTATAAAATAACAAATAATTCAATATTACCGTAAAAAAACACATTTTAACAAATATAAAACTTTCGAATAACAAATGAAAATGTTCGGTGATTTATGTAGCATGTACATGGTGTGCATTATTTTTTTAAAACAAAATTCCCTGACTTGCAAAACCAAAAAAATATGACTTTTTCAAAAATAAAACTAATAATTTTGTATTAAAAAAAAACCTAAAGGTGTACAAAATATTGGAAATTCTGACCAACATTTAGCTACATAAAATACCTCGTTGTAGAACAACTATGGCTGTCCAGAACGATTATTTTAATAGACTAATGAAATAGAGCTCAATATCCCTATTCGTTTTTTCCGGATGAATTTCACACATCTCCTATTCAAGTTGACATGTTATCTTCGGCTACTAAAGGGTTTAAATAATAAGTATTTTATGTTTAATGTGCTTAACATGTTTAACTTAATAATTAAAAAAATTGTAGTTGCGCATGTTTAACTAAATAATAAAACTTATCAAAATTCGGCATTAATAAATTCGTTCCCATTTCAATAATGAAACCTTCGAAGGTGGCCAAATTGGCTCTTAGGAGCTAAAGTAGATTATTTAACATTTAGATGGATAATAAAAATCTCGTAATCTCAGAAAATTTAAAACGAATAAGCAGTTCGAACATTGACAGATGGAAAGTGGCAAAACCTTGGACTATGTCAATTTCTGGCAGAAGTTTGTAAAGTTCCATTAATTCTTTAATTTGTGGTACTAAATATTATAGTCTCCCTATCATTGAAATTTACTTTGTTCGCGAAACGCTTTACTTCAAACTCGACTGTTCTGGAACATCTGAAGAAATGTCGCAAATCTTGGTCTTCAGGAGTTAATATGAAAGCTTCATTTCAAACTCAAAATTATCCGAAATCTTTTAAGGGCGGGTTAAACATCAACAAAGCTTTTTTAATGGACCACATCCTGTGTTCTAACCAATAACCATTCTTCTAACCTAATGTGCTAAACACATTAAAAGAAGATACGCACGCACTTTAGCTAAACTTTACTATACATTTTATTTATCTAGTATTTTTTTCGTGCTGGAAATTGGCCAATATCCACAAAAAGTAACGAGATGTGATATTCTAAATTGTAGATCAACAGTCTTACAGTTCCCACCCCTATTCAAAATATATGAGCAAAATTTTGGCGATGGCAAAAAACGCGTCTAGAAAACTCGGCCTCCCAAATAGATGCAAACAAATTTTCACTCCATACCAATTGCTCCATGTTTATAAGTTCTATATTCGTTCCTGTCAGTATGAAGTACTTTTGTCAAGTTTGGGGTGCTGCTTCTGTTTCCATCTTGGCCCTCTTAGACTCTGTTCAAAAGCGGGCTATACGAATTGTGAGTAATCGATATTTAACATCAAAACTTGATTCCCTACAACATCGTCGCACTGTTGCTAACCTCGTTGTTTTTTACAAATATCGTCATCAACTCTTACCTCCGGCAATCGGCTAACGCTAGCAGTCAAAAGGTCGAGATCCCGCGCTGTCATACTAGCGGATCGCAGAAAGACTTCTTTGTCCGAACTGCATACAAATGGAATATTTTGCCGGAATCCATAGTCTCAGGTGCTTTCAATTCGCAGAGATTTAAAGAAAGCGTTCATCAACACTGAGTGATGTAAAAGTTAGGCAACAAAATTGCAACGGTCTCACGAAAAAGATCGACAATATAATAAACTATATGTGCAATAACAATATTCTAGTCACGATTCTTCAAGAAACAAAATTAAATGTTAAATCTAAGATTAGTGATAGTATCTGTGATTATAAAATTATAAGGCTGGATAGACAGAAGGACAAAGGTAGTGGTCTTGATTTTATCATTTACAAAAGCGTTATTTACCGTACAAACACACTACCTGCAGTACCGGGAACTGACAAACACCTAGAACAACAAGGCATTATAATAAAATTCGGAAATATCGATAGTCAATATTTATATTCCACCAGTAAGCAGCTGTGATAAAGGTTATGAACCGTCCATAGGACATTTATTTTATACCAAAGACTGTCTAATTCTCGGAGATGTGAACGCGCACCATGATCTATGGCACTCACACCTAAACACGATCATGATCACCTTAATCCGTTCCATAAATCAAATAAATTCCGAAAAGAAGACATATATTAATTTTAACAAAGATGACTGGAAAAACTTTACAAATTTTACGGAAATTGAATTCAGTAAGCAATTTTTACCACTTGACGCCCTCTCTGGGGAAAAACAATCGATAGAAATTTTTAATACCAGCTGGCTTCAAAAGCTAAAACCAAACTTTCCACATCAAGCGTGTGTGCTTTCTACTCAAATAGATGACATCCGTAAAGCAGATCCAGCCGACTCCAGAATTCCGGACCTGAACAAACGAATTAACAAGTTGGTCACGGATCATAAAAGAAATAAATGGAGAGAGTTAGTGAGTAAATCAAACCTGGGTACTAGTAAAAGTCTTTGGAAGGTCATCAAGAGCCTAACTCATCCTCGACAACCACAAAATAATTGCATGATCTCCTTCGACGATATCCCAATTGAAAACTACAGGAAATGCGCAAACAAATTTAACATCCAGTTTACAGAAAAGAAGCGTAAACATGAGAAAGAGACCAGATCAGTATTGACACACCTACGCAAACTTAACACTGACAACTTGGAGGATATCATATTTTCCGAAGAAGAGGTGGAGAAGGCAATAAGGAAAATTAAGCCATCAAAAGCTATAGGACCCGACGGCATCCCAGCCATCATGCTCAAACACATCGGACACAAAAGATTGAACTGCCTCACTACTCTACAGATTTCAAATATCTGGAAAACAGCCAGATCAGCCCCATTTTGAAACCAGGAAACCCTGAAGGAAAGGGAGAGCCTTACAGACCAATATCCATTCTTTCATCGTTCGCTAAACTTATCGAAGCACTTCTGCTCCCTCAGCTGACAAGATTGTGAAATTTGGCGCCAAACCAACATGGCTTCCGGCGAGCACACAGTACAACCACCGCGCTCCACAAAATACAAAACTAGATCAGTGATGGTCTGAATCAAAAACAACCATGCGCTAGAACAATTTTGGTTGCACTTGACCTGTCAAAAGCATTCGACACAGTGTCGCACGCTGCTCTATTGGATGATATATTCAATACTAATTGGCCAGGTTTAATGAAGCGCTGGTTGTGCAACCACCTCAGAGGTCGCCAAACATACGTTGTTACGAAACTGTAAGTCCAAAATGAGAGTGCTAAGACAAGGAGTTCCTCAAGGCGGAGTACGCTCACTGTCATTATTCAATCTCTACCTAAGCAGTTTGCCTACCCCAACAGAAGGAATAACTATAACGTCATATGCAGATGACTGCACAGTGCTTGCAACAGGAAATAACCTGCAACAACTCACAAATATCCTGAATACCTACCTTAAAATTCTGAATGATTGGTTTAAAACCAGAAAACTAAAACTTTCCACTGTAAAGTCCACTTCTACACTTTTCACCACTTTTCACCCTTTAAATTCAACACTAAGCATCTGCATAGACAACATACTTATTCCTACAGTAAAAATCCCGAGACAATTGGGTGTAACATTCAACCCTCTGCTTAAATTCTACGCTCATGCACAATAAATAAACTTTAGATTGAAAAACAGGAATAACACATTGAAAGCACTAGCGGGTAGTTCAAGGGGCAAAGATAAAAACACGATCATAACAACTTACTTAGGCAATAGGAAGACCTATTATAAATTATGCTGCACCCATATGGACCCCCAAGTTGCCAACACTCACTGGATTGCGTTACAAACAACACAAAATGCTGCCTTGCGAACCGCAACCGAAAGTCACCTGATGGCCCACCGAGATCACTTGCACGAGGAAAGTAACATATTGCCGGTCCGTGAACATAATGAAATGCTATCCAAACAATATTTATTGGCCTGTCACAAAGAGCAACATCCTTGCAATGACACCTTAACTACGATCGAACCACCTAGAGACATAAAGAAGACAGCAAGATGCTTTCTGCAAGATGTCAGAGATAGCCTGGTTACTGGTAGCATCGACGAATCCACATATAGAACTGGGTTAAAAGCACTCCACACCAAAACGGATGAAAATACAATAAGGAACTATACTCCAAATCGTGTTCTAAATAGAAAGCAACCAAAAGTCGCTACCGAAGAGGTCCAACTACCCCGTAGCACCAGATCCATCCTAGCTCAACTAAGATCCGGTTGGTCACGCATTCTAAGCAACTACATGAGCAGAGTTGAACCTTAACTTATTGACAAGTGTCCCGCATGTGAGGGCACGCCACACGATGTAGACCACCTATTCAATTGTCCTGAAAATATTACCAACCTGGCGCAATAAGATTTGTGGTACCGCCCAAGGGCAGTAGCAGATTTTTTGAACCTGGACATGGAGCCGGAGGATTAGCACCAAACACGTCGCTACAACAACAACAATTGCTCTGGAAAGATCATATTATAATAGCAATGACAAAGAGCGCACCTAGAAAACTCGCCTCCTTAATAGATGTAAAAAATACTTCACTCCATATCAATTACTCCACATTTATAAGTTCTATATTCGTCCCTCTATAGAGTATGGTCGCCAAACTATAGAGTAAGGTCGCCAAACCGATTGCGCTGCATCGGTTTCCAGTCGAGCTCTCTTAGACGCTGTTCATGCGTGCTATACTAATAGTGGTTATTCGACGTTTAACATTAAATATTGATTCTCTACAACATCGTCGCATTGTTGCTGATCTCATTGTTTTTAAATAATATTAAATAAATATTATCATCAATAGTAGTCAAATGTATCGTCACCGGTAGTAGTCGGATGCATCAGACGGGTATCCCAATCATATTCCCAAGCATATTCTTTTACCCGTCTTACTCGTCAGACGGTTAGTTCAAATATGCAAAATGAGATCATACATTGCCATAGCGACAGGCTGGAAAGGGATTTCTTTGTGAATAAACGAAAAAATATCATTTTTTCCTAACAGGACCAATTTTGGTATAAATTATTAAGAATATATGAAATATAATTTAAAAAAAAAAGGGTTTTTGTTAAAATAAACGATTTTCAGAGAAATAAATAAAATTTCATGACTTTCACTGATTAAAATAAAATCCAGTGACTTTCCAGAATTCCATGCCTGGTAGACACCAACCATAATGCTTTATTATGAAATAGCTACCAAAAATACCGTGTATACAAACAAATACTATGGTTCCTTGTAATAATTTTCATGGGAACGTCAAAAATACGCACGCAACAAAATTTAGTCATACCTGTTATGCCTAAATAAATTATTTGAATATTATAAATAAAAGGTAAAACTAGCACATAATACTAAAAGCATTCGCTATGGAGCAATTTCACGTCACCGCAACATCGATGTTCCCGAACCCCCTCTGATTTCGATGAAATTTCATACACAGATAGCCAATGACAAAATAAAAATACAATTTCTTTCGAAAAATGAAATTTCGCTCTGGGGATGACACAGGGTGGCGGCAAAGTTTTACGAGTTGGCGAAACATTAGTATCTTTGGCTGACGATTGCTAACGATTAGAAAGGTAATTGATAGACCTTAAAAAAAATTTTTTTTTAATTTTTTAGTAATTTTTTAAAACTGTCTTAAACTTAAATAATATTTTCAAAGATGGCGTTGTTGAGAGTACCCTCACTTTTACCACATATTTTGCCAGAAAAAAATGTTTAATTAGTTCGTAATCTAAAACGAAAGTTTTCCAATGACATGATTTCTCGTTTTGAAAATAAAATTCTTACAAAATTTTAATTTCCGTTTTTTCAAATTTATTTTTTTTTAAATGCATTTAATTTAACTAAAACCGCCTTAATTCTTGTTTTATAGAAATTTAGTTATTTTAAGGATACAAGCTAAGTAGTTTTTGAGGGTGTGGATGCTTTTTTCCATATTTGACTTTTTCTCCCATTTCTACCTGTCCGAAATTAATTATAAATGGATGTACCTGAAATATATTAAAACCGATGCTGAGAAGTAAATAGTGAGAAAAATTATGTGAAATAAAATGCATGTTGTATAGAATTCATATAATAATTAACTTTTTATTTTTATTCTAAGTTGTGTAATAAAAACAATATACATTTATCAATAATATAAAATAATATAAAAGAAATTAAAAATATAAAATAAATTTATATTGCATATTAATGGCTTATCTGAAAAATCCTAGTTATAGCTGAATTAGAATATTTTTTTGTGAGCAATGTTTTTTCATCTTCGGGTATGAACGCATGAAATGATTGTGTACCTTTTATAGTTACAGCCTCTCTGGATCTTGCTCCTAGCCGTGACTTCACTTCTGTATAATAATTTTTACTGGTATATGCAAAATTCATTGTTGATTGTCATCGATAAGCACCTCGTTTCATTGTACCTCCTATTCCACCACACGGTACTTTTCCATGACTGGTAGTCTAAAAGTGCCACTCTGCGTCTATATTAAAATCTGGTTTGTGGTAACATAGATTTATAAAACTATATTTATTTTTACACTGAGATCCATTTTTACACTGAGATCCACACACTGAGATCCCTAGCATTTGTGATATTAATAGATACACTGCCTTCAGTTATATCAGAGATAATGACAAAACTTAAGTGATCGATACCTTAACTAATAGGTGAATTATAATACATTAAAAACGGTTGTATCGTAGCTTGCGAATTATTACAATGATAACTCTGCACAGAATCTTGAATGAAAAAAGAGCAATTTTCCGAAAAATCGCCAAGTACTAAGCACTCTCTCGCTTTCAAGTTTGCTTTTGTGTTTTCCAAATACATGAACTGTTGTTGTGCACAACTAACAAATTTCATTTCACCATATACCAGTAAAAATTATTATATAGAAATGAAGTCACGGCTAGAAGTAAGATACAGAGAGGCTGTTACTATAAAAGGTACACAATCATTTCATGCGTTCATACCCGAAGATGAAAAAACATGGCTCGCAAAAATATATTCTAATACAGCTATAACTAGGATTTTTCAGATAAGCCGTTAATATGCAATGTAAATTTATTTTATATTTTTAATTTGTTTAATATTATTTTATATTATTAATAAATGTATATTGTTTTTATTACACAACTTTGTCATTGGCTATCTGTGTATAAAATTTCATCGAAATCGTTTCAAACTGCCATACTCGTGGGATATTAGCATCATTCTGTACTATATAATATAATATTGTTATTTTAGTTTATGGGCAAAAAATATAAAAAGTGCGTTACGGATTACATTAATTTTTCTTAGTAAGAAAAAATTAAATTCAAGCACTACCGCACTTGCTATAGTTCTTAAAATGTTTGTTGTAAAATAACCATAATGTTATAATTGAAAATAAATAGACTATCTATTTTTATTATAATATTTCTTCTCCCGACTGCCATTTCAAAACCTAGCAACACTGACCCACCCAAATATGTACACTTTTGTTTAATGATTTGCATTCAGAGGTGTCTAAATAAATACATGTGAATTATTTGTTAAATAAATAAATATAATCGCATGCAGTTGTTAAAATAAAAAATATATGTTTGAATTATAATTTGCATGATTTTTGATTAAATATGAAATATACAATTTTCCTGGAAAATGAAGGTTAATAAATATTCAAAATCAAAAACTCATGGAACACAGATGTTTGTGAATGTAAATACTACCCTGTTAAACCATACACCAAAGGCAACTCTGTATTAAGCCGGACAATACTTTATCTTGGGAAATTGCTATTTAACTTTTCCTCAGCATATGCTTACCATACAAAGAAAACTAAGAACTTTGTCAACACTTCATGTTAGAAAAATGTCCCCTGGGCCCTGACTCTTGAAAATTGAGTAAAAAAATAAAAAAGTTATATAATTAAAAATTTATTTTATATAATCTAATAATATTTATTATAATCAAATTTATTTTGATATTGGAAATACCCGAAGCACAACAAATATCATGATAAGTGTTAAAAAATAAATTTATATCAGAAAAGAACAAAATATTGATATTATTTAAGCAAACAAAATTAGAGTTTAGATAATAAAAACTACGTTTTTTATTACACCTCCCGATAGCTTGTACCACCAAGGCCGTCAGTTTTGTATAATAAAATTGACCTTTAATGCGCTATTTATGGAAACAACATTTATATATTAGATTATATTTTATTTTTTAATCTAAATATTTACAAAAACTTTTTTTTGACTCGGTCAATTTATTTGGAGCCGCTATTGACAGCCCAATTATGTTTATTTTGTTATTCCTAACTTCATGTTATTTACATTTTGCTCTAACGTCATGTTATTTACTTTGTTTTTCTTAATTCAAAACTGATATGAAACATTAGACAAAAACGAAACTGATTTAATATTGTTACAAAAGAAAAACAGAAATAAACAAACATATGATGTGAAAACAATTAGATCGCATGTAGAATACAAGGGGTAGAATTATAAATAAAAAGTAATATCAATATGCAGACAGTCAATATATTTTGAATTGAAAATTACTTATATGGCTCCAGATAGCGAATCCGGATAACTATCAAGTGGGAATAACAAAACTCAGTAGAAATAGCTAAATGTTTTACTAAAACGAAAAAAAGTAATTAAGAACTCAATTCATATAGCTTATTTTCACCACAATCGAATACAATGCATAAAAATTTATCAAATAACACAAAAGTGAATGAATGAATGATTCACGAAAAAATTTCAAATTCTTGCTCTCACTTTTTAGCAATCCTTGACGTTTAAAGTCACACCTGTTTGAAAACGTCGATATAAAAAGAAAATGCAAACTTGTTTAAATAATGCGGAAGACTGAATAGCTTTTGGACTCGATCACTAAATTGTAAGTGCATCATGGTGAACTAGGATCGGCTAACTAGCAGTTGGGGTGGAACATTTACACATAAACATTTAATTTCTTCATGCCTCAACTTGACCCGATGAAAACAAGTTTTACCTAATTAGTTCAATTAGTCATTGAATCAAATTATCGTATTTCAAAATGAAATTTTATTTATATAATCAAATATTGAAATACTTTCAAAATCATGAACTCATATTACCAACAATTACCCAATTTTCAACGAAATAACGTAATGAAAATACAAAAATTAATAATATACTCACAAGTTCCTTCAGCAACCTCTCATCCTCTGGCGGCACAATCCTTGACCACTTTGACGTTCTTACTTCATTTTCACCATTGACAAAACCATTTTGCTGTTTCGGTGAACCATTATGATGTGTTTGTATTTTCTTCTGTTGGTCAGAAGCTTCAAAACTTTTTTGATTTGGATTATTGTTATTTGTCGTAACTGTGGTCGTACTACTGATATCATCATTTGTTATTGACATAGTTTGTAACGAATTTTTATCATCTTCAACATTGTGAACGGTACTATTTGTTTGTTGATGGTTTTTTATTTTATTTAAATTATTTTCATTGTTAATTGTAACATCATCTTTTGGTTTCTTTAACAGCCAGCTAAATGGTGGATTTTCTGGTAAAACATAATCAGCTTCAGTATATTGTTTTGTTTTAGATGTATCAACAAATGCTCCTATTTTCATTGGTTTATCTAAGTCAATAACTTTTTTTTCACTGTAAATAAATAAACAAATAATGTTTACAATTAGATTTAGTTATCTTATTTGAAGTAGTTTGATGATACGAATTTAATCATAAGTCATCTTTCAAGTTGTTTGTTTTCAAAAATATTTGTTAAAAATTTATCTCGTTAGGGGGTCATATTTTAGAGGACAGATAAAAATAATGCGAAGCAATTTCTTATCAAATTTTAGTAATCCAATTAAACAAATTTTTTTCCATTCAATCGGATTCTAATTATAATTTACACTTTTTATTGTTAAGTGTCGAACACACATAGTTTATGTTAATTTTATTCTAATTTTTAATTACATAGATAAAAACTAAGAATATAAGCCGTGTTCGATTTGACTGATGAAACTGAATTATCTGAAACAACTGAAAAAACTGCATACAATTGTTGTTTTGTCAGAAAATTCAGCTATTTCAGTCAAATCGAACGCACCTATATATGTATATCAATTTTATAATTAAAATTTTTATCAATAGTTAAGGAGCAACGACCACAAAAATAGATAAGATTAATACAGATTAATACAACCACAACGAAGGTGAACAATTATGATTAGAATTAGTAGCGAAAAAGAAATTGAGATAAGATAGATTGTGGTGTCAAATAATTTTATAGGAGTGGTTTTGACAAATTTTAAGTCGCAATAACAAATTTATCACATTTTAACTAGTTTTAACCGGGTAGTTGTATTTTCCCGTGTTTCAGTCACGTGCTTGGTATCTTTTCGATGCATAAACAACGGTTTAAAGTTGTCGTGAAAAATGAAATTATACTGGTGAGACTACAATATCTGTTCGTTTTTCTTCTGTTTACAGTCGATTATCTCATAAAATATAAATCCGATCAACTGAAAATTTGAGTATCAAAATCGCTTGCCTAAACATTGTGAGTTCAAAAACAAATAATTTTGTTTTCATTTGTGTGCCGTGAGGCATTTTTTACTGGGTCAAGTAATGTTTCATGTTTGCGATTTTGCCTTGTTTTTCTCTACTTGATTTTCGGACTAATCGATTAAATCTAATAATTTTTTAAACGATTAATCTATAATTCTTGTTTTAGAGGGACAAGTAATAAAACAACATTTGTATGTTTATCATTTATGGATCAGAATCAGATCGAGTCAAGAGAAAGCAACTGAAATACAAAGCCCCGGTTTAAAATTGATATATTAAGTGAAAAAAATTCTAACTTTCCTAAGACAGTTGCTAGGTTGGTTTAATGAAAAATTAGTGGTCGAACGAACTGTAACAACAAAAGGCAAATAGTTTTCAAGTTTTTCGAAACCACCAAGAATTCAAAATAAAATTTAATTAATACTGTTTACCGTTGCACTTAGTGTAAGTTTTCAAATAACTTAAAGTCAATCTCTTGATACTTTACGCAAATAGTCTAATAATTACTTACGTAAAGTAACAAGAGTTTGACATTACAAAATATAATTGTATTTATTTATGTATTAATATATAATTGTGCTATTCGCACAAAAATGCACACGTGCTTTTGCGTCATATTTTCTACAGCATTGATGACTGTTAAATAAATTGTTACCTTTTACAAACTTTTTCTTTTAATAAACTTGGCGTCACATGTTTTCACTAAATATGTTTCTCTATTTTTTTTTTGTTATATAACGTGTTGGGTAACAAGAATTACAATATGTGTCACAACAACACATTAATACCTTTTAAAACAAACGACCCACAAAATATACTTTAAGGAATTATCTTTATCTTTTGTGGATTGAAGCCATTTTAATTAAGTCAGACAATGAATTCATTCGACATTTTTCATTATGACATCGTTGGATCCTGGTATTTTCATTAACCGACTGTTGAATTAAACAAGAATAGGTTTCTGACATCCGTTATTGAAAGTTTTTAGCTTTTATCTGAAGATTTCTGTGGTAATTCTTAACACAGAGTCCTAGTAAAATTAGCTAAAGTGAAAGTTAAACTGTGAATGGAAATGTAAAAATATACTGGAAAATATTTCAAATAATAAATAAAATACTTTGATTGAAACTTTAATAAGAAAAACCCAGAATATGGGAAAAATATTGATTGTTTTAATCGGAAACTGTAAAACTCACTGAAATTATTTACTATAAATTTGGATTTTAAAATTATTATATTAATAGTTAAGAGTAAGTTGTTCCCATTTCAACTAAAATGGGGTTGATAATTATCCAGCTACTGGCATATTACTAGATCATGTGACAAACTATCTGTCCAAGTTATTCAAGACCACACACAGATTTCTCTGAGCAAACGATAACACGCCATCATCCATGAATATTCCAAAGCCAAGAGCGAGACTGCTACCATTGACTGAATAGAATTCATCCACCAGCATCCTTCAAGATATCACCTTGGTTAGTGATATCTCACTTCTGTTTTAAGTGCAAAATAATTATTATAAAAACTTAATAAATATGTAAATAATTTGAAAGTTAGATATTGATACTATAACGTTCACAATTTTATTATGTCACAATATACGGGTTAGATATGGTATTGTAAAATAGGCTTACTGATTTTTAAAAAAGAAAAGATCACATTTTTCATGGTAACATAACACAGGGTCAACCAATAAATCTAAAAGTTCATTGACAAAATCAGAACACTCCAAATAATGACTTTCCTACCAATCAAAAATAAATTGAACTCCACGATAAGACCATTTTACAAATAAAATTTCTCCACCTAAGCATACGAAATCCATTTATAACTTATAAAAATAATATTAACAAAAAATATAATTACCCACGCAAAACAGTGAATAGAAAGAGATTAGCTTATTCCTACATACGAATTTTTATTTATGTTGAAATGCAACATAACGTTGACGGTTTTTCAGTTGAATTAATTTATATTTATCTTGTAAAAACGAACAAAAAAAGACATAAATTTCTCAATAAATTATGACACAGAAAATTATAAATTACAGTGACTGGAAAATACAACCCACAACATACAGAGATTAGTGACAGAAAAGAATGTTGGCTCATATGTAATTAGAATAACGATGATATCGACGGTTAAACAAATGGAAAAACAAGTATCGGAGCGAACATTCGTAAACCAAACAATTAACAGAATAGTTGAAGTAACGACTTCATTAGTCACATGAAATTTCTTTTAATGATCATTTTAGTGAAAGTTTGAGATTTGGCGAAAACTAAAATATGATATACTTAAAACAGTTAGAGATTATGAAAAATTTAATTTTTTAAACATTTTATGGATAAGGTTTAGGCTTGAAGTACTGTTGCAGAGGTATACCCAGTGATAACGGGGTACCTCGTTTAGCACTCAGGTCAAACACCACTGTACCAGTGCAGAGAGCAGTGATATTTGGCATATACTTGGCATAGGTTTTAGTGTTTGAACAAGATGCAGTTTGTGAGTACTATGCTGCTGGAGATCTGATGTGATGATTGCATTTCTTCACATAAGTTTCAATTGTGGTGAAGTAAAATTATTGAGTATAGAATATTTCTGATTAAATAATTATACAGTGCGGCTCCTTCTATAACGGATTAACATTTAAACAAGAGGAAAAACAAATAGGTTTACCTGAAATCTAATTTTTAAGAAGGGATAAAAATAATTGTATACGGAACGAGATATATTGTGGACCAAATAATAGTGTAAATAAAATAGTATGAATGATTGAGAAAAAATAGTAAATTTTAAATGAAAGTTTAAGTTAAGTTAAATAGAAATACTGTGAGTACATTTAATGTGGCTTTTTATTCAAATTTTATCGATCAACTTTTGGCGTTTCCCAGTTGTAAACGGAAAAAAATTATTGTAATATGATACTTTGGACTAGGTGAGTTGACTAGGTGTAAACTTCACATACATTCAATGTAACAATTAAATTACTGACAAATCTATTTCCACAACAGCTAATCTCAAGAAATAGTAATGTCGATTGGCCTCTACGCCGATTTTGAGATATCTTAACTAAAGAACTAAATTAATAAATAATTTCACTTTTGACGAAATCTGTGAAACATTGGTTGAATCCTGTATTTTCTAAACAAATTGATTGAACAATAAATTGATTAAAGATTTAATTGATTTGTTACCTTATTTCACTTCCAACTCCGATTATCAAAACTGTTTTATGAACGATTGGTACGAATTAGTCACTTGATTTAGTTAGGTTAATCTTTTTCTGATTTGACAAAAACATTGTGCAAAAGTGGCCTTAATTCTTAAATTTAGATAATTTTGAAACTCAGAGAACAATCGACCAATTAAGCTAAGATACTTAAAATTTGATCAACATTGACATGTGATTAATACAATAGAAAATAGTTATCTAAACATTTATATTTAAACAATGTTTAGATAGTTTTTTGTTTTAGTTTTAAAAGTAGCGCATATCAGTTTGTTATCTTGTAACAGTTTCTTAGAAATTAAAATTACAGCTTCCTGCAGTTTATTTTTTTCGGTTTTATTATTTTTCTACATCAAATTTCAACATGCATGCATGATTTTAAAATCATAACCATTGCATACCAACAGTGCTTGTCGCCTCCGACTACGTGTTCTTGCATGTGTTTTTACACATCGTGGTAATCAAACCATTAAGGTGAAGAGCGGTTGGTCAAAATTTATTACCATATTAATCGGATAAAATTTTAAGGCGACCCGTACCGTACCGTATTTAAATAGCTCAGTTTCAAAAGACATTTTGGTACCGAGCGACCTCTAGGTGTATTAAGTCTTGTATAGAAATAAAAATAAAAATGGGTCTGATACTATTGAGGATTCAGGAAAGACAGTGGAAATGAATCTGATCGCTTGACGTATTTTCTTAACCACTGCATGTGGCAGTAAAACCATCAGATACAGTAAGAGACGATACACATGAACACAACGTTACTCTTTACATTCTAAGTGATTTTATAACGCTAGTAGGAAAGCCTGCAGATATATGAAGCAGCCATAGGTTACTATGGATGAAGTTAAAATGGATAGAACAAACTTTGCGTATAAATATCGTAGAATCGAGGCCCGGTGATCTTTCTATCAGGTGTGTATCCAATACACAGTAATTTTCGGGTTAAATACCCGAAGGCGACTAATAAACGAAAGTGTCTAGCTGCAGTCAATTTTTTTAATAGGATTGTGAAAATGCAACGAGTCGTAGCTGTTAAATATAGAATGCAGAAAAAAGAAAACATCAGGATTCTGGACGACGCTGGTTGCTACACTAATCCACATCTTCCCCTAAAAATTGTGAGCGAGAAACTCTGTGAAAATTGTGAACTTATCTGGCACTGCATCGCTTTAATTTGATTGTGATATTCCTTCAACGAAAATGAAATTACTGCATAAATAAATAGTTTATGAACTTCTTGATGATTCTGACTCGTCGGATGAGTCAGAAGTCATAGTAAAGGAAGTGAGAACTTAACATGTATTAGAAAATTAATAACCAAATCATCTGCCTCATATCGGGATTCCTAATATAGACAGTTAAAATCGCACATGATAGTGTAAGTAGCCTTCTAATGGATATTCAAAGGCAGAAAGCCGAGGTCATTCTTGGCTGTGATACAAATACACAACATTAAGGAAGCGATGTTTGAAACCAGAATTCAAAGATTGCTTCATGGACCCACTTTGAGGATTGAGTCATGGTGCTTCTATGCCACCTATTAAAATTATACTTCATGTCCAATAGAGTACTGAAATAGAGTGTGCCTGAGGAAAATTTCTGATGAACTCCATTTCTGATCAACTGTATCTTCAGTTCGGATTGGACTTCAGGTTTTATAAAACTAGCTAACTTTAGAAATGAAATGCAAACCAACTGTTTTTAATTTATTATGAGTTACTCAAAGATACTAGTCACTACCAAATCAACGTGTTGGGAGTTGGGACAAATTGGTAGAGTCGCATTCTGTAAGTGATTGGTGACTATTGGCTAATTACGCTCTCTCAGCAGACCCAAAGGTAAAATAAATTGTCGAATCCTGCAAATATGAATAAAAAAGTGTGAAAAATTATGGCGTTACTACTACTTCGCAAGCATTATTGACCAGTCCAGACCGCAAGCATTATTGGAGCATGTTGTTCTGGCTGTCACAGGACGCCTAAAGTTATAAGTACCTTATAGGTTAAATCGTGACAGTGGTTAAAAAAATGAAGCATTTTAAGTCTACAGGAACGAAGAGTATCATTTTAGTTAATTTCAACAAACCATTGAACTGGCTTACCTTGATTTTGGAAAATGAACTGAAGTAAATTGTTTTAGAGGGAAATATACGAACAGACTAAAGGTCTCCTCACGATGATGAAGAGAAACATCAAGAATATTGATTCGTTACATTTGTGAAAAGTCAGAAACTCCCTTTTCTTTCCACCAGTCTTCAATATTTTAAAAACGAATCAATTCAAATTGTTTTTCTAAATCAACACAAAAATCTTTTCATAAAAGAAAAACAAGATAAATATTTCCAATTTTCATTCAAAAAAAAAATACAATTATAATTAAAATCAATTCAATTAATAACACACCAACATTATCGCCCGCATTTTTGCAATTCTCATAAAATTAAAAAAATTATTTCAAAATTAATTTTTATGGTTGAATGCCATTCACACGTTCATCATCTCGTAAATTGCAAGAGAAGTTAATGACATGAATCCAATTTATGATGTTGCATTCTTTCTATTGTTTTAATTTTAAATCTTTTCTTTCAAGATTAAATTATTGTTGCTGAAAGAAGATGTCGAATTGATAAGTAAGAGACTATATCAAGATCCATCAGTCACAGTATAAGTCAACACCATCCAATTTTGGTAAAGATTTCGCGTAAGTCTAACAAACACATTTTTATTGGATTGCCAAAACTGAATGAATACCCTTTCTTTTTTTTATAAATTTACAGTTTTATCCAAGGCCGTTAAACACATTCTTTCCGGATCTGTAATTTTTTTAATTAAATTTTTTTTCTAATTGTTTAGTTTTTAATTAAAGAATGTAAATAAAAATATTTTGTAAATCTAGACTTGTCTCGGTTTTATAAATAATAATTGTATTTCATGTAAAAATTACACATAAAAAACGAATCTTGCTAGAATTGAAAAAAATGTTACGAAGAATAAAAAATATTATATTTCTTTAAAAAAAAAAATTAGGAAATGGATTGGTACATGGAAACATTGAAATGAATACAAAATTTTACTGTAGATATATATTTAAAAAAAAAATGAGAACTTAACTACTACTTCCTTTTAAGATTGTGATAACATTATAATTAGAAAATGGTGTTATGATTGAAGTTTAAAAATTAATTTAGATTCACACAATGTATTCTCATTTTATTATTTTGCAGTCATTAACTTCATTCTAGTATAAAAAAATGTACATACATATATTACAATTAATTTTATAGTTTTGTTTTATATAACATCAAAAACCTTGAAGAACAATATAAATATTTTAAGGCTGATTAGATAAAGTAATACAGATAATATTAATAGACTTTGTCAGTTATCTACCTTAATTAGTTGTAAAATGGATAACATACGAAAAGTGATTTGCACTTATTTTTATATTCAAAGTTAACATTGATTTTATAATTTTGAGGATAAAAGTCCCAAAGAACCGACGCAGATGATGACGGATAACACCTCACGAACTTTGGTTTTGGTTTTATTTAAAATTTTAAGCAATCAAAAAACTTGTTGAATTACCCTATGTGGCAAAAATTTCATGCAAAAATGTTATTTTATTTATTTAACTGATTTAAATTTATGATCCTTTAGTTAAAGAAAAACTATAATTATTAATACGAATAATACGTGCCAGAGTAAATAATATTGCATTATTACTATTAAAATATGATTAATGGAATAATGAGGTTTCAAAGAAATATTTTATTGTGGTTAAGAGGGAGTTTCGGAAAATACATGGTTAATTGTTTTGTTTTTAAATTGATTAAATTGTTTGAAAAATGTTGTGGTCAGTGGAGCATGTAATTGGATTCGACTGCGATAATATTGGTCTAATTAGTTGCAATTATTCAAACTATGTGAAGTTCAACTAACAGTTTACATAATATAAATAAAAATTGCATCTATCATCGGTTAGAGAAGCATTTTTATTGCAATTTGTAATTATTATTTAGTTTTGATCAAGGGACATGAACTCATTTTAAATAAAAACGCGTTATTGAAGTACCGTCTTATTGGAACAGTTACTGTATAAGTGACTAGCAATTTATTTCTTTAACGGCGAACCTATGGCACGTATGAACATTTTGCTGGCACGTTAAAATTTGTTGGTCCAGCGTCTACGTTTGCAGATGCACGCGAACGGATTATGCCCTCAGACAAAGAAATAATTGCTGGCAACAGCACTTCTATAATACGTCTCATACGAAAGTGACAATTATATGTTTTGAGAAAATTTGGGCGTTTGAACACGGTCTGAAAATAAAGAAACAAGCAGTCAATTATTCAGCAATTATAAGTTCGCGTACAACTGTGTCTATATCTCAGTCTTTAGTTTTTTGTCGTTAGTTAATCGAAACTGGCATAATATAATGCGCGTTCTGGTGAAATCATAAAGAATAGTGGCAGCTATTATTTATATGTGTATGTAGTGTGTTTTATGTCAACGTTCTATATGAAGGTAAGTAGTTTAGGTTTAAGGATTAATTAAAAAATTATTTAAAGTCCAGATGATGCAAAAATTTTTTTTTCAAACACATTGTTACATAGATCTATTTGTAACTGTCACTGGACAGTGAAAAAAAAAACAAAATTAGATTACTCAACAAACAGAGATTTTCAAAGTTCATGGAATGAAGAATATGGTATGATCAGGCAATATAATAAGAAAGTATATAATTTATGTTCCGGCATAGTTGTATGCAAAACAGCCTTAGTGATACGACATTATCAGACAAATCATAAATCGCTCTTTGAGAAAAGACCAAAGAAAATTTATTGCTCGAGTAGTTAAAGTTGAAATGTTCAATCATCTTTGGTGAAATATATTGGCATCCGTTCAAATATTACTGCTGCTAGTTTTTATGCCTCGAGTTTTTTAGAATTGTTAAATCTCATTTTACAGTGGAATACTCATGTAAAACAATGTCTGATGGTTAAGCCGTGTTAATGCTGAACAAAAATTTGTAGAGTGTATAAACGCAGTTAGACTTTTTTTTGGATAATAAAAAATCATTGAAAAATAAAGTCAATTAATGGACGTCGAATGGCTTTTGAAATTAATGTTCTTTAGTTGCTTTTATATACCTTTAATTAAATAAATTAAATGTTAAACTGCAAGGTATTAACAAAACTTTCATTTTTATTATTAATTCAAGCCGAGCATTCGAAGCCAAATTAAAAGTTTTAAATCGCGACCTTATATCCAATACATTTAAATATTTTCAAAATCTAAAGAAATTCATTGCAGACGTAGAATCCCATGAAAATCCGGATCAAGTTAAATTAACACAGAATTTTTCCGCAATTATTCAGTCAGTTATTGTAGAATCTTCCTCAAGATTTACATAATTCAGACAATTTTCAGAAACCTCATAATTTATTTTAATTCCAGATACAACATCACCCAGATATTCTTAATTTGGATATTTTTAAAATGCTAAATTGATATGAAACTCAAATGCATAATTTATTGGTTTTCAATTGAGTCCAATAGGGAAACAAAAATTTATAGATTTGATATGATAAATTGGAAAACCTGGAGTAGCATCTCCGAAAGCTTTAACTGTTTAAAGACACTATTGACGGTTACATTGTCAATTTTTTCTTCCACATAAACGTGAGTCATTATTTTGAGAAACGAATTTACAAAGGATAGGTTTGATAAAAATTTTATTTTAACCGCCCGATTTCAAAACAATTTTGAATTATTTAACGCACCTTTTCAGCCAGTGGGTATTTTATTAATAATTTATTCAATTTTAATTTGCAATATCGAAGGCACCATGGCCACAATCAATTTTATGGAGGACAGCTTGATTTTGTTAATTGTAACGAACTACGAACTCTGCATGAAATATTTGTCTTTCAAGATGCAGCACCAAAAATCGCATTATTTAATTTAAACTTAATATTAATTTGAATATTTCAATCTTTAAGAATTTTATTGTAGAATTTAATTTTTGATAGTTCTGCAAATGTTTATTTCATTTGTAATAATTGTGCAATATTTTTTAGCATTACCAATAGCTTGGAACGTCAGCAATTTTATAGAAAAAGATTGTATTTTTATGGCACCCATACTGAAAAAGGTTCGCCGCCCACCTCTGAGTCATAGAACATATAAAATGGTACAATTTTATATTTTCTCTACTTGTACCAATTGATGGCCATATCGACAATCTACATATTTGACGACTCGTAGACAATAAAAAATGACACATCAACAAAGATTCCAGTTTTAAATCCATATGTCCACAATGAGAATTGTTCCAGAGGTTCATGAGAACCATATCTATAATATACATAATGATAACAAGAATTTATAAAGAACACGACGATCTGGTGTGGGGTGTTTAAGGAAAATGAAAGATTTGACGCAATTCGTTGGATGTGGAAGACGAGTCAGATCGAAAAAGATAAACCTAGACAGCTCTGGGATTATCCAACAATTTGCTATATTTGGCAGAACATGACACTGATTGGACAATTTTTTTGAAGAGAAGAAATTCGAGTTATGCTATGTTTGTTCATTTGCTCCACCAGAAACCAAATCTCTGATAAAGTCCAACTCATTTATATATTTAAATTTAGCGTAATTTTTTTTGGAGGTAGAACAGGATTCGATTAAGCTAGATTTTTTTGAAATGGGCTTGTACACGTTTTTATTACTTTTATGCGACTTAAAAAGAAATTTTGAATCGATTCAGAACCAAAAACGTTTTATATTTTGTGTAATTTTTTAAATGTGAATTAAAAGTAATCTTAAATGATTCAATCTTTAATGATTAACAAAAATTTTACGCTATCTTTTAAATATGAAGCACAGCTGTACAAGTCTTATTACAGTGAACAAGAGATAAAAAGAAATCCTTCTTGAATGGATATTTACTCAATCTCCAATATAAAGATATGATGGACCAAGAGAGTGTCGAATCTTCGAGAAATACATAAAATTTATTGCTCTCCGTTAGATGTCGAGTATGCGCCGCGTGATTGGAGTTTTTAGTAGTAAACATGTAACCTTGTTTTGGTTTTGGATGTTCTCGCTACCTTGACCAAATTTCTATTGAACATTTATCAAATGTGACGCAAACCGTTAGATGTCTGATTGGACAGAACTTTATGCGAAATGTCTTATTCTACTTGCTGATGTTTTAACCAACATCAATGTGTGATTTGTCGGGACTCACCATCAATGTGTGCTATGTCGGGAGAGTTTGTAAAACTTGACGACGAAACCATCTTGTTAAATGTATACACTGAAAGAAAAAATTGATTATTCGGTTGGCACAATAATTTTGCGGTCACCATGAAATGAAATTCGGTTGTTATGTCTTCAAATTTGGTTTTTGAAGATAAGAAAACCGAATTTGAGATTATTGCAACAGAAAACATTCGAGTAGTACAAAAGAGATTGTAGTGAACGAATTTTTTCTTTCAGTCTATTTATTAAATTTTGCTCCAGTCTTTAACTATGAATCATGATTTTTTTTCTTCTTTAGCTTTCATTTTCTTCTACGGATCAACATTAACAACATTTCTAAAATATAGCACAAAATCAAAATAAATATGCAAAATCACTCGGATCATGAATTTATGAGTACTATACTTTTTTCCATCTTTTAACCGTTTATCTTTTAAGAGGAATTGCAATTTTTGATATTTTCCACCTCAAAAACACTTGTTTAGGTTTTCAACATCAAACATTTGTAAAATTTACTGCAACTCGTTGCATGTGGAACTTCGGTCGATCTGCTCGGTTTTTACATATCAAAATGCAATGTTAAATGGATTCGGTTTAATATTTCATATAATGCCAACTAGTTCGGTGCTTTGAGGTTCGAGTGCAAAATTTTTCTTCAACCAACGAGCAATTCTGAACGGATCTTATGCCGTCTGGATGTTTGTTAAATTTTGGTCAGTTTTCTGAATGTAGAATTGGCATATTTTTTACACCTCAACAACCAATCTTGAATGGATCAACATATCAATGAAAATAGTTATTTGTTTAACTAGGCAGCAAAGTAGTAGATTGACTGCCGCGGCTGATAGTTCATAGCCGAGCGAGCGAGGCTAGGAATTCAGCCAAGGCAGTCAATCTACCTTGCTGCCGAGTTGAACATATAATTTTTTCTCCGATTAATTACAATGATATGTAATTTAATAATTATTACTTTAAAAATAAAGCAAAATTTTAAAAATGAAAAAAAAAATCGATTAAAAAAATTTTTTTTTTAATCGCAATATCTGTTTATTTCTATGAAGTCTAATTATTTTGCTGTCTAGGCAGCAAAGTACTTGCTTTCCTGCCTAGGCAGGAAAAGTGCCACTTTGCTGACTGAAATAAGTCTGCAAAATTTATATTTGCTGTCTATCGGAGAAAAATAAATTAAATTTAACGGCGTTTTGTGCAGTGCAAATGCAGACATTATTCTAGTTTTGTAATATTTTAATCGCAAACAGCAAATTGAAATCATCATTCAAGAGTCGTCTAAAAATTTAAAACAATTTGTCGGAACTTATTACTTTTCAGCTTTTTCTTTTGATCTCATGATTTTCTTTAAATTTATTCTACCAACCACTATCTTAAGATTAAAAATATCCACCAACTTGTTGGTTGAGCTAACCCACAACACTAACAAATGTAATCTCAACTCAATCTATTTCAAGGTAATAAATAATTTTATTTTTAATTTTCTCAAGTCATTATATTACAAAATTCCAGTCAACCAGATTTGAGTTTTCCAGTAATTGCTTAGTTAATATTTATCGTTTCATGATCGATTTGAAAAAGAATATTGATTACATTTTTCAAGTTCAACAAAATTATATTAGCCTAATTTTCCTATGAAATTTTAATATTTTAATACAATTTAATTTTTTTTTCGTTTCCCTTCTCAAGGGAAACACATAACAAACGAAATATTTATATTTGTATAATTTGTAACATTGTATTCTAATGTTCGCATATTTATCAATCTTTATCTACGAAGTTCAATGATGTTTTTTTATCAGTAATTGTTGTGACATGGTACGAATTATTGTTATTCAATTGTAATCAGAAATTAACGAGATATAATGTTCCCAGAGGAAACAATAATCATAATTATCGGAATAAAGTGAAATGCAAATAATAAAAATATAATTGAATAAATTCAAAAAATATTAAATTAAAAGTCGTAAATGATTCAAACTGAATATGATCTGTTATAATTTTCAATTATAGTTACAATGTAATTGTACTTATAAATCGTTAAGAAGCAAATTGAACTGCTTAAGGTATTTATTTTTAAGCTGTTTATTTAACAAGGTATTCCAAGTAATAACAATCTTGTATAGTTTTGTAATACATAATAGTAAAGAAAAGAAAAAATAATATTGATATAATGGAAAGTTTCAAAACAATATATGTATATAATTGAATGAATAACTGTATCACTATAATCACGTTTATTATTACATTTAAGAAGTTATTGTAAGCTGACTTATAAGTGTTGATGTTTAACTAAAACTGCTTGTTTTGGTTAATTTGATAACATTCGTAATATAAACATAACAGGGATTTGACTTGTTTTAAGCTTTATGCAATAAGCTTTTGTCGAATAGTTAAACTGAATAGAATTTTCCCGGATATACTGGATAGAACAGCATTCGACTTCCAGTTAGACAAAGAAGGTCGTAGTTAATCCCCATCGTCCCCTTGTATTTTTATCAACTTGTGTTTTTATCAACACTTCGATTTTGAAGAGATAGATATCTTGGAAAATCACTATTCTAAACACTCATCATCCATACCTCACTTATAGATTGAATTAGATCTTTGAGAACCTAAAACAAGAGAAATGATCAAATAATTAAAAGTAATAGAGGTGAGGGACTTGATCACAAAACCTTTCCCTTTCCCAGAAAAATGAAAAACATATTGAATAATTACAAAAACATTTAGTAATGATTTTGTTGAATTTAAGTATTATACTTGAGAAATAAAAACAGAATTGAGATTTTGAGATAGTGAAATTCACATCAGAAAAATCTTAAGAATTTGGAATAATAGATGAAGTTTTCCTTAAAGAATTTGGAATCGCAAATAACGTTACAATCGTGGGGATGACCACGACCTGCATGACCCGAAATATATAATATATCAAGCCGGACTGAATGAAACATGCATGTGAAACGTCCAAACGGAATGGTAAAATTGGGGTCTATTCAGTAAAATCTTAAGTTTGTGCTATTCTTCAATTTTCTGTATGAAATTTTATAACAACAAAATAAAATTTCATACAAAAAATAGAAGAATTGTAGAAATTTTTGATAGATGATTTTATTGAATAGACCCCAAAGTCTTTGGTGTGATAGGTACAGAGATATTTACCGTGTTAGTTGCAGATCTTATATCCAACAGTACCTTATTTAGAAAGAACACAAACTGTAATAATTTTTTTTTCGTGGGTGACTTTGTCGAGTTTATTTCGCCGCAGTAGTGATTAAAGTGGTTGAAACGTATTCAATATTTTTGAAAACCCAAGATTGAATGATTTTGACAAACTATGGGCTCAAAAAAGAAGCTCTGGGATTTAAGTTAAAGGTATGAATAATTTTAAAGAAGTTTTGGTGTCCATATCAGTGGAAGGCTGCGTGTTTAGTATAATAAAGTGTAATGGCACCACAGTATCATATTTTTGTATCTGTTCAATAATCATAGTTTGGTGTTTTGGATAATAATGAAATAAATTATGTTTGAAACAAAAATCCAATTATTTACATTGAACCTTTACGCCTGTTTTATTTTCAGTTTGTTAAATTAATTTAAAAATATTTGTAATTTTTTATATTCAATCAAGGTGAATCAGACCACTGATTGAATTAATGCAGCCCTGATTTGTCATTATTAATTTTAATAAATGAAACTGATTTAACCAACGATATTATTTTAAATTTTAGGATTTCTTCTCATAAACCTTGTCAAGCTCAAGGTAGTGGCAGATTTAGTGTCGTTGGATAGGGAATGGTAAGAGTTGAAGAGTTAAAATTACACATTTGTTTGATTCCTTTGAAACAACAGCAATGTAGAAGCTTTTACAAATTTTAAAATTATCACGACGTGGTTTATGGGCTTATTGAACTAAGAATATCCAATTTACGTTTCATATAATATTTTTATAATTTATTTATTATATGTATTTAAAATTTTATATCTTATTTTTTTGGATGGACGTAAAATCAAAACATGAAATTTAAGTTTTTATCACATGATATGTACAAGAAAGATAATGTACATAAAAAAGAGAAAAAAACAAGATTTTTGAGAGAATTGCCTCCTATTGCATATTTTAGCTCTTAAGAAAACTTCCAAAGGTTCATATCATATATCCTAAAATTTTGTCAGTTCTTCATAACAATCTGACCTACGTACAACTGGGAGTTTCAAAAACATCGAATGAAATAAAAACTAGTTGGAGGAAGATTTTTTTTGTTCATACTGGACCGAAGTAAAACCGTTTGAATAAGTCTAATATGACTCTATTCACAATATTACATATAATTATAATGGATGTTTGGCGTCGATAATATTTTATTTTGAGGCAATAAAAAAAAACATATTGCTCATCTTTTAATTTAAAACTTAAATTTTCAATTACATATAAATTTTATGAGTTATCAACTGCATTTAATGGTTATCTCACATTTACGATTCAAAATACATAAAAACATTTATAATTAATTATGATTTAAAAACCAATTAAACAAAACATATTACATATTTATTTTTAAAAATTAACTTTTATAATTGTCTATTGCATAAATTTTGTTGAAACTTACAAACTGGAATGAAAGATTTAGGTCATAACCATATATGCTTAAACAATTATTTTAATTTTATTTGACAAAGAAATCATCATGTAGTTTAAATGGTTTTTTATTCGAATATTGTTTATAAAAAAACTATGTTTAATCAGTAGTAACAAAACATTTAGTAGAACTTAAGTATATGTGTATAGAAAAATCAATTATTTTATAACAAATAATCCAGTATTTAAGGTGTGTGTAAGATCCGATTGCAACAAAACTAAAATTCTATTTAACCTTCAAACCAAACATGTTTGTTTTCTTTGTATGTCGTAAAACAAAACTTTAATGCTTCACCTTCAACCCTTCTAATTTACATATTGGTAGTTTAAATTAGAATTAAAATTAATTGACAATGTTGTGGTGTTGCATAAAAATTTCCTGAATATTTAAAATTAGTCCAAAAACTATACAAATCAAATATTTTTAACGTGATTTTGCTGATTGCGCACGATATGTATTTGTAGTAATTTTGATTATTTTTTTGAATGAGGCATATAAATTATAATGATTATTTAATGATTTAGAGAATAATTAAATGTTTTTATTTTAAAAATAAAACGTAAAACTTATGGATAGAACCAGTCTTTGTATAGTTACGTTTAATTTTTACTCAACATGTGTTGTAAAGATTTTAGAGAGCTTTGTCACACATTGAAAAATACACAACTATACGTAAAAGAAAATATCTTCCCTTTGCACACCATATAAGATTATAAGATCATTTTATACGTTTCGCCGCAAAAGATCAATTATTTTACTAAGCAACTGTTTGAAGAATATCAGTGTGGTTTTAGGCAAGGTCTAGGTGCCGCCGAGAGTTCAACATACCAGTTTACAACCTCATGGTGTCCACATTTTTTTTCAAAACGAAACTCCATGACTTTCCAAAATAAAAATATGAAAAATCCATGACTTTTTAGAAAAAGAAACTAATAATTTGGTAAAACAAAAAGCTAAAATGTATACTTTGCGACATATATATTATTTTAATTAGAACAAACGTATACAATGTTTTGAAAACTATGACCAAATGATACGACTTACATTGCAAAATAGGAATAAGTTCCATAATTATCGAAAATCGCATAAAACCAAAAAATATTTTAAAAAGGTCGAAATTAACACAGAAAAGGAATTTGGTGGATACCTAGACATGTTTGAAGAAAGTTGGCATATTTTTTTTTTAATAAAAAACCATAGAGATAATATTAGTTCTTTCAGTTAATTTAGTATTTTACAATAAACTTCAATCCGATAAGAAGATATAAGTAAATTATTATTTTTCCCTGACTTTCAATGATTTTCCCTGACAAAAAAAAATCCCCTGACTTTCCATAATTCCATACCTTATAGACACCATGAAACTTTTCGTCGACTTCCACCAGGTCTACAACTCTCTCAAACGAAAGAGCATATGTGTCAATAGAAGAAACTGTTGAGCGTAATTTCTATTTCGATTGACCTGCGATGGAAACCTGACGAACAGATAATAGATTGTATCCGAAAGGATCAGCTTTTTGGAGCATACTCTATGGGTTGAAAAATGTATGTCAGTACCACAAGCAAGACCACGACTACAATGAGACCCGGACGAAACTGAAAAAAACGTATGTCATTGTCATAATCACACTATTGCGAACAGTCGTGATAAATATTCGATTCTGCGGTCCTACAGGGAACGCCAAAAAAAAGTAATAAAACAAATTAATGAAATTTTAACAATAAAATTATAGTCTAGATACATGGATGGCGGTATATCGTAAGTGAATTTTTGTTAAAAATGTTCATAGAAAAACATTATTTGGGGGAAATGCCATTAATATTAATGCAATGTGTAATTCTCTTTTACAATATATAAAAACACGTCAGACTCCAGGAACCATGTGTATCGGATTTTGTTTTTTTTAGCTTTATGGATCAATTCTAACCCTAATAGAGTTTCTATTTCTTGATCCCGATGTTAAAGCAGTATTCTCACTTGAACCAAAAAAGTTTTTGCATAAAATATTGGCGTAATACTACGACTCGACTTAAAAAATCACAACCAGTAAAAAACCACCTGCTATTTTATATCTACACAAAAAATCACGTTTTGTATAGAAACAAGAAAAAACAACAAATATTATATAACCAATAATTACATTAAAAAAATTGCACTAATTTGTTTTGTATAAGATAATCCACTAAAAAATAAAACTAGTAATAACTGCAACAAAAAAAATTTCATAAATAAAAATGTAAACAATAACAGAATTACAATTGATATTTTGCTGGCGCCAAACAATTAATATTCTCGCGAACATTCCTCTAATATAACCAACCATTCATTATTCTATTTTTGTTATATGAAAAATAATTGACATAAAAAAATGGTTTTTTTTTATTCTTATTTTGCAATGGATATATGTTAGTGTAAATGGAATTTCCAAGATATATCGAGAATTAAGATTAACACATTGTTTTTTTGATATTTATAACACGTATTATAAAATCATAAAAAATTCATATTCAATTCGTTTAAGAAAGTAAAGGGGAATTCACTTCATCAATGTCATTATATATAAATAAATTTGCAATATTTATAAAATCTTTCTTTTCCGTTTTATATATAAAAACATTAAATCTATAAATAGATATTTTTAAAGGTAATCATCTGACTTTTAATTACGAAATTTAATACACATTAACTATTTGTTTAATTTATTTAAATAATTAGTTTTTTAAAATTAGGAAAAAATAAATTATTTGAAATTAAAACTTGATCACTTTTCGCGGATTTATCCATAATTCAAAAGATCCATAATTTCACTTCCTAAATTTATTTTTTTAGAGAAAATAATAATAATAGTTTTACTTACATTTTTTTGTTATAACGAGCATGTTTCGGGCTAATATCCTTTAAAAAATGATCACTTTTTAACATAATTTCATTATTATGACCGGGACGATGCGTGGGTGAAATCGTCATTTTTGTACGATACGCAACAAACATATTTAATGCACCAAATGTTGTACACAATTGACCAACGCGGACTTGTTTATAACCATCGCCTGCAAATAATAAAATACGAATGAATATTAAACAAAAATAAACTATTTATCAACAATATTAATTATATTAAAATGTATAATAAAAAAATGTCTGTGCTTGTATGGTTGTTTATAAAAGTTGGCAGTATTAGTTTTACGATAAAGTTTTAACAAATAAGAAAATTACAACTCATTTAAGTTGTTTAGCTATAGCCTATAGTGTGCTATAGAAATATATGTAATTCAAGAATTTTTAATGAGATATAGATATTGAGTGTGAATAAAATTGAATTTAATCTTTTAATTATATATCTTTCTTTTTGTATAACATGTATAATTTTCAATCATTAGAATAATTAATTAAATGTGTTTGTTTACTTTATTGACTATTAATTCAAAATAAGAATTTTGACTTGAATTTTATTTTATGTCGTTTGTATACAACATTTCAAAGTTTATAAATCTAAAATTTCTTTTTCATAGCTTGATTATCAGTTATCTTTCTTATATACATAAAAATCACGTGTCACGATGTTTGTCCGCGATGAACTCCGCAACAACGTAACCAATCTTAATGAAATTTTGTACAATGTGTGTATGATGGTCCTGCTTGAGAGATATGATAGTTGTTATCTTGATTAAATGCCTAAATATTTTTTAATTCGCAATTAAATGTTAAATGTGGATGGTTCATATGCCAACTTTCAGAGGGCAGTGTAAATCAATTTATTCAATTGATAGTAAACTTCAACTTCGTATAAGGCCATTATTAGACTATCAAATATGTTTTAGTAAAGAAAGTTTTGTTTTATTTGATATTAAACGAAAAGCCTATTATGCTAAGTCAAATACGTTACCAAGGATTATTAATAATTTTGTGGAGGTTATATATTAATTATAGAAGTGTTAGAAAGTATCGGAACCTGTAAAAATATTATTGTATTGGTTTTTATAAAGTTTGAATAAAAATAAGAGTACAAATTAAAGAAAACAATGATTTAAATTTATTAAATATTTTTTTAAATTATTCATTGATCTTCAATATTAATTTACAAAAATCAATATCAAATTGAAAAATACTCTTATTTGTATTGCTAATTAAAATATAACGATTAGAGGTAAAAAAAATTGTCAGCAAAACTGGATGAAAAACTACAGTCTTACCGCGAACATAAGAACCGGTTCTTATATTCGATTTTGAAAAAAAAAATCCTTTTTGAAAGTTCTATTGTTTTTTTCGAATAAAAGATCTCTCAAATAGAAAAATCAGTCCTTAAATTTTTAAAATAATTTAAGCAATTTTAACGTTAATGAATAATACAAGAACATAATGGCCATAGCTTATATTATACAATTTAAAGTTTAAACATATTAAAATGAAATGGTATTTCAAAATTAATAATTACTAAATTTGTATAAAAAGAAATATATGTAATATAGTTTTACTAGCTAGAGATGGCAGTGATAAAGTTTCCATAAAAATTTCAAATAAAAGAACTGGTCCTTCTAATTGAATAGGTGATCCGGTTATTCTGTTATTCGTTTAAAAGAACCAGCTCTTATGTTCGCGGTAAGACGGTAGCGAAGTTTATTTTACAACCTTTACATCTCTCCAATTTCATGTCATATTTTTTTTATTGATATTGGTCAATTGATAGTGTGATTTGATAGTGTGATATACCGTATACGCCTCATAAATTTGGGTTAGCCAATAGATGGTGCCGTATTTGTATTTCAAACGTTGTTTTTAACGTTGAAAATTTGCAAATACACTACGATTAGCTTTTTCAAATTGTCGTGTATTATTTTTTCATTGGTGATTGGTGATAAATATTTTAATTGATTTTTTGTTTAAATATCGGTTTATGCGCGTAGTTTGCTTTGATCAATATTTTTTATAGTAATAATTAAAGAATTCAATAACGAATTAAATATATACTCCCGCAGGAAAATTTGTAAAATTTTAAATTTTTGATCTATGGGTGTGACAACTCCGCCTACTCCGACCTCCGATCCCTGCTATTTGCATATGAGTTAGCTTGAGTTATCGTAACCGACTGGCAATAGCAGTGAGATATCAAAAGCCAAAGTGATATCTTTGGGATGTTGGCGGATGAACTTTTTTCAATCAGCGATAGCACCCTTAGTCTTAGTTATAGAATATTCTTTGATGATGACACGCAATTTTTTAAAATAAAATGTGTTAGGTAGTACGAATTACAATGTGAGCAAAAACAACTCATGACAACCTTTGAGGAATAATGTCCCACAACAACATGCTTTCTAAGGTGTTGATGGACGCAAATTTTTTATTTTTTTATATTTTTTTAAAAAATGAACTTTTTTGTTTGCTCGAAGAAATGAGCTTCCATATAACTATTAAATATGCCGGGTTTAATCCTTCAGCAAAAACATGTTTTACATGATCTTGGTATATGCTTCTAGCACTATAAGGATAATTGATAACCCAATTTAGCTTTGTTCCTACAAATT
Organism: Diogma glabrata; assembly: GCA_963693315.1. Taxonomy (NCBI): domain Eukaryota; kingdom Metazoa; phylum Arthropoda; class Insecta; order Diptera; family Cylindrotomidae; genus Diogma; species Diogma glabrata. Next base: position 373,785,729 of record OY856186.1, read on the forward strand.
TGAAAAAAAAGTATTTTGTTTTTATTTTCTCCATTTTATCATGAAATATTGCCCTATGTCGTTTAATATTATGTGAAAGGATTTATTATTTAGTTTTCCATTCTTTAAAATGAATATAAAAACCAAAAAATAAGAAATTTGCGTCCATCATCTTAAAAGAACATGATGGTGTGAAACCTAGGTCTTATGTGTTGTTGTGAGACATATTGTAATAGGGTTTAATGTGTTGTTGTAAGACATAATGTAATTCCAACTACACAACACATTTTATTAAAAAAATATGTCAAATATTTTGAAATAGCACAAATTTTTTTGAAATTTTTTGAAAAAAATGATGAACAATGTCATTGAAGCTACAATTTTGAATGGAAAACTCAAAGGGGAAGATGTACTGTTGCTACGCATTCCAATGATCCCAACAGATATGGCATTTGAATTCAAACGTTTAGTTTCCAGTGCGACTCGCTTTTGCAATGACCATCAACAAAGGACAAGGAAAATTGCTGCAAGGATGTGGACCAGGTAGATTTGGAGAATCCGTACTTCTCACATCTGGACAACTGTATGTGGCCAGCTAACGTCGGAATACCTTCTGATTTATTCGTGTACGCATCTAGACGGAAAAACACAAAATATAATGTGTGCCCACAAGCACACGAACAAAGAAATAGAATTAAAACGACGGTTTGGAATTTTCTCCTAATTAAAATAAATAATTGTTGCAATAAAAATGATACAATGTAAATTGAATGTTAGGTACGTTTGGTTTGACTAAACACCTGAAAAAACAACAACAATTGTATTAAATTTTTCGTTGTTTCAAATGCTTCAGTCAAATCGAACACGGCTGTTATCAGAACGAGTTTTCTTGAATTTCCTTTCTTATGAGATACCGACAATATGCGACAGGCATAATGTTAAATAAACAAAAGTTTTACACTATTTGGTGTAAAATAAATAAAGCTTTGAGAGATTTTTAGAGTGATTAAGCTTAAAGTAATTATTTTAATTCACATGAATTTTAAAGCATTTTTTATTTTCGCTCAGAAAAACTTCTTTAAAACAGATTTTGTGTGTTTCGTGTCGGGAACAAATACAATTTACAATTTAATCAGAGATGAAGAATTCAATTTAAATAAATATGAGATAATGAAGTTTCAATTTAGAAATTATCTGAACATGAAAATTTAAATATGTTTTACTGTTGTTTCATCCACCGTTGCTGAGTCTGTAAGATGGCTTGAACTATGATGTCTCTGATGAGTATAAGTTCAATCCCCAGAATAATTACTTTTTTCGGGAATAATACTTTCAATAATTACTTTGAGCAATAATTACTCACAAAATCGCCCAAAAATTAATATTCCATTATAATATAAATTCCATTAATATATTGACCGTGTGTAAGATATTAGTTTCGCATTGTTTTGCAACACTCAATAATGACTTTAAAATGACTTAGGATGTTGACTAAATAGAAATATTTCTCATCCTATGAATTCTAATACAAAAACTTCCAAATAATTTTGATTTTTTTTTGCATCACTTCTTCTATTCCTTTTTTGCATCACTTCTTCTATACCTTCATCGAATGTATTGTCGCTATTCTTACTGCCCTTGCTGACCATAAAATGACATAACGATCAAAATTTTTTGCAACATTTTTAGTAACCTACCGGTAAAGACAGCGTATATTATGAGCAATGAGCATGAGCACTGTGAAAATTTGTGAATCCATTTTTGTTCCGTATAATGTTCTATATAGAGACACACCTGAAACCTTACACACCTGAAAACTTATTTGATCGCGTATTTTTTATATATATAATACTATTTTTTATATTTTACTGATCAACTAGAGTGCTGATCCTTTTACATTCATATTTAAAAAAAAAATAGATCATTTCTCATTACAACTCTTTGAAATTATTGCTACTACGTCAACAAAATGTATACACACAAAGTTTATTTCGTAGTAAAGCACGCCGGGTCACGCTAGTAATTTATATACATTTTTAGAAATCGTTTAAAATTTAAATTTGGTAAATCCCGAAAGTCGAAATAATAAAACTTTTTCAATTCCGAAATTATATAAAAAACTACTAGTCAATGGCTAAAAGAAGTACACCAGGGGCTCTATTCCCGAACACATATTTGTCAATCGACAATATTGTCAATTTCACCAAAATGCTTAACAACTTTCTATAAAAATGGTATTCTGTAACTCTTATTTGTGTATCCTTAGACATAAACCAATTATAACAAATTATAACAGATTTTTTGGTACTATACCTAAATTCGTACTTTTGACAACTAACTTTTTTAATCTTAAAACATGCAAAATGAAATAAAAATAAATTTAATAAATAAATATGTTTTAATGATATTTATATAAAAATATGATTATATAATATGTATTATTAAAGACTTAATTTTGCGTTATAAATTAATTTTTACGCCAATCGTTGAAATTTGTATAAAAAAATCAACACACAAAACATAAAGCAAAATTGTGATTTTGACAGTAACTATATTGTTCTTGTCAGATTCACAATATTGTGTTGAATTTTCACCAAATTGGTGTTACTTAATATGAGATTCACAATATTGTGATGGCATTTATGTGTTCGGGAATAGGCCCCTGGAGAAATTTTACATATACACAGAAAAAAATAAATTCGCATTTTCATCGAATTTAAATTATGTGAGTTGAAGATGTAAGACTCATACAAAGTTTTCTAAAATTTTACTAAAATGTTTTAATGTTTCAAACAATTGCTTTCGTTAAACTCATAGTTTAAATTAGATGACTTATCATTTTGTTTTTGGCTAAATCATTTACAAAAATATCTATTTCATACTGTTACGTTTTTCCAACCGTACTTCAAATTGGCCTTACTCTCAATTCGATAAACTTAATTCCCAATCTCTTTCTGAGTTCGATCACTGATTAGTAAGCAAACACACCAGGTTTTATTAAGTAGTGAACTCTTTAATTGTTCCACAACAACAGGAAACAATACAGCAAACAATATTCCTAACTAGAATATTCTTCCAACAGTTTCGAAACTCCAACGGTTTATTGTAGAAATTTCTAGTAACACAACGTTCAAAATAATACACAAAATAATACACTTAAAACTTTATTCACAAAAACTAATTTAAAAATCACTTTTATAATTTTAACTTCACTATCGCAGGTTTAAAATAAAACTAATTACTAATCTACAACTACAAGAGGCAATCGCTTTTATACCATTCTGCAAAACCTCCAGACGATTCGGGGTCACTTTTTAGAAACCTTGAGAAAACAATAGAATATTCGATTATTTTACGTTATGATGATTTGATTCCTAAAGTAATTTTATGTTGTCCCAAGTTCTAAGAAATACAACACTATTCATTTCATTAATTGGTTGTTAAGTTTTGTTGTGATTTGATTTTTATGGAAGTCACTGTAATCGTCTGGATTTTTCTGTAATCGTAACAATACAATTATATTCCTTAGTTTATTCAATACAACTTTATGATAATTACACTTTTAAATCATTCAATGATTCATCAAATTCATTAGGTGTTTCGTCTAATATGTTTAAATAACATAGAAAAACTTATTATTATTAGCGAAATCAATAAAAAAAATCAAAAGATTGTTAAATGTCTAAAACTTCTATCATTTAATATAAATTAAATGAATTTTTAAATGAGATTCGATGGCTAAAATTCATTCAGTTACTTTATATAAATTAATGAATATTTCAATGGATTTGTAAATATTTTTTTTTTCTGTGTAGCTGAATTTTTGAAAAAGCCGCTTCTTGCATAATTTTACAGCATAACCCTCGCGTGAGCATAAATACAAAGTTTCAATAAATGAAGCTATTAAGCAACACAATTGATAATCAAAAACATAAACTCCAATTTCAAACTAAATATTACAAAAATCAAAACAAAAATTGGTTTTAATTTTTAATCTATAGAGATGAAAAGCCCTCGTACTACAGTCCTCTGCTATAAAAAAAAAATAAAACAAATTTTTTTAACTTATTATCAAAGAGTCTGTAGAGTTACACCATTTTTTTTTTATTTTTACGGCGGCAGTGAAGTTATTTTACATTTTTACGGCGGCAGAAAAAGTCGGCCATTTCTTTCCATATTTTTACGATATTTATTATTTTTGTCAAACAAATTATATAACTATGACAGCAAAAAATTATATCTATTTTGATTGGATGATGCAATTTTGAATTATTGTATAACTATGGATGAAAAACGTGTTCTAGACAGAGTTGTGAAAACTTGACCATTTTTGATTTTCCTGAAACTTGGCATATAAGTAGTATGGACAAAATAAAAATTACAACTTATTTTAAAATTTTTTTAAACTGCATGGTTTGGGGGCACCCCAACATGCATGAAAAATGAAAATTCTGCCAATCCGATGTAACTTTGAAATTAAATTGCTCAAGAACGGCTATACCGATTTCATCAAACTTTTTTTGTTTGATAGATGATTAGTTAGTCCTTTGAAATTAATTGTTTTTATAATTAATTTTTAAATAAAAATATTAAAAAAAACCTTTTTAAAGATGGCGCTAGGGTCGAAGATCAATTGAAATTTAATTAATTTTTTTTCTGAATTCTATCTTTACTCTAAAATATATCATATTAACTCAGAGGCGTTATATCATCAAAAAATTTTAACCACTGAAGTTCGAGAAAAGAATGAACAATTAGAATTTTAATCGGACTAAAATTCTTTAAAATTAAATATCTCAAGAACCCGAATTAACGCCTCTTTGTAAATTTGATATATTTTAAAGTAAGGTTAGAGCTATATTTAAAAAAAAAAAAGTTAAAATTTAATTGATTTTAATATTTTTTGTTAATGGAAGTTGTTTGAAAAAATGAAGAAAAATTCGAATTTCAGTCGTACTAAAAATCTTTAAAATTAAATATCTCAAGAACAAAAATTAACGCCTCTGAGTTAATTTGATATATTTTAGAGTAAGGATAGAACTATTTTCAGAAAAAAAATTAATTAAATTCCAATTGATCTTCGACCCTAGCGCCATCTTTAAAAAGGTTTTTTTTAATATTTTTATTTAAAAATTAATTATAAAAACAATTACTTAATTTTTTTTTCAAAGGTCTAACTAATCATCTATCAAACAAACAAAAGTTTGATGAGATCGGTATAGCCGTTCTTGAGTAATTTAATTTCAAAGTTACATCGGATTGCTAGAATTTTCATTTTTCATGCATGTTGGGGTGCCCCTATGCTCAAACTAAGCACTTTAAAAAAATTTTAAAATAAGTTGTATATTTTATTTTGTCCATACTACTTTCATGTCAAGTTTCAGGAAAATCAAAAATGGTCAAGTTCAAATTTCGACTTTTTCACCTGCGTAGATCACGTTTTTCATCTATGACAACAATTTCGATTGGCCAAAAATTACGAAATCATTTTCTAATGGAGTACTATCAATCCCCAACACTTCCACAGTTGAGGATACACCAACAGAAAAGTTGTAGTGGGACTTTTCGTTTTTTTTTTTAAATGACTCTAACTCAACTTTAGAGGCCCGGGTTAACATTTACGGAATGGTCTCAAATTTTGCACAACTTATTTTTAGGAACATTAGAACCCATTTAGGGGTACCGTAAAAAAAAATACAAATAATCGGTTAAGGGCCACCCTAATGATACTAAAAATTAATTACCTGTGTGGCAACTGGCAATGACTAAAGATCGATTTGAACATTTTATTTGTTTATAAAAATAGGAATTTGTTAATAATTTTTATCGACTTTCTTTTTTTTTAAAAGTAGCATCTTTTAACTTCAAAATAAAACAAAACAGAAGTTTCTAACACTTGAAACACTCTTTATTTTTGTTGGAGAGTGACTAAAAATCGATTTTAACATTTTCATTGTTTATAACAATAGGAATTTGTTAATAATTTTTATAGATAACAGTTTTATTTAAAAGTCCATCTTTTAACTTTAAAATAAAATCTTTACCAGAACCGAAGTTATGATTTTTTGAAAATAAGTCTTCAAGCCAAAAAACCACAAAATTCTAGAAATTTAGATCCGCTCTATAAATATTATTAAATTTAGATCCGCTCTATATTAATTACATCTCGTCCAACATGGAATCTTCTGTTATTGCAGCATCCGTTTCAATTTGCTCATCAAAGAAGTCTTGAAGTTATACATTCGCATATGAAATAGCAGGATTCGATTCAATCCGTAATTCGCCACAAGCTCATGACCATTGAAATTTTAATCATCAACTGTATCAGTTACAGATAACGTGAACATAGATAAACTAATCACAGCCTTTTTGAAACAATTATTTGCTGTGGTTAAGGTCACCTTTTCCTACACTCTAGAAATAATTTTAAAAGAAGCTAAAAGATCTTTTGCTACACTGTTGCTTAATTCCGACAGTTTTTGAAAGCCATTTATTATTTTTTTAAGTAAAAATCCTTTATACAAGTTTTTCAAATTTTTTATCACTTCTTGTTCCTTTGACAGCCAAATTCCGGTTATATTTGGTGACAAAGATTAATTTAATGGATCGTTAATTAGCAACATTTGAATGCGAAGGATAATTATCAACGGTTAAAATGTTCCTTTTGAAAAATTTTCTATCGATTTTTAAGACAATCTTTCCAAATAATTGAATTCATCCAGGGTGTGTATTTGCTGTGTATTTCAGCCGTGTAATTTGTCGTGTATATTTTTGACCTTCCGATTACAAGAAATGACAATCTCAAAAGAATGTTGTAAAACAGTTCCGTTTCTATTATTAATTTTTATTGTCGTAGTCCCGAGTAATAATTGGTAACTGATTTGTAATCTAACCTTCGCGCAAATTTCAAACACGGATATCCGTTTTTTCTCCAACGACATTTTTGAATATGCATCATCTCGAGTCGATTTTTGAATCGATCCATCCAATCATTCCAATCATTAGAAGGATTAAAGTCTGGCATTTTGAGAGAAATCGCAAATTCCCTTGCTTTCTCTTTTAGTAGCGGACTATTAACGAAATTGTTTTTTGATCTCATTAATTTTAGCCATTTCGTTGGATTTTGTACAACTGACGAAACTATAGTTCTATATATTCCAAATGTTTCTCCAATTTTCAGCGTACGTTTTGCTTTTTTATCAACTTTAAGTTATTGTTTTTCCAACTTCTGCTAATATTTCCAGTTTTAAATATCATTAGTATTTATTTCAAAATGAAAACGGATTAAATTAAGAAAAGAAGAATAAAAATGGAGTAAAAACCACTGAAAAACAAAGTAAATCGACTTGAACATCTTTATAAAAAAAGTAGCGTTCATTATATCCGAACTAGGGCTTCTCATTTCCCGTTAAATTTTGTTTCCCGGGACGACGGGATAAAATCACATATATCCCGGGATCCCGGGATTTTTCCCGGGATAAAACGTATAAAAACAAGTAAGATTAAATGCAAATTTAAAAAATAAATAGATATATTATATGTGTTGGCGTTTAGTTAACATATGGCGTTTAGTTTTGGATATCTTTATATTATAAAGTGAACGATTTTGAAAACTAAGTTTTCCTTATCAGCTAAAGGTTTTGGTTTAGACGATCCTTGAGAAAGAAAGCTTAGATCGGTTTATTATAAATATATAGATATATAAATAAAGTGTGTTTAACTAAACTGTAACAATTGAAAGTACCGAGTCCTAAAAATAAAAAAAGCCGGGTACCCATATAATGTCCGGCTGGGTACTCGCTCGGGTATTTGATTGAATTTAATTCTAATTCACAAACAAACCGAGAATTCTAAAAAATTTTTTCAATTTAATTACTTTAAAGGGTGAAAAGTGGAAAGGAATCAGAATATGTATTGTTTTACAATAAAATTCATAAAATAAATTTTTATGAATTAAATTTAAATGAATTTCAAAAAAATCAGTATAACAAGACAAATTTCATACTTTAGGGTGACCACCTCGGGGTTTGACAACAAACTCTCCGGATGAGACAAAATTTTATTAACAGTCCTGCGATAAATTTTCAAAATTTACATATCTTAAAGATAAACTAAAATCTAATGGCATAGACGATCTCACTGTCTCACGAATTCATAGTTTTGTTATAGTTTCTCAACTTCATGTTCCTTCCTCTCAAGCATTTCTCCTAAGTCCTAAGTTCGATCGTGTGAAACATCCAACAATGAAAGACATTTATTAATCATACTTAAAACAAATAATAGATTATAGAATAGAGAGTAATTTTGTTGAGTTACAATGCAACAAAACCAAATTATATCGTTTATCACGGATATAACAACATCCTATTAAGGATGAAGCAAGATCCTATAAAAACTTTCCTATTAAGATAAACCATGAGGCGTCAAACAAGGACGACTACTATACTGACTACTACTGTACTGATATAAATTCAACTTCTATGATGCGTCCTTAAAAAAAAATTCAAAATATCTTTAATCCCCCATCCATTTGCTTTAAAAATATCCCGTTGTAGAACATGGTCATTTCAAAACGATTATTTTAATAGAGTATTGCAAACATTTGAAACTCAGTGGCCTTTTCAAAAAGTGGTCTTTATCGAGATTTTAGATTTTTCGAGGGGGAAAAAACGTGTAAATGTTTCGAGAGAAATGTTTAGCAAAGGTGGTTATCCTAGTTTTAACAAGCGAGCTATGGACTGTGAATTTTACTATCTACCAATCACAAAACAAATTTTATATTCAGCAATATAGTTATTAGTTCCAGCAATATAGTTATTAGTTATTACATTGAATTTTTATTTACGATTTTTTCATTGATTTTGATTATTTTATTTTAAAATAATAAATTTAATTTATAAATTTTAAACTTTTTTAATTTTATTTTTACCCAGGATTGGGTACTGGAAAAATGCCGGATCCGGGTAAACATCCAAAATTGGACCTGGTAAGCCAGGTAGCGGGTAATTTTCGGGTACTTGGTGCATCACTAATTAATATTTATTTATGTACCAAGGGTATAAAGTTATAAATTTCAGTCCGACTAAAAATTTGTTGCCCAAGACGTTGTCGAGTGCAACAACTCGCTCGGGCTGAAATTAGCTTTACACCTGTGGTAGATACAACATTTTTATACTTTCTACAATAGGGCTTAAGAGGGTATAAAGTTCATAAAGTTTTCACTGCGGGATCCCGGGACATCGGGATCCCGGGAGAGAAGCCCTAATCCGAAGTTATATCTCTTGAAAAAATGTTCAAAGGACTCGTTGGACGTACTTTAAAACCTTATAAACGAGGTACGTTAAATCCGATCAAAAATAGGAACACATAAACGTGGATAGAATTGAGGACAACCCAATCGTACTTAATATGTCAAGTGTACGTTGTAAATGGAGTACGTTATAAGCGAGTTTTACGTATATTAGAGATTTTTTGATCACTTAAACTCAAGCAATTAATTAAGTTATTTTTTGAATTTTCAGTTCGAAAGTATATTTTGGATTTTTCTCAGAGAAAAAATTTTCTCTTACACGTGTTTCGGATTGGGATGTGAACTATCATCGTCAGTGCCAATGTTCGCATCCGTTTTGGCAGACACGCTATCCATCTAACCTACCGAGGCGATGATATTACAAAGTTGATATTTCATCATTATTTAATTACTTAAGTTGAGTTTTTTCCAATCATTAGGTGTTTCTGTTTTTGTATTCAGTTACCAAATTCTAGTGTATTTTTAGTCTGATTATTTTATTGGTTTTTGGTACATTATTTTTTCAGTATAACATAAGTTTAAAACAAGTTTTCTGCGTTTTAAATAAGATTTTTGAAGATTAATCCCCGAAAGAAAAAAAATGTATCTATACCATATATGGAGTTCTAATAGAGGTATCAAGTTCAATTAGAGGTATCTAATAGAGGTATCATGCGTATGTAAATTTTAATAATTTATTTTGGTCTCCTTTAGTACTCCTACTATTTTCTGAAGCTCCACTGTCCGTGATATGCAATTGATACAGAAAAAGCGTCACGGTCTTGTATATTGGCCAGTTCGAGCACAATTTCAGAAATACGTATCGTTATTAATGATCCTAAAATCTAAAGAGCGTTTTGGATTTGAATAAAGGAGCAATGTTAACAAGTTAACAAGCGAACGGATAAGTTGTATGAGATATGTTGATCGAGAGATTTTTTAACGTATTTTGATATAACTTGATATATAAGGAATTTGTATGACTATCGGCAAGAAAATATGTTTGGTTAGCTGCCAAGATTTAACGAGTGGCGAAGCACGAAAGGTTTATAGTTCATAATTCATAGAGAAATGGAAACTATAGTTTCATTTTCACTAAAATTTTTATTTATATATTGTTTTTTCCGATGCATTTGGTTACGATAGCATATTAAACGTATTATTCGACTACCTTAATACAGTTTAAAAATTTGCTTAATATTCCAAATGTCAATCGTTGAACTTAATTCATTTTCACCCGATATGTAATTTTAGCGCAAACTTAGTATCAAATTTCTTTTAATAAAATTCCATATTAGAGGGAGAAAAATTAAGCAATTGTAGAATAATTCAATATATTTAACTTATAATGAAATCAGTGACCTTATTTGATATAAATTTAACAAATAAAATTTAGGCTGTCAATTTTCATTGCTTTGTTATAGAATTTTAATGAAATTGTAAATTCTCGAAGTATTGCATAATTGCAATTTAATCGAATTTATTCACTTTTGTACTAATATTTATAGTTGATTAAATAAAATTTTAAATTATTTGTACGTGTGGTATGATATGTAATGTATGTCTACGGTTTAAAATTTCAGCATAAGTATTACTATGTTATGTTACCATTTGAGTTTGTCGTTTATTTAAATTTATAAAAACAGGTATTTGTTATTTGAAACCAGTGATTACATTTGAGTATTTTGTATTTGTTTATTATATGTTGATTAATTGAAAACACATCGACACCGTTAGTAAATCGTGTTTAAACTTTTGAGTAATAATTACGATATAGTTTCTGGACATAATAAAAGTTAATTGTAATGAATCTAGACATTTTACAATAACCATGGAATGTGAGAAAAGTGGTAGAAAAATAATTTTGTATAGTGTACATGATATGTTGCCGTGGTGTTTGCTTTTATTCGATTCAGCAAGTTCTTTAATTGTTAAATTGTTTAACATTGAGTTATAAATGTAGGACAAATATTTACATCCTTTTCAATTTTATTTTAAGTGCGTTTCATTTAAGAGCACAGGAATAGTTATGTTCAATATATTTTAAGAAAATGGCAAATAAACACAAAAATGTAAAATAATTGTTGAATATTTATAGAAGTAAAACAAGTGCATTATAGTGCACGAACCATTTAAAATTAAAATAAATTACTTTTTTAATGCTAATATTTGTTAAATTTATGGCAGTACATTTGATAATATATTTATAAGTTCGTCAAACTGTTTTTAATGAATAAATATTTTAGAAAGTTAGACCCACTCCTTGGTAGAGAGTCGAAAGCAGACTAAAGTCCACGATCTCGCGACAGACGACGAAGAAGGAAATTGACTATGAGGTGGCAGTCTTCAACAGCAGATTTACATTTAACGGATCAAACCAATTAAAATGGGTTTAAGATTTAGGCAGGCTTTATGTTGACAGAAAAAACTGAATAATGAATAGTCACGGAGATTTAAAGCAGTTCAAAGAATTAGTAGGGTTGTTCCAGGGATACTAATAAGTGTTCCTAGAGAAGACGGCATATTAAAAATATATGCCAGAAGTATAGGGGTCAAGCAGACAGATAATTGTAGTTTCTGTGAAATTGGAGGAAGAGAGCAAATATCTTAAACATTGGCGCGTTGAAGAAAGGAATCGTCTATATTATTGACGGAAATGGTCTGCATTTTAGAGAAGACTAGAGTTGGAAAAAAGTATATAAAAAACCTTTTGAGTCTGATGATAATGATACTAAACTAAACTAATTGCTAGACTGATACAGGCTAAAATATCACGAGTCTCTAAAACATCAGCGTCTATCTTAATAAATAATTACATAAAAATACGACAGCACATCGTTTATTTTTAATGCCCAAAGTACATCAGAAAATGAACATTAAACCATTTTCTTATATTTTATTTTTTACGCATACGTATAGCGAACAAGAAAATGTAAGTATTTGTTTTCTCATATTCGTCTCCATATAAATATTTATATATACATTTTTATTTATTTAATTTATTTAAATTTTTTTCTTAGAAATGTATATATTATCGTATTGGTATTTTTTTTAAATTTTTGTAGTTAATTTTAAATAGTTTGCATTAATTTTATCATTTATTTTATTTTATTCATTTTTAATTTCTGACGTATCTTTTTTTTTACTGACGCTATTCAACATATAAATTTCAATTCGTTTTATTTTAAGTACATATTAAATTTTTGTATTGTATAAATAAACGTTCTGAGACGATATTCATCATATTTGGAGAATTTTGAAGTTGTTGTTCTGATACAAAGAGAAAAACCAAAATTCATCTAAAAATTAAAATTCTAACTTCATCTGAACTATCTTTCTAAACTATAGCATAACCAAAATAGAATCACAATACTTTCAGAAACAAAACGGTTATACACTTTTCTAGAACAAACGCTGAATTTGCATTGATAAATTGATAATTTCTTTCTACTTTTGCAAGCTGTTTAATTTTTATGACAAATGCTATTACAATTCGTTGTACGATAATACCACAATGACTGGTTGAAACGTTTTATAATTAATTAAAATTATCCCTAAATGAATTGAATACGATTAACCGCTAAACGTCCTCCTTTTTGGTATTTAAAAAACAAAATCTCTTTTATGATTTCGCAAAGTCATCATTTGTAAAAGATTAGGGTTATTGATATATTTATAATAAATCAGATCTGTTACTTATCAAAAACTTGTTGTTTTCTACTGTTTAGAACAGTCCAATATCACTTTTAATTTATTCCCCTAAAATAGATAATATGATTATTAATAGCATCACTTTAAATAAACGTCAATAAAATTTTCCAAATTATTCGAAATATTTTTATAAAGCGCTGATGAAGATTATAATAATAGCGTTATACCAAGTTATAAGAGTCAACAACAAAAACAAATATTACATAGGAAATAAGCAAAACGTTTTTTTTTTCAGAGTACGGTAGGTTCGTATGAATCTGTGTTATGTAGTGTCAAAAATCATTCAAAAGATCCTGCGCTAAAAGTTTTTTTTATTCATAGTCTTAAATATATAATAAATAAAATATCTTCTGTTAGTAAATGATGAGCCGCTACTGATGCGGGTGACACGAATTCAGGTAAAATGTGATCTCGGTGGAAGTTTGTCCACAAAATACCATTTAATTACATCAGCTTTATTGGTGTGTTTTTTCGATAATAATAGTTTGTATTATTGTATTGTTTTCTAACCTATAGTCTAATGAACTTAACCTATTGTCTAATGAAAATTTTCCTATAAAAAAATTATCATTATTCAATTGGTATGATTCCAATTGGTCAAATTGTTTTGATTTCATTAAAATTATTTTCAAATTATAATCACAATTGCTTTGATAAGTTTTGTTCAAAAATCAAATTTTAAGTTAAATTCTCTTATTTCGTTTATTTGAACTTGGTTGATTGTATAGGATGGGGGTTTTTTTATCATCAGGGTTTTTTTAATAAGAAATTTGATTTATCAATTAAAACAATAAAGATTTATTGTTTTAATATAAGAAAATGTTTTTATTTTTTATAATACACAATTCTTTGTCATAGAATAAAGTATTGTAATCGATTCGTGTTTAATGAATTTTATTCTCTCGCAAATTAAAATTCTCGCTCGTGTCTCGCTCAAATTTTAAACTTTTGCTTGAGATTAAACTATACACTCATTGATTAAACTACTATTTTACTTGATATTTTAAAGCCGAAATTTTTGGGAGGGAGATTTTAGGAAGGTTTGAGAAATTTAGCTCACTGATTTTATTGGAAAAAAATTAATGATTTTTTAAAACTTCTGTCACAATATAATAATCCATCTGTTATTCTGTTGGAGAGTCAATTAATAATATAACCCTAGTTGCATTGCTTTTTTTGTTTATGTTTTTTGTCTGAAGTTTTTTCATTAATAAAATATTCTTTAATTCAATCGGTTGTTCCAATAGGTTATGGAATCAGTTCCCGGAAATAATTTAATTTTTTGAAATTCCGCGACTAAACAGTAACTGAATGTCCTCGTTATACGCTATTGAAAAGTTGGACGATGAAAATTTTTCATCTTGGAAAATTCAGATGTGTTTGGTGCTCATCCACAACGACATGTGGAAGTACACTAAAGATGCAGCCAATCCCAAGGAAAAAGATTGGGATACGGATGACGCTAAAGCGTTGGCCACCATGTAATATATTCGAATGCGAAACTGCAAAGGGAGCATGGGATCAGCTGATCGAAGTATTTTAGCCTAAGGGTCCTGAAACGGTGATGTTGTTAACAACTCAATTGTTGACAATTAAAATGGAAGATGGAACGAAAATGACAGAATTCCTGAAGACATTTTTTAATCTTGGAGGAATCAAGACTTTCGACGAACATCTTTCTGAGGGGCTTCTAGCTAGTATTTTGTTGAACGCTTTACCGAATAGCTACAAAAATTTACAAGTTACAATTATAACGCAGGATAAAATTCAACCATTGGATTCGATTAAGAATAAGTTGACTGAATCAATAAAGAGGAACTCTGAGGTTTCGAAGGATGAGAGTTTTTTTTACCAGAAACGTGAAAATTATTCGAAAGAAAATCAGAAAAAGCCGCTGAAATGTTTCAAGTGTCATAAGACTGGACATTTTTTCAAAAATTGTCCTTCAAACGAGCAAAAGAAAGCAACAGAATCTGGAAACAAGACATCTTTCGGATTGTTCTGCGCATTCAAAGAGAATGTGGACAACACCTGGATATTCGACAGTGGCGCTACGTGCCATGTATGCTACAAAAAGGAGATGTTTTCTGAAATTAATCCAATCTCGGACAAATTGACATTGGCGGATGGCAGTTCTATGAAAGCTGAAGGAATAGGAATAGTCATTCTTGAAACGGAATATGGAAGTATTGTGTCGAAGAATGTCCATAACATCCCAGATGCGAAGTTGAATTTCCTATCGATACCTAAAGCGACTGCAGGTGGATTGAAGGTTGACATAATTTGGCACAATGGACTTGAGAAGAAATGACGAAAAATTGATTCGCAGAGGTTTTCGAGAAGATGATTTGTGCGTATACAAAGTAAAGAAACAAATCTTGGCAGCTGTTAGAGGTGGATCTGATCTACGAAAATGGCATGATAGGTATGGGCATCTAAATGTTAGAAGCTTGAAAAATTTGAAGAACAAAAATATGGTCGATGGCTTGGATTTTGCGGATCCCGGTTCTGATTTGCAGTGTGAAATTTGCATGAAGGGAAATTTGCATTTTCCGGTTTTTTGCCAAAAATTATTGGGGCAAGCGTGTAAAAGCGATTAGAACTGGCAATGGCGGTGAGTTTTTGAATTAAGATTTCACGAAGCATCTTGAAAATAGTGACATCCGGCGACAGCTTACCATTCCCTATACTCCACAACGGAGTATAGGGAACGGAGTTGCTGAGCGAGGGAATAGAACATTAGATATGCCTCGGTGCTTGATGTTGCAATCCGGTGTACCCATGATTCTGTGGGCGAAAAGAATCAACACAGCAGTCTACCTAAGAAACAAAAATCCAACAAAGATTCTACGAGAAGAGACGCCTCACGAAATATGGTTTGGAGTGAAGGCAGTTGTCACGAGTTTGAACATTAGCCGCGATGTGAAGTTTATTGAAAATTCATTCTCAGAACATAGAGGTGAGAAATTTAATGAGCCTGAAACTAATATTTTTTCCATTGACAGTCAAAGTTCAAAATGCTGAGTTGGTGAAGACAATTTCTTCGGATGGAGAAAAAGAGTATGAGAGCGCAGATGATGACGTTCTAGAAAATACGCAATGTCTACAACAAGTTATTCGAAATACTCCGACTCCAGAGGTTAGTCAAAGACCGGTACGAACGAAGTAGGTTCCTGCCAGATATTGAGATTTTGTAGCTGCTGTAAACAAATCAGTTGCTTACTCTGAATTATCAACACAACAAAATTTCAAGGAAGCACTAGAACGTGAGCTATGGAGAAAGGCAATGGCTAAAGAAATTTTACAATGTGAAGAGCAAGATATCTGGGTTTTGATCGATTAAGCCAAAAGACCGCAAGGCAATCAAATGCAAATGAGTCTTTGCGATTAAGCAACACAAGATGTAGTATTGAAAAGTACAAGGCCAGACTTGTAGCCAAAGGTTTCAACCAGAAGGAAGGACTTGATTTTGAAGAGACGTTTGCACCTGTTGTCCGATACTCCACAATCCGTTTGTTGTTTGCAGTAGCTGTGGAGTTGGAGATGTATGTTTACCAAATAGATGTAGTTGGGGCATATTTGAATGGACAACTTCATCATGAGATCTTTATGCAACAGCCCGAAGGTTTTGTGAGTGGAGAATATCTCAAAAAGATGTGCAAATTTCAAAGGTATATATGGACTCACACAATCTGGTCGTGAGTGGAATGAAACGCTGCATAAGGAGTTCGTTCAAATGGCATTCGGGAGACTCAAAACTGAGTCAAACATACTGTTTGTATGTAAGAAATGATTCGAAGAATGTCATCACAATTTTGGTGGTTCATATCGACGACATATTGTTAGCTTCGAAGTCTCTGGAAGTTGTTATCTCAGTGAAGAAAGAAATCAAGAATAAATTTGATTGTGTGGACAAAGGTGCTTTCAATTACTTTCTGGGTATGGAAGTATTGAGAGAGAGGGGAGAATGGAGCTTTAAGAGTTATTCAGAAGCAGTCTATTCGAAAAATGCTGGAGGAATTCAGCTTGGCAGAGTGATGAAGAATGAAGCAGTGTCTGCAGTGTGATGAAGAATGTAAGAAGGTAAATGCAGAGTGCTGCAGAGCACGTTGGTAAGTATTTGCTGAACACCATTGACTATGGCATTTCGTACGTTAAGCAAGGAAAATCACTATTCACTTTCTGCAGATTGGGGTAGTCAAACGCAGAGTACGCGTTCTTTCACTGGTTACATTTTTTTTTTAGCTGGTGGTCCAGTTACGTGGGAGAGCAAATTACAAACTACAATCGCCTTGACTACCGAAGCAGAATATATGGGCCTTTGCTCTACTGGGAAGGAAGCTGTATATCTTCAGAATATGCTAACATATTCTGGACTTACACAGTAAATTGGACTAACACAGTTCATTGATCAACCTACAAAAATTCTTGCGGATAATCTTGGAGCAATCAAACTTGTTCAGCATATCACAACAGCACAAATCATATCGCTATCAAGATTCACTTTGTACGGGAGATTTTCGACAAAAAATTAACTGATCTTCAATATGTTTCATCAGAAGAGAACATGACGAAGAATCTCAACAAAATCAAACAAAGCTTCCATGTCAAGAAGATGAATATTAATTGAAGGGGTGTGTTGGAGAGACAATTAATAATATAATCCTAGTTGCATTACTTTTTATGTTTATGTTTTTGTCTTAAGTTTTTTCATTAATAAAATATTTTTTAATTCAATCGGTTGTTCCAATAATTCTTAAGGCTTTTCAATCGCTACAAAACCTTTCAATCCCTACAAAACTGTTGCCGACCTCGTTGTATTTATAAATACTCTTCACGATGGTGCTTAGATGAAATTACATAAATGAAAGCTTAAACATATATCCATCCGGCTTTCCGTTGTACTCGACAGTTCGTTGGTATTTAATGCCTCTTCATAGCAGATCATATCTGTTGTGTTTATAACATAGTTGGTTGAGACTGAAGTGGATGAGAAATATTGATCGCGGTTGGACATACAACACAAATATAAATAATGCAATAAATTCCAGATATAGACATTACATGAAAAACTTATGAGTAACTAGAAGGGATAAATCAGTTTATACAACTTATTACAATACATAAAATCGGATTAGCTATAAAAAACAATTCATTACAAAATAGCAAAAAATTTGGCAAACCAAAACTGCTTGCTACACACAATCATATCTCAAATAGTGTTTGTATCTCCAAATCAATAAAATGCATATCAAAGCGATTTAACTGCATAACAATAATAGTTTTTTTCCATTTTGATTTCCGTTTAAAATAAATTCAAAATTAATGACATTGAAATGTCAACAACCTTATTTGTAAAATTAATAAAATATTACTTTCAATGCTATTTATTTTTATGCTGACTTTAAAAATAACTACATATACTAACTGCTATTGTCTTACACTAAAAACTATTTGAGTGTAAATTTTCTATTTTCAAATATGTAGTTTCTTTTAATTTAAGATTCTATAATTATAATTATATGATGTTTTTTTTGACAATTTTTAAGAAAGTGAAAATTTTTTTTTGTTATTGACATACATATTTATATTAAGTAATTTAGGAAAAAAATTTCTTCAAAGATATATCATTTATCTTTATCTATCAAACCAGGAGTATACAATTTTTGGTCATGTTAGAAATTTGAAACTATTTCGCAATAATGGGACCTCAAGATGGAAATTCTTTATAATTGTAAAACGCTAATAGGATTTCCACAATAAATTAACCGCTCAACACGCTGAAGAAACAATTTTGGCATTTTTACATCGATCTAATCGCGGTTCAAACATTGTACACACCTTCTTCAGACAACTTTCTTGTTGATACCTCAGACTACATTATTTTAAATTTCTTATTTTTCTTTTACTTATTATAAATACTTTAATGTTTTTGAATGCCAAGAAAGTCGGCTGGTTTTGTTTATCAAAATCATTTTAATTTATATATTGCAATTATTGGCAAGATTACAAAATAAATAAAAAGATTTTTATAGAAAAAATGTTTTGTTGATTTCAATATTTCAAATGATTTTGTTCTTATATCTCTTACATATAAAATAACTGATCGTTAAATTGATGCCGATACTTTGACAATGCATTTTAACTTTTGATCAAAACAAAACCGTTGGACTTTCTTCAATCATTTTCTTGTATGAATTTGTGTTGGTTGAACGTGAAATACAAATGGTAATGTTTAAGTTATAAATGGAGATTTACCTTGATGGTTGGTGTAGGATTATAATGTAAAAATAATATTACGATGATTCACTTAATATTTAATTAGAAATAATAATTTAAACCGTTTGAGATCTACTTCATTGATGAAAGAATTTATGATATAATTATAATTTTTTTGGCGGAATTGTTTACAAAACAGTTGCCAAAATCTTAATGCCGAAACATAACGATTAAAAACTTAAAAGAAAACAATGGAAAAATACTCTTTATTGCCAAAATATATTTTGTAACTAAGAATCAGTCAAAGGGTTGTTTAATTGTTTGGCTAATGTAGTCCAGTTTCATAGCCTAACAGTTGCAAAGTGCTGAGTACAAATACATAAACTTTGTTTGCTAGAATTAATGAATGCTAAATTTGATTTAATTGAAAAATATAGATGAATTGGAAAACTTCTCCTCTAATGCTGTAAATAAAGTGAGCTTAAAATATACAGTAATAAAAAATCTGTCCCATAACGACTGTAATTCACACAAACCTCACAACTCTGTTGACAGTAAAATTCGTTTGTCTTGGTCAAAATTTTTTTCATTAATAAAAAATGGAAGCAAAACAAACGAACTTCCAATTAATGTACTGGAGAACATTAGATTGGCACTAAACAAGGTTGTTGTGACCATTTTTTCAATTTGGTGTTTATATTTTAATAAATACTTTAATTAAGAAATAACTCTCGCCATAGTTTTCATTCAGTAATAATTTGAAACAAACGTAGTAAAATGAATGAAAATCGGTCACCAGAGTTTGAAGTTAAAAACTAACAGATGTTCGTCAGAACTTTTTCCCTATCAAAGTTGCTAAACTGCAGTAATATGAAGTCCTGACAAGATCTTAATATATTTATTTGTGGTAGATTAGGAAAATTACGAAATAATCGTAGGCTCTTTTTAAAGTTCAAGTCATAATTGCAAACTCGTAGTAAAAATAATTTTTTTTAAATAAAACTTAAACGCAAACAAATTCCAACGGTCGGCGAATCACATAGTCCAATTAATAAAAGAGATATCTTCAGTGGATAGCTACAACACAGAAATAATTTTAATTGCATTTTAAAATGATTTAAAATACGCTGTTTAAAAACTTCTCTATAATAACTAAACAATAAAATTGATTTTAAAATTTATGACCAATAAAAAAATATGTGTGTCTTTGGGATTGTTATACATGCTATCAGTATTACCATTTATTTTATGTGGATCATTTCGATTATTAATAATTTGTTTGTTATATTTCCATGTAGAATACAGTTGTTTCAACCAATTTTGGATGGTAGCCTAATTGGAAATCCTGTTGGCATAAAGCACTGTGGCAACCATACTTTATATCGATAGAGCATTTTTGTTGGTGTATTTGTTTTTTTTAAATTCTTAGGTTTTTACGGTGTAAAGCTGATTACATTCACATTCTATTTTATAAATTAGATATTATTTCGTTTCTGTTGGCGTTTTGCCTTAAGGATTTTGCACAAATTGTTGTTGTATAAAGTAATTGTAGTTCTACCAATAGTAATAATGTTAAATTTTTTAAAGACATGATTAACTTTCCTGACAAGCTGAAGTCATAAAGAATGGTATAAAGACGATTTATGTTATTCTGAGTTTTTTGTAAACTGACTATTAGTTCATGTATTTTTTAACAAAAGATTCAAGATAATTGTTTTCTTTCAACGTATTAATTTAATCAACAAGTAAAAACTTCTTTTGTGAACTTTGTATTAGATAGTTTAATGATTTTTAATTTTAATATAATAGCAAAAGCATTACTCGTTTTGTTTATTTTTATAAAAACATTCAGGGCATATGACACTGTATTAACCAAATGGAAGAAATTATTTTCAGTGGTTCATTTAGCAAATTGTCCTTTGGGGATGATTTTATAGCATTTAATTTCAATATGTCTTGTGGATTCAAGAAACTAAAAAGTGTGTATCTGTTAATGTATTCTAACAATAATAATAAAACTGATACGTTACTCTTGTCAACTTTAAACCCAACCGATTCAAGATTTTTTAAAAATATGTTTTTTCTACCTAAAATGAACAAACAAGAACATATTTCTGAAATTTTAACACAATGTTAAAAGAGGCCCTTCCCTAAAATTAAAACTAAACATAAATCCTGAAATAAAATATGTGAATAGTCTTGATATGGAAAGAAAATATGTGTTTAATGCTTATATCCATTAAACTTTAAAATTTCATGATTAACTGCACTCAAAAAAATAATTTGGTTTTTTTTACAATTTTTTTTGCGTAAACAAAAAATTGTAAGCTTTACAAATTTTTTGTAAGGTTTACACCTTCTTTGTAATGCTTTTAATTGTAAAGTTTACAGATCAAATGTTAATCCAACAAAATGCAGATTCGTAACTTTGTCTTTCATACAAATTGAAATTTACGATATTGATTTGTAATAACGTACGAAAATCGTAAAACTGTAGCAGAAAACGATTACAAAATGTTTTGTTCATAAAACTACAAATAAAAATTGTAAAAGATTCCCTATTTTTATAGGCGTAAACATATTGCTGTACTTACAAATTAATTAGTAACTAATACTTAACATATTTGTTAGTTTTACAACTTTAATTGTACTAATATTTCAGATATACAAAAAAAATTGTTAATTTAACGGCATTTTTTCGTAAAATTTACACCACTTTGTGTAACTTGTAAATAATACAAAGTATGCATGTAATTTGTACAAGCATTTCGATAGATTTTACAATCTATTTCGTAAAAAATTCAAGTTTGTTTCGAAAAATCGTGTCGCTGCCATATGAATTTTGGTAAGGATATTTTGTGTGGTTTTATTTCAAATAGTGCGTGTGTGGTGTAAGGACATGGAAAATAAATATGCAGTTAGTGAAATCATAAATTGTTTTTGAATAAACATAAGACATAAAGAGGAAACAGCGTCAGTAAATTAAAATTATATGTATGTATTTTTTGTGCAATTTATTTTCATATATTCATGTACATATTAATTTAAATTTTAGAATTTATCGAGTACCTTCAAAACTTTATCAATTACTTATAACAGCCTATATCTCAGTTCAAAAGATATGTATTTAATATGGAACACTTTTCTAAGACATGTACCACATATCCTAAAGAGCCATATAAAACAAAAGGAAGCCTTTATAAAGGATTTAAATAATAGGTAAACAAATTGAAATTACTAGTCATATTATTGATTTCGAATATTTGTTTTATATATAATTATATGTTAATTTATATACTAATTATATTCCGTTACAGACAGCAACACATCAGCCAAGAAGATACAGAATAAACATAAATTGTTATTAATTAAAATTAAATTGTCATAAATTATTATATTGTGTTTATATATTTTTATATACTAATTTTGTTGTACATAATTGGTTTTAAATTCATATTTTTTTTATTTTCTGTTACATTATAATATTTAAGTTTTTCTAATTTATAAATATTAATTTTGAAATATTTTAAAATAAACCAAATAAAATTTAGAACTATTGCTTTTTAATCATTAAACCCTAATCTATATTATATAAACATATAAATATTTCTAATATTTTACGGACGAGTTGTAAATTTTATAATTATATTTCTTAAATTTTACCGGACATTTTGTAAAACTTACAGATAATTCTGATTATTTTACGTACTACAATTGTAAAATTAGCAATAATACTTGTAATTTTTGGTGGGCAGCTTAGTAAACTTTGCAAGAAATTCTGAACATTTTACATACCAGATTTGTAAGATTGGCATTTATATTGGAAAAATCTACATAACCTTCTTGTAAATTTTTCGAATAAAATTTGTTTATGTTACTATTGTGGGTCGTAAATTTTACATCAAAATCGTAATTTTTACAAAAGGTTTTGTAAATCTTTTTACAAATCCCAATCTATTTTTACGTATTTTTGGAAACTCTACAAGCTTGTAAAAACAACGTTTTTAAATTTGTTTGATTTACGAATCGAATCGTTGGCTGGAATCCTACAATATTTTACGTAAAACTAACTCTTATTTTTTGTTAATATCTGCGATTATTTTTTTCAGTGTGATTCTATAGATTTTCTGGTTATAATTTCAGAAAAATTAATTATAACTATCGGACAAGTTAAAAGCTAGGCTGCAAAATTATATTAAGTCTTTTAAATCCTTAAATACCAAGTTATATAAAAATGGGTTATCAGTTTCCCAGACTGAAAAAAAATTGAAGTAATGACAACCTCATCTCGAAGTCAACAGTTTATTATTCAAATAAGGAAAAAATATTTGCAAACAATTTCACCGTGATTGGGACAACTACACGTTAACATTTTCTTGACAAAATGAGGTTTATTTAAAAGTTTTATATCCAATATAACAGTAGTTGAAAAAGTTTAATAACTATTTCCATTAAAAAAAAATTTCTTTGGCCTTACATCATGAATTTTTCATTTTAGAATTGAAGTATTTGAGATTAATGAACTATATTTTATTTTCACATAAATATTAAATGTGATTGTCTCAACTACATCTTTCTATAATTGTTCAGTTGTTGAATTACTTCGGTCTTAAAAAATCCTAAGTATTGCATTCATGAGCCAAAAAGCGAAATTCTTACCACCACATTTTTGGCATTTCTAGATATTTTAGGACCTACTGATTCTAAAAAAGCAAAAATAAAAATGTATGTCTGTCTGCCGGTCGTCACAACCGACGAAATCTATAAAACGGCTGGAGGGATTTCAAAAAATTTTGTTTCTAAAAATCAATGGGAAGATCCGAAAGGACGATGTGTTCGATAGTTGTCCCGGAAGTGTGTCGAAAAAATCGTCAAGTGTGTCAAAAATAGGAAATTTTCACATTTTTTGCTTAAAAAACGTTCATTTTAAGTGATTACGAGTAGGAACATTGAATTTGAAGAAATCTTGATGGTCGGGATTGGTATGTGAGGCCAAAAACTAGATTATTGCATCATAAGTTTGTCAAGTGTGTCAAACGAATAATTTTCATTTTTTTTAACACAAGTTTTTGGGAAAAAATAAAATAAATTATTTGTATGACATGAAGTTTTATTATTATTATTGAGAATTATGGCATTATAAGTTTGTCCAAAAATTTATTGGTCTGTCCAGTTGTTACTTGTTTGTCCAGTTTATGGTTGAAATGTTATATTTACTAAATTTTTCTTGATTTTTTCTAACAGTTACTAGATTAATTATTAGATTTTTAGGATTGACGCGCCATCTAGTGGAATGGGATGAATTGTAAATTTCTAACTAGCAAATTTTGATTAGCTCTAAACAATTATAATAAATAACTCAGGCAATCAAAAAGGAAAAGCTGGAGAGCTCTGCAGTACGATATAGTCTGACTCTTGCAGCTCCAAAAATTGATGTCGTCTTATCACACAAACCCTCTAGGCTCAATTTGTAAACCAAATGGTACGTACACCACTAGCACTACGTACACCACGTACGCACTAGACCCTAGATACATTACTTCAAACTCACTGCCAAGACTCAATAGAATGGAGCACGGAAGATAATGCCAACGAAAACCTACGTCTTCTAGATCCTGCAACTAAAAGTACTGCAGATGATTTAGAAAGCACAATTTTCCCTCCCAACAAAGCGAGATGGGGCATGTGGAATCCTTCAGTCCGTTTAAATTTCCGTGGATGGTATTTTCCATCCAATGTGGTGCAACAGATTGGGACTGTCGATCAACCCCCCAAAAAACAAGTACAGTTTTTTCAGTTTCACAAAGGGAGGAATTTTAATTTCATTTTTTCTGTTCTGAACATTAAAAGACGTTAGATATTTAGGTGTGATCCTGGATAGCAAAAAACATACCTGGATTTCGCACCTGAAATATATAACCAACAAGACAAACAATGTTTTCTTCACATGCAGAAATCTGTTTGGGAAAACATGAGGTCTTAGCCCAAAAATGATACTTTGGTTGCACCAAATCATTTTAAAACCAATTCTAACATATAAAGCTTTAGTTTGGTGGCTTAAAATACTCCAAATAACTGCTCAACATATGTTTACAAAAATACAAGGGCTTGTGTGTAGTGCCACAAGAGCATTGAAATTCACGGCAATGTCAGCAATAGATTCTTTTAAAACTCTCTCCATTGCACCTACATGTATGCGGTAGCGGTGTTGAGTACTCATAAACTGCAGCTCATAGACGGGTTTAAGCCAGGTAATCTAACCAGACACCTTAAAATCTTTGCTGAATTACAAGCTAAACTGCATAAACACCATATTTCGGATTGTATGCCAAAAACAATAGAGTTAGACAGACACTTTGATGTCAAGATATTGGCCAGAGATCATATTGAAAACTACATACGATCACTGCCACAAAACGCCAGCATCTGGCACACAGATGGGTCTCGAACCAATGTTGGCACAGTAGCAGGAGTGTTTGGTCATAGAATAAAACGAACAGTTGCTTAAGGCACTACAACAACAATACTTCAAGCCGAAAATGTTTGCCATTGGCAGTTGCGCACTTCTATGTGCTAAAAGAAAAAACCAAAACATTGAGATATATATATGTATTATATCTCTGACAGCCAAGCAGCACTTTTGGTACTAAAATCTACCCGCTTTGATTCAAAACTAGCATGGAAATGCTACCGAAATCTACAAAAAGTCTACTGCAATAATAGAGTCACACTTGTGTGGGCACCCAGCCACACAGGGATACAAAGAGATTATATTGCCGAAGCTTTAGCAAAGCAAGCTCCCAGCAAATTTTGTTGAGCCGGAACCATGCTTCTGAATGGCCAAGAGTTCGCTCAAAAGCTCAATCCAAACGTGGGAATAAGAACAAAATGCTAAATTATGGAGAAGCAAAGAATGACTAGTATACTTCAAAAAGTTTATAGGTAACCTTCCCCTCTCAAGCCCCTCCATAAAAAAAATAACATACCAAATTTTTGATTTTGAAAAACAAAACAAATTCAAATCGACCAAAAAATGACACCAAAAAATGCCCCAGTTACTCCATTCATCAGCATATAAAGAATTCTAAAAAGTTCATTTCAATTTGGGGCGATTTTATGAGTAATTAAGCTCAAAGTAACTATTGAAATTTACTTGAATTTTGCAATACGAAATTATTTTACATTTTTTATCATTTTCCCACTCCAATACAATTTACAATTGTCTAATCACAGATGAAGGATTCAACTTAAGTAAATATTAGATGATGAAGTTCAATCCCGACACGAAATAAACCAAAAAAATTCCTAAGGAAGTTTTTCCGAGAGAAAATGAAAAAGGATTTCGAATTGCAAAATTCAAGTGAAGATGCCAGTAGATGCTTTAATTTTTTTATCACCCATAAAAACCTCCGAAATTAATATTCCTTTAATTATGTCTATATATGGAACATATATAGCAATAAATTAACCGTGTGTCAGATATTTTTTTTTTTATTAATTAGTTAGACATGTTTAGCACACTAAATATGAAATATTCATTATTCAGACTCTTTGAATATCCGAAGATACCATGTCAACTATAAAGGAAGGAGATGAGGAAAATGGAAGGAATGGGTATAACTATACTAATTGTTTTAAATGATTATGGACATTTTCTTTAAATGCCTGAGGGGAAAATTCATCGGGAAATACAGAGGGAGGCATTGAGTTCCACAATTTGGCCACTCTATTAATTTTGTATTGATTGGTAACAATCAATAATGACTCTACACTCGTGACTTAGGATGTTAACTAAAATAGAAATATTTCCCATCCTATGAATTCACACATAGGTGTCTAGAAATTTAATACAAAAACTACCAAAACAAAATTACATAATTTTAATATTCGAATATGACCTAGCTTAGCTTTCGGTAGTTTGAAAAATGATTCACTAATATTATTCAAACAAAAATGGTAATGTTTATTGGAATGGTATGAAATAAATTATAAACAAATTAATTTTTCTAAAATTATTCTCCAAAGTTGTTATGCTATGTAAACAATATCATAGTGAATTATAGCTTTAGTTTTAGCAAATTTCAAATGCATTTTATAAAATATTTTTGAGTTTACTAGAATAACAAGAAATATGTAACAGGTCGTTCAATAAGTCCGTAGGATAAGTAAGAAAAAAACAACATTTTGACAAAACTCGATTTTTTTTTTCAACATAGTTGCCTTCGAGGGCGATACAACGAGTATAGCGATTTTCCAACTTTTCTATACCACTTTTATAGTACGATTTCTCTTTCTCGTCAAAATAGGCCTCAGTTTCAGCGATTACTTCATCATTGGACTTAAATTTCTATCCAGCAAGCATTCTCTTGAGATCTGAAAACAGGAAAAAGTCGCTGGGGGCTAGATCTGGAGAATATGGTGGGTGGGTAAGCAGTTCAAAGCCCAATTCATTCAATTTTGCCATCGTTTTCATCGATCTGTGACACGGTGCATTATCTTGGTGAAACAACACTTTTTTCTTTGCGATTTCAGCCTTCAATCGATCCAAAAGTTCACAGTAATACTCGCTGTTGATGGTGGTTCCTTTTTGGAGATAGTCGATGAATATTATTCCGTTCGTATCCCAAAATACAGACGCCATCACCTTACCGGCCGACTGTTGCGTCTTTGCTCGCTTTGGATTCGGTTCGTCGATTGCTGTCCACTCAGCTGACTGTCTTTTGGATTCTGGTGTGTAATTGTGAAGCCATGTCTCATCCATTGTCACATATCTACGATAGAATTCCCTTTTATTGCGGTTTAACAGTGCCAAAGACTCCTCCGAAGCATCGATTCGTTGTTGTTTTTGGTCGACTGTGAGTTCACGCGGCACCCAATTTGCACAGAGCTTTCGCATACCCAAATGTTCATGTAAAATGGTAAAAACACTACCATCTGCTACCTTTACAATGTCAGCTATTTCGTGCACCTTCAATTTGCGATCGTTCATAACCAATTTGTGGATTTTTTTTATGTTTTCTGGAATAACAGCCTCATTTGGGCGTCCACTGCGCTCTGCATCTTTTGTGCTGGTACGACCACATTTAAATTCAGCCATCCACTTCTCTACCATTTGTCTCGATGGAGCAGAGTTTGGATAATGTTTATCAAGCCATTGTTTGGTTTCCACTGTATTTTTTTTCATCAAAAAGCAATGCTTTATTAAAATTCGAAATTCACTTTTTTCCATTTTTTTCAAAAACAAAAGTTGCTTCACACAAAATGCTATAACTCACGAATAAATAGTCAGATTGCTGTCAAATTTATACACGTATCGTTTGAAGGTTAGTACTAAATAAAAATCATATGGAAAAAATTCTAGTAACGCCATCTATGTGTCATCCTACGGACTTATTGAATGACCTAGTATTGACTGCACAGATCTTGTGACATCGTTTTAAAATTATATGAAAATGTCTAAGTATCCAACCCCCAAACATAAATGTAAATTGTGCTTACTTCATCATTATTGTACAAAATCAAATTGAATCATTTGACTTATATTACGATATAAGAACTAATCCATTATTATAATAAGAATATAATTCTTTTTTGAATTTCCTGTTTCAAAGTACATAACAAACAAATTTAATTCACGTCATTTAGTTTCTAAGTAAAACTGAGTAAAACGAATGAATTAATAAAAATGCAAGTAAATGATTTGAATTTTCTAAATTATATCAACCGAAAGATATAACTATTGATTGAATATTCTTGTTACAAAATGTATATGTTTTACTATGATTTACGTTTTACTATTATGTTCCATAACTTATCTCATGATCCATGTTTAATTGAAATGTCGGAAGTAAAGATATTATTTTTTCAATTTATATTTTCATTATAAAGAAAGATTTCATACATTTTCCTTGAACTTGCAGTTATTAAAAAATTAAAGAAAAATTTCCGTATTTTTTTTATTTTTTATGTTTATTTGCTGCAATGTCTTTAAGACATTTTACTTTCACTTAAGCTTTTATGTTTTTGTTTATTTTATAATTTACCGGTAATCAACATAACATAAAAAGAAAAAGGAGTGTTGTTGGTGTTGTGTGTCTAGTTCATTAAAAATTGTAAACTCTTTAAAAGCTTTTCTACTAAAGAAATCAAACATCGTCGGAAAAAAAGGGAAATGGTAATTTTATTTTTGTATTATAGTTGATAATGAACTTTTTTTAATTCAAGTATAACTATACAACCGACAGCAGATGATATACATAAATTTGCTTTTATGATATTTTTAATGGTATTCGTTCGTGAAGTATTCATTTTATTTCGTTGCACAAACCAGCCTTACATTGATAGATATTTTAGTTGATTTGTATCAAGTATATTTAGCTCTCTGTATTGTTTAAATAATTTCTTTTGTTTCGAATCCAGGACCCAATTGTTTTCGTATTATTACTCCTACATGTTTTGGTATCCAAATTGAAATATGAAAAAGCAAATAAAAAAAAAAGTTATTGAGTAATATTTCTAGATCAAAACCAGCAGAATGGTTTTTCGGGGCGGCTTTTACCTGTATTCACCTGGGTTCGGCTTTTAGTGTAATATTTAAGCAACAAGCTGTGTGTTTGAAGGGTTAATCGTTAAACTATTCCTACGACACCAACTGTTTTCTGCAGATTGATCAACTTCTTTAAAATTTTTAGGAAGTATGAGTCATGAGAAAAGGTTGATCGGTCTGGAGTTTTTATCCTCCTAATAGTAAAAATTACCCTGGGTTTTGGGATAAAGGGATAAACCGTTCAGGAACAAATTTCAAGCTCGTGGCTAATTATGAGTACTAAATTTTAATCTTGCTCGGTTTAGAAGAACACCGATTCGATTCTCGGACTGAATTTGAGATAACAATTTATTATGACTTTATTTTATTTATTCAATTCAAACGAATAAATACAGTTATCGTGACTCATAATTTTAAGCTACATTATGATTAAATCCATTGATATTGTATAGATACATACTCAAAACTATCTTGAATATATGTTTTGGTGTTTGTCTTTCTATCTATATTATAGTTGAAGGTTACATATCTTAATATTGTAGTTGAACATCTTTTATTTGAAAAACCATTTAGTTCAAAAAGATAACAAATAACAATCATCTGTTTTGTAATAATATTATAACATAAAATCACACAATGACAATTTGATTAAAAATTAAATTAAAGTATGAAGAAGATATATTATAATCGCAACCGCTTTTAAACAAAGGATAGAGTAGAAACCAAACAAAACCAAATTAAAACTTTTAAAACTAAGTTATTTTAAACAATACATAGATTTGATATTTTTAAATTTAGATGATGTTACGGTACATTAAGTTGTTGACACAGATAAGACTATATAATATGTTCCACAAAAACCATAAGTCACCTTAATTTCGTTTGTTATCAAGTTACAATTTTAAAGTCATTAACTGAACTTTCGACTAAGTTGAATTACTAAATTTTATACTTTATAAAATATTGAAACAAAGCACTAGTACTTATCAACTACAATTTAATTATTTAATTTTTTTGCTAGTTGATAAAACGGTTTTAAATTTGAAGTAATTATATTGTATATTTTTTGTTAATTGTCATGCGTGTTCTGACTGATTTAAATAAATGAGCTAAGATTAAAGCTTATAAATTGGAGCAATTTTGTAATACCAATATAGATTTTATTATGAGGGTAATTTCAAACCAATAAAATAATAGGAATGATAGCGATCAATGTTAACGTTTGTCTGTCACATAATTTTAAATAAGAATTTATCAGTCAAGTGGAGACCCAAACAAATTAATTTAAATTTAATTAAATCTTTACAGAAAATAATTCTCTTTTGTTTGGTATTTTTTAAATATTGAAATTACAAGATACATATATGGATTCGAAAAATAATTCATACACAAAGTCAAATCATTGATTTTGTAGGGTTGAAAAAAGTTCAATTTTTGCCGAAGCAGAAATCAACATCAATCGATATAGAAAATAGTTCTACTAGAAATAGTAGTATAAGACAAATATCTAAATTCTAAATCATCAAAATCAATATTTTCTGCATTGAGGGACCAGTTTTTGTTGAATCGTAAATTGTTTTTAATATGTTTGAAAACCCGTGTGTGTGACATACCGTAATGTGTGACATACTCGTGCACTCCAGTGTCTGCTATATGAGTTAACGCAATATATCACATACCATACCACGCAGTGAGATATCACCAACAAAGGTGATATCTTAGGCTGGCAGATGAACTCTATTCAATCAACGGTTTCATCCTCATTCTTAGCTATGGAATATTCCTTTTTGATAGTAAGTTATAATTTGCTCGAAAAAACGAGCGTTCACATAACTCTTTATATTAAGATAATATTACAACAGTTTTCACCGCTACGGTTGGCTAATGTCCTCCACTAGTTAACCAGTATTTCTTTTCTTAAGCAACATTAAAGAACAAAAATTTAATTTTTGTTGTTTTTTCCAATTGCATTATAGTTTTACTCTTACTTTTTTATTTCAAAATTCGTTCTTCTTTAAAGTCCTTTTTTATTTTTGATTAAAAAAATAAATAGTATTTATTTACATAGACTTCATATTTTATTCATAATATTTTCAGAAAAATAAGGCATTTTCCATTTGTATTTAAATCGAGCAATCAGATGAAGGTTTAAGGCAATAAAATGCATGGAATAAATATTACAAACATTTACCAGTTGTTTCAAAATATCATAAGAAAAATACGTTTTAGGCAAAAAATTATTAGGATATTATTCGTAGAGAATTAAATTTCCTACAAAAATGTTTATACGGGTTTTTCTTTAAACCTGCATTTCATGGGTTATTTTAAAAAACTTACTATTTTATGAAAAAATGAAATTCGATTATTTTGCGGCACGTGTTCTTTTTATTTTAAAAAAATGCACTCTTGTTTTTTTTCACCAAAAAGAATTATTTTTGAGGACGTCTTAGAAAATTTAATTTTAAGCCACTCTAGTAAACAAAACCCATTGTTTTAATTCGGTTTCCCCGACTATTTGTGACTAATATAATTGCACAAAACACAAAATGTTTGTTATTTTTTTAGGTTAACACTCATTGAGACATAGGCTTGAACGGCGTATTCAAAGTAAGTGTGTGTATTGCGTAGGTTTATAGACACCAATAATCAAAATAAATAAAACATAGCAGTTTGGTTAGTTCTTGCAAAGAATTGTTTTTTTAAAAATAACTTTCTTGAAACCACTAACGCAATAAATATGAAAAAAACTTATATTCGTGTCTTATATTTAATCTAAATGTTAAAAGAAATTTAAACTCGCTCATGAAAGTAGAAAAACTTTTTATACACCCAAAAACATTTTACTTGAAAAGCTTATGCTCGTTTCCTTCGACAAAAAGACGTTATAACAACTATAAAACTTTAACGACGAGAAATATCAATTTTAATTTGTTATACAAACCGTTGATTTACTAACAAAAACATTATTTCATGAATTATTATGAAGTTGCATTAATTTAACAGTTGCAATTAAGAAGTAGTAATAAAAATATAAATTTCTTTTTGAGAAAACAGTTACTTGATTTGAATCAAAACTAACACTACTT
This sequence comes from Diogma glabrata, assembly GCA_963693315.1. Lineage (NCBI taxonomy): Eukaryota > Metazoa > Arthropoda > Insecta > Diptera > Cylindrotomidae > Diogma > Diogma glabrata. Next base: position 373,818,559 of record OY856186.1, read on the forward strand.
TACAAGCCATGAAGTACACATACATTTACAGGGCATAAGTAGTCGGAAATTTTTTGACGTTTAATAATAAATATATATAAAACTTAATGGCGGAATATCTTGACGCCTAATTTTAATTATTTTTAAGTGTTTTATAACAGGTACGTATTAATTTAAAACATTTAATAAGTTTAGTGCATGTTAATAAATAGTGTTTATAATAAATTATCTAAACAATTGTGCTGTGATCAATAATTTTATTAGAAAAAAGTGTTACTAGGAAGTGATACATTTGTGATACAAATTTGTGTTAATTTTAAAATTAAGTGTCATTTCTAATATTATTTAATTAATTCTTCCTAGTGTTTTTCCTAATATTATTAATATTATATTTTGTGCAATACAAATTTAACAAGCAAATTAAACTTGTAGTGTAGTGTAGTAGTTAAACTAAGTTGTAGTGATTTTATAAATATAGTTTTATATAATGCCTCGACATTGTGTGGTTCCAGGTTGTAAGTCGAATTATGTTTCTTCTCAACCATCAATTCCTACTTTTGGATTCCCAAAAGATAAGGATTTGTTTGAGAAGTGGATTCGCGTAATTCACAGAACAAGCGAATGGAAACCTACAAAATATTCTGCTGTTTGTGCAATACATTTTCGAGAAGCAGACTTTATTAAAAGAAAAAATAACAAATTTCCTAAATTAAACTCAGACGCGATACCTTCAATTTTTCCAAATTTTCCCAAATATTTAGTTCCAATTGAAAACGTACCAAGACGGGATCCCACTAAAAAGTTTGAAAAGTTAAACTCCTTGTTAGAAGCAAAATCAGATGATTTTTTTTCGTCTGACGTTATTGCAGATTACAATTTTTTTATTCAAAACTTTAAAGATAAGGTTAATCTTAATAAATATCTCCTTTTCGAAAATGAAGAAAAATGTGTATTTGTTTTACTCGAAAATTCTGATGATTTGGAATGCAATATTTCTGTGCGAATCAGTATCAATAAAAATTTGATAATTAACGTAATTTTGCATGGATCCGAAGTTCCATATAAAGATTTGCAATGGATTTTGCCCAATATCAATAAAAAATTAAATTTTTGGTCCCAGTTAGAAAATTTACTCGCGAGATACAGAAATATTGAAAAAATTGAATTTGAAAATCGGGAGTATTGTATACAACGGGCTATTTTGTATTTAAAAAAAGCTCAAAACTGCGATGAAGATTTTGCTCACGTTGGCAAAATAGATATTTTAACAAACCAAATAGAATTATTAAATAAATTGATGCCAAAATATTCTACGGAAACAATAGTAATGTCTTTTTTAATTTTTGCACATTCGGCTGCAACTTATGAAGTTTTAAGAAAATTTTTTATTTTGCCAACTAGAAGACATTTACAAAATCTATCGTCCAGTATGCACATATCGCCAAACTATAAAACACCAACCAATGACGAACATTATATAAATCACGTTTCCAAATCTTTAACTGATCGGGAAAAATTTGTTGCTCTATTAGTTGATGAAATTTATATTGAGAAAGGATTTCAATATAAGAGTAACAATATTGTTGGAATGGCTGAAAATGAATCTACTCAAACAGCTAGAACTGTAGTGGCATTTATGATTAAATCTGTTTTTGGTAGTTTTAAGGAGATAGTTAGGTTAGTACCAGTTCTTCGTCCAACTGGTGAAAATATGTATGAGTTGACTAAAAATGTTATTCAATTTGTACAAAAACTTGATTTCCAAGTTATTAGTCTTATCACTGATAATCATAAAATAAACCAGTATATGTTTAAAAAATTCGGTTCAGATAATTTATATTATTTTTGTAATCCAGATTTCCCGGGAAGTTTTATACATTTGCAATATGATACGGTTCATTTATTTAAAAATATAAGAAATAATTGGTTAAATTTACGAAATTTAGATAATACATTTGCTTTTCCGGATTTCGATACGTTTGAAATTAAATATGCGTCTTTTAAACATTTTGAAAAATTATATAATATCGAATCCAATTTACAAATAAAAAAATCGTACAAATTGAATCACAAAACGCTATATCCTAACAGTTTAGAAAGACAAAATGTTACCTTAGTTGACAACATATTTCATCAATCCACCATTGCGTCTCTTAAAGATCACGATGAAATGATTGAAACAGCAGAATTTTGCGAAATTGTAAGAAAATGGTGGGATGTAGTCAATACGAAAACAATTTTGAAAGGTACTATCAAGAGAAATGAATATTGTCATCCAATTAGAGCAGGTACAGACAGTGTTAGTCTTGATTTTCTAGAAAAATTTATTGTTTGGCTAGAAATTTGGGAAGCTAGTTTAAATTCAAATAATTCTGGTACACTTACAAAAGACACCTTCTCTGCTCTTTTGTTAAGTACGAAATCGATTGTTAGTTTAGTTAAATTTTCATTATCGGAGCTAAAAATTGATTATATTTTACTAGGCAAACTCCAAACAGATGATTTAGAGGGAAGATTTAGATTATATCGTTCATTAGCAGGATGTAGTTATAGAGTATCTTACACTGAGACTGTAGAATGTGAGAAAAAAATAAGAATACACAATGTCTTTGCTCACAATAAAAAAGACTTTCAAAAGTTAGTACAATCTACAAGTGACAACTCTTTAGGGGCACTGCCAGATTTAACTCAGTTTGACGAGATTTTAGACAACGACATGTATTTAGTTAATGCCAAAATAGATGAATCAGCTCATTTATATGTAGGAGGTTATGCTTCTCATAAAGCTTTAAAAACAATTTCGTGCACTACTTGCAAAGATTTATTGCTAAAAGAAAAAGGTAGTGATTCCAAATATAAGTATTTCAATTATTTGCAGAGAGGAGGCCTTTCAGTACCATCTGATCAAGCTAATTATATTTTATTTCACATGTCAGCTATATTTCAGGAAATTTGTAGTAGGGTAGACCTTAAACGACAATTTCTAGAAAATACTAACCAAAAAGGAATTCTTATTAATCTAGCTATTGATAGTCTTAGAAAAAGCGAATTCATGGACATAGATTTAGATTATGAATGTCACTGTGGTACCTCCGCATTTAGTATTTATTTCAAGATTTGCAAATGCTTTGCGAATATTATTTTGAATAACTTTTGTAAAGCGGTTAAAGATTTGGAACATAAGAAGAGTACTAACATTACCAATAGAAAAATTTTAACTTTTAAATAAAAAGTGTAGTATATACTTTATTTAAAAATATTTAATACATATTACATATTACAATTTTTTTTTAGTTTTGCAAGTATTGAAGTTCCTTGAAATTGTGATATTTGATATATTTTTTTACTATTTTGTTATTTTGTTTATAATCATAAATATAATTTTATTTATATAATTATTATAGCTTTTTAATTATTATTACTTATATTTTATTTATTTTCATTCATGCTATGTCTTCCTGACTGACTACTGGAACGGAAACCCAACTAAAGAAGCTTACATCAAGACATGATAACATCAACTCCACCAATGTTTAATTTTAAAATATGAATTTTATTAATTTTTTTTTATATTTATATTTATTTTATTTATTTATTTTTTATATTAATATTTTATTCATATTAGTATTGAAGTTCCTTGAAATTGTGATATTTTTTATATTTTTTTACTATTTTGTATATAATCATAAATATAAGTTTATTTATATAATTATTATAGCTTTTTAATTATTATTGCTTAAATTTTATAACATTATTATATTTATTTTCATTCATGCTATGTGTTACATCCCTTCCTGATTGTTAGACTACTGGGACGGGAACCTAAGTAAAGCAGCTTTCATCAAGACATGAACATCAACTCCACCAATATCAACCTCCACCATATTGAATAATTATCAACGTATTTAATTTTAATATATGAATTTTATTTATTTTTTTTATATTTGTATTTTATTTATTTTTTATATTAATATTTTATTTATATTTTTATTTATGAATTTACATTAATATTTTGGTTATATTTCATTTGTACATTTAACTTTTCATATTTATATAATAAAATTGCTGTACTTATTTCTTTTAAATTATTTTTGGAATTAGTTTTTTAAAATTATAATTAAAATATAAAGCTTTAATATGATAAATATGACTTAAATGTTTAATATGACCAATAAATACGAGTTTTTATTTTTTTAACTAAAGTATTTTACTTTGATGTTTTCTGTTCCTCGAAATCCTAAAAGCAAAAATTAAGTTAAATTATGAAAAGGAAAGGAAATTTCAACATATAAGTTTGTTTCAATATGGAATGTTCCTATTTTATACGGGTTTTTAAAATAACAATTTTTATAGATAAATAGATTAAAAGAATAGATTCTCTGGATCATAAATATGAAAAAAATGCAGAAACTCAGCGGTTAAAATTTGTTGGCAGTCAAACTTTCAATTTTCATTACCGTACGTTATTTTTAAAAAGCAAAATTTCTGAATATTCCGTTAAAGGTTGCATCTCGTTTCGTGTTAACCAAAAATATTTAATAAGTATTATGTGTAAGTTACAGCTTAACCAGATAATTAATAATTCAGATTAAAAGCGGGGTGTCCGGGCTTTATAATTTTATAAAACTCAAATGGCTAAAATTGAATGTTTGACACCCTACAACTTTTGACCTCGCATTTGCACACAATTTCTTCACAAAGATGACGGTCTACTTATCTTTAAAAATCGTCTATTTGTAATGTTTTGGTGCTTTGTTGAATCACTGTTGTTCGTAATGCATCTCTAGGAGATCGTAAACTGGATCATCAGCGACGGTATACGTTTCATGCTGCAACGTTCGTGTTTCCATGCTAATAATATAACGACGACATCAAGATTATTTTAATGTTCCTAAAAAAAAACAGATATATATATTTGCATCAAAATCATAAGAAGCATACTGACTAATTCTACTTACATTTACTAATCCAAAAGTAACTAAATGTGTTACTAAATCAATTAATCATAAATTTTTATTAAATTCATCGACATTCTTATTAAATATTTAGCTGGTGCTAATCCCCCTTGTATAATATGAATTTTGGATTGCGTGAGGTTCCTGCTATGACCTATAAATATACAACTTGACAGGAAAAAATCATATAACAATTAACACATTTACCAGTTTCATACCCATCCGCTGAAACTGATCCTAATATTTCAGCTAAAGTTGAATTGTGGCAATAACTTTCCATATTATTGAAAAGTTTAACTCCTGCTTTTTTTGAATAAAAAAAGAAAAGTTGCCTGGAAAAACGGATTGTCAAAAAATTTAAAAAATATATTCATACATTCGTTTTTCCATTTTAATTTATGATTAATTTTTTTTCTTTAACAACTCATTATTGTTAATTTTAATTGTAGTTGATTTAAGTAAATGTTGACTAACTCCATATTTTAAACTCTTAAATAATAATGATTATTATCATGTCAAGTTTTTTGTTTATATAAAATAAATCTCACTTATCGAAAACATCATTAAGAAGATGTAATTATATTATAGAAGCAATTAAATATAATTCAAATTTATATTCATGTATTTTGATTTCCATGAATAATTTCAAATGTTCTAATAAATTAAAAACTATTCTTATAAGTGGATTGATAATATTCCGTGATTGAAGAACTGATCTCGAATTAATATAAAAAGAACGCAAATAATCTCAGTGATTCTTTGAACTGCATTTTAACTCGAATAGCAGACAAAATAGTAATTTTATTGAATTCCGGAGTAAAATGGATACTATACTACTTCATCTGGCAAGATTTATCTAATACAATGATTATTGATTACACACCGCAATATTAAGATATCGACAGGCAGATTTAAGGATTAAGTCATCTCAACTATCCACATACATCTCCAGTTCAGTGATAGTCATCTCTCAACTCATCTCATCTATCCACATACATCTCCAGTTCATCATCTCAATTACCTGAACTGAACAACACAATTTGGGCAACGCTTCTAGCAGCGTCAGTACATTCCTGCTACCAAACTCATCGCCTGGATCTCCTGCTACCAAAGAATCATGTTTGAGTTTACATTTGTACTATATTTAATTATACAATAATATTACTGAAATCTTCAGAATATTTTGGAAAATATGCAGGGAGTTGTTTCTTGTGTTAATACTGATTGTTCCAATACGTGTATCTGCTAGAACGACAAATAATAAAATTAATGGAAGTCTTACCAACTAATGTTTAGAAAACATTATAACAAGTCCTCCAGACCAAATTTCCCGAAACTTTGATCTATTGTTATAGGTTGAATAGATAAAATTTCATATTTTACAGGAATGTTTTGAAACAAAAATAAAATTTGTTGGTTATGTTCACTTTAATCACTATTTATTTTAATCACTTTATTTTTATATGAAATAATCACATCCATAAATGCTAATAAATGTATATTGATAAACTTATTTAATATATACATATTTTATTTTAATTTTTTTGCAAAATAACACAAGAAACAACACAAAATAACACAAAAAACACAAACAACACAATAGAAATAATGTTATGAAGTTTAATTATTCCCGACTACTTTCAGTCATGTATGTGTTAGTGAGAAATTTTGTTTCATGGCTTGTAAAGTAGTGATAGTTTTGTTTGAATTTATAGAGTTAGAAAATAAGTGTAGAAGCATGGATAGATTCATAATGAGCAAAAAGTCTTCTTTATCGAACCGGTCACAAGAGTTTCAATCAGAAATAAATTTGGACCAGACGTTGAAGTGAAAAAACTAACGATAACCAACTTTCGATCAATTATATCATATATGCTATTTAAACCACTATCTATCTTCCATTGCAAAGATTAATGCTAGATCAATATCAAATGCGTTATATCTTCATAAGTCAATATTAATATATCTTTATAAGTCAATTCCAGAAATCGAATTTAGATACACCAAAGGCAATTAAGAACCCATAACAGGAAGCTAAAATTTATGTAATCCAGGCTAACGACATTTTTAATAATATAACTTGAAAACCATTTAAGAAGTTTACCTCAAATACCTTAGAGAAGAAATCGGTCGATAGACGTTCAGAACTAGTTATCGCTTTTCTCAAAAGCGGTACCACATCTGCTATTGTCAATATGTCCGAAAAATACCACTGTCCATTCGCAAGTAAAAAGAAGCTGCGATCAAAAAACAACCACAGCAAAATTATCAATTATATCTAGTAATTTCGATCGTTTGTTTTTGGAGAGTCAAGCTAGCTCATTAAGAATTTCCGAAAAAGTTAAAGGTTCGAAATAATTGTAGATTTGCGCTTCGAGAGTTTCATGACGGTAATTCTCGAGAAATTTTCGAGAATTTTCATTGCGTTTAACATTTCGGGAAAGCCAGAGTCCAGAGAATTCCTCAAGTTTTACATGAGTGAAACATAAAGTGAAAACGTGAACACACTTTATGTTGGGTCAGTGTGTCATTGCGTGCGACCGTCTAATTTAGTTCTATAAATTCCACTTCTGGCACATTTTGATTTTAGTCAATATTCAAATAAGGTTTTATGGTCAACAAAACAAAACACCTATCTGTAACATGTTTTGCTCAAAGGTTAAATTTTTAGAAAACCAAAAAAAAAAGAAAACTGGTTTAACCATCTTTGAAAAATTAAAACTGAAAAACTTCACGTAAAACAGGTAAATAATTCTGTGCTTCAGCAAACACGTGGATAGTGGATCAATAATTACGGCCTTAGGAGCTGGTAGTGGCTTATTCCTTAGTGATCTTCAATGCAAAATAAATCATTTACCATCACTGTTAATACGGCTGGTGGAAATGTAAAAAGAGTTTTTGAGTTTTTGTGGACTAAAATAACTATTCAAGATCAAGAGCATTTGACGAAAATTTTTATCATTTCGAGTAAGAAACAAAAACTTTACCTTGGGATCGAATTTTGGAAAATATTCAATATTATGCGCTATTCGCTTCCTTTTCAAACTACATTTATATTATCAGAGATAGATGATTCAAAACTAGGTCATTACAAAAAACATTCATTCCAATACTCATAATTTAACAAACGATCAACAACATGTATAAGAGAATGCTATCAAAAAGTTTCCATCATTTTCCGAACTGGGTCTGGGTAAAACAAATAAATTGTCTCACTCTATTAAGATTATGAACGGGGTTATTCCCATAAAACCACTATATTATCTTGTTAATCTACCGGTTCAAAAACTTTTAAAGACTTCAAAACTTTAACTTCAAAAACTTTTTTCTTAACAGAAATTGATCAGATGTTAAAATTGGGAGTGATTTAAGAATCAGGAAACAGCTCATGGAGCTCACCGGTCAAGTTGGTTCGTAAGCCGAATGGAAAAGTTCGACTTTGTATAGACGCACGACGTTTAAATACAATTACTATCAAAGACGCATATTCGTTGCTCATAATTGACGGACTCGATCTTCAAGAAGGCTTGATCAAACCAGGTTTATTTCCAGCATTGACCTCAAAGACCCATTTTGGCAGATTCCTTCGGATCAGGAATCTCGTGATAAGACTGCCTTTACAGTACCTGGTCGCCCACTGTACCATTTCACCGCAATGCCATTTGGGTTGTGCAATGCACCCCCAAACAATGTGCAGATTGATGCATAAAATACTTCCGAATGAACTGCAAGATCGATTTTCGTGTTTCGTTAGATCTTAAATGATCTTCTTATTACTTCAGCAACTTTTGATAAACATATCCAACTTCTTAACGAGGTTTCAAAGCATTTGCAGGAAGCCGGGTTTACAGTAAATTTGGAGAAAAGCAAAATTTTATTAAAGTGTCACATGGAAATTTAAGTGTCGAACCTTTGAAGGTTAGTGCTGTGACAGATTTCCCCACCCCTAACACAGTTAGGGAGATTCGTAGATTTTTGGGTTTGACCGGATGTTATAGGCGTTTCATCCCTCAATATTCAGCTCCTTTAACAAATTTGTTAAGGTAAGGTTGGCGTTGGGAGTGTTCTGACTCAAGTGAGCGACGATGGTGAGGAACACCCGATCGCCTATATCTAAAAAGTTGAAACTTGAACGTTATGCTGCAGTTTTAAGTTGAAGAAAGGCAGTTTAGTATAATTACCGATCAAGAGTCACTCAAATGGTTAATAACTTATAAGGACCTTGAAGGGAGATTGGCTAGGTGGAGTTTGAAAGTACAAGCATTTGATTTTTCTATCAGCCATAGTAAGGGTTCTTCGAATGTGGTTCCAGACAGTATTTAATGGATGAATAAATGTAGACGAATTAGACATGATTAAAATAATGAAGTTGGAGCAGCAACAATTCGATTTTAACTCTCGTGCATTTTTATCGGAAGATTAACTTAATCTCATACAAACTCTCCAAAAACAGCAAAGCCATCAAATTTCGTATTTCTCGAAATATGTTTCAAATATGTTTCAAAATTTTGAAGTTTGTAAGCTATGTAAACCGGTTTACAACTCTTCTCAACCTATGATGGGTGCTCAAGCAAAAACAGAGAGATCAATGCAGCGTCTGTATATGGATTTCTTAGGTCCTTACCCCCGTTCGAGAAAAGGTGTTTAAGGATAAGTATGGTGTTTCTCATATGCAAACTCCAAGATATAGTCCGCAATCTAATTTATCCGAAATAGTAAATCGCTCTATTTTGTCTGCGATCCGGGCTTATATTAAGGATGACTATGCGTTGTGAGACAGCCATATCTGTGAAATTGAGCATGCATTACGCAATTTTCATGAGTCCACCAAATTTTCAACTCATTATATCATGTTCGGACAACATATAATCTCTCATGCAAATGAATATAAACTTTTTCCGTGAACTGAACTAAACTTAACTCAAGAACGCGATATTTCACCTCAGTGTAAATTTGACCAAATGCACCTCATGCAAAGAATTAATTCTTTTTAATCTTAAAAAGGCATATGATAAACCAGCGCAACATATAACTTGCGAAGCACCAAACGAGAATTTTATGAAAGACAGGATATTTATGTTAAAAATTTGGCTCAAACTAATACTCAAAAACATTTCTCTACAAAGTTAGCTCCGAAATTTCTTAAAGCAAGCATTTGCAAGAGAATGGGCTGCGGACAAGTTAGAACGCGACGGAGAAAGCATATGTGTTTTACTTGCCCGCGATTTGATTTAGAAAAAACTTTAATCTGTTCTTGGTATCTACAATTTGTTTTGTTGTTTGTTATTTTTTTTTTGTTTACTAGCCCGGCGTATCAGAGACTTCTCAGGAATTCGTGAGTACGTCCCCGTGATTTGTAACATTTTTTATTACATACATTTTTAATTTTGGTATTGCTAAAATATTGATTAAATTGAGCTGGGAGTTTGCTTAAGTGCTATAATCTTTGTCTCTCTATTTTTGTTGTTTTCAAGGATGGGAAATGCGAAGTGCGAGAGAGTTTTTCTGTCACACTATATTTGTATATTGACCACATCAAGTGGATTACAGAGAGTTGTTTACAATATTGCAACCGAAAAGGTGAAGTGATATATAAAAAAATTAAAAACCAAAAAATATATTAATGGCGTGTGGATTACAATGTGATATGGGGACTTTGAGTGAAAATTTGTGTTGCAAATTTTGAAATACGATAAAATTATAATAATAAAATAAAAAAGACGCCAACTAGAAACAGTTAAAATAGTTTGGCATCAGAGTTTTATATAACTATAATCAAAAGAAAATAATGAGTGCACGTAGTGCACGAGTGCCTTTTTCAGTTTAACTTGCATGAGTGAAGATTTGTCAAAAATTATAGATACATTTTCACTGCACGAGTTATATTTTATGAATCAATTAAATAGTTACCTAGTTACGTATGTCTGAAACAATTTTTTTCTAAGTGGCTATGGAGAATAATTAACAATTCAGTAAACATGTCAGTTTTAAATTATTTTTGAATTTTTTCAATATAGTGGTCTAGTTAAAATGTCGCATTTTGGAAACAGTTCCACAGCAGAAATAAATAAGAATATTGAACAACTTACGCCGGCAAACTCAAAGAAGTCGAAAACATCCGTTTGGAAACAGTTCCAAGAATTTTGTGATAGGAATCACGTATTAGAAGAAACAACTACAGTGGACAAAATTGCTTTTATTTTAAACGATTCGGCTGGCAATATGCGTGTCATGACCCGTCATCATAGTCTCGAGCAAATGGTTAAAATTATTAAATTAAACTTAAATTCAATTCATAACAATTCGAATTTCCCAATAATTAAATAAAAGTCAAACTGCAACGGTTTGATATTTTTGTTAATATGTTTTATTTCAAAACATATTAAAATTAATATTAATATTTGCTAATTACTCAGCAATTAAACGAACGTTTAATTGTTAAGTAAATGAACTGAGGTTCTTTGACTTTGATTTATTTTGGAGGGTAATTCGATTAAACTTTTAATTGGTTTAACGATAAACAAAATTGGTATAACGGTAAAATTATGATAACGGATCATGACTTTCAATTAAAATAACAAAAAATGTTAGCCAGAGTAATTTGGCCAATAAAACTAAACAGGTGTAAAAATTAAGTGAATCTAGAGTGTTTTATTAAACTAAGCTAAAGTGTGTGATCAGAGTGTGCAATTCCCTTTCAAGAAAGTTGGTTTATGGTTACCTACAAAGGTTAAGGTACCACATGCGTAAGAACGATGGATCATTTTATAAAGAGAGTGTGGTGAAAACAATGTGAAACGTGGTCGCAAAACTTGTTCAGGAAAAATATCACGAGGACTACTTCATTGTTTTAGATCCATTTAACGATATACGATTTAAATCTGCAAGGGATGCAATGAACACTGCTCGTAAAAAGTTGCAAACTGACCCGGAAACAAGGAAAGTCAACTCATCGGTTTTTACCCACGAAAAATTCTTGAACACCGTACAATTTCATAATGAAACCACGCCGGATGGTCTCCAACAAAAAATGTTTCATGTTATGTCTTTTGAGCTTGCCTTTCGAGGAGGTGAGTCCGCCAACTGTTTGATTGACTTTTTTAAGAAGAAAAGTTCCATGATGGAATAGCTACGAATAGAATTGAATACAATCCTATATTTTCCAAAACATGTCAAGTTTGACCGAAAGCAAATGGTCAGTCAGGAACACTGTTAACGAAGACATGTCTCCCATTCGGTACGTAAATTTTTAAAATTCTTAAGACTTTTTTCTAATTAAACGCTTACCTCCTGTTTTAGATTATACAAAAAATTGCTGTCAAAACAAGGGGCCAATGAAAAAACAAACCGCTTGTTTCTTACACCTAATCCAGAATGGCAAAAAAATGGTATATGGCACAAAAGTATCCCAGTTGGTAGAAACGAAATTTCAAAATGGACAAAGATCTCTGCACAAAAAGCAGGTCTTGATAGCAAAAATTTTAAATTCACAAACCATTATCATCGCGCAACGGCTGTAAGCCATTTAGCAAAGGCTGCGACTAATGAAAACAGATTAACAAAAATAACAGGTTATGGAAATGTCAGTTCAATACAACCGTATTTGCAACTTGATAAAGAGTTCCACGCGCAAACTATTCAGAAAATGAGAAACAACGACAACAATGAATTTTATGTTTCTTTACTTTCTACCTCTACTATAAACAGCGTTGTATCTGAACGACGCTCTAGTTCAATGATAAATTTTAATAATTGCGTTTTCAATTGCCAGAATTTTAATAATTTAGTTATTTTTTGTATTTATTCTCATAAATAAAGTGTATAATAAATAAACAAAAGTTTAAAATTGCGTCTTAATTTGTTTTTTAAAACCTGATAATTTTGCACTAGTGCAAATTATCGATAATTTGCACTAGTGCAAAATTAATTAAATGGTAAGGTTGTCATTTTTTTGTTAAAATGTCTAATTTGACAGACGAATTAAATTTTCTTTAAAAACATTGATTTTGTGTAAAACGAATATGCAGATGGTGGCAATTGTTTACTAATTTTAAAATTATTTTGAAATGAAGAACTCGAATTATAAAGAAATTGTAACCATAATTTACTAAAAATAAATCAAAACATTGGTTGTGTAATTTTATATGCTTCTTTTATTTTACAAAACCGTTATTGACAATAACAACCAAAAAAACATGTAGAAAATATTACAACATTAAACTGGTGTCGAAGATGGCAGCTTATGATAACGACTATAAAACTATACAAGGATATCATTAATGCTCTGAAACCTATACAATGTTGCTGTCGAAGCTCTTAGTCGCCAAAACGTGAACTTACTTGATGCGGATACCATTCTTAAATTTTTGTTCACAAAATTAGAGAATCAGCACACCGAATTGGCTTTTAATTATCTGGCTTTAAATATTTGCACGATCAGCTTTTGTGATAAATATGAATTTTAACCAAGCGTGTTCAAAAACAGAATTCATTTATTAAATTTCGACTTTTTCTTTAAACATTCAACAAGACCAAGCAGTGTCTGATTCTGACGATGATGCCATGGTCGTCAGCAGCGACGAAGAAGAAGATCTAGCTAAACTAATTCTAAAATATGTTATAAATAGCAAATATTGCACAACATGGACCAAATCAATTTTTTTCCGCCACTTAGCACAATTAAGTCAGCATCGATGCAAAATGAGAGAAATGTTTCTATATCGGTCAATTTTGTGTCGCAACAGTATACGCGATTGTCCGCCGCGGTCATTGACAGTCTGTGTTTTTGAAATTCTATTTTAATAACATATTTGCCACTTCTTTGCTTTTACATTGATTTTAGGACCTTATAATTTTTTTTAACTTTTCGCAATATCTCAAGAATTCTTGAGAAAATTTTTTCGAGAAATCCTAAATCTCGAGAATTGATATTTTCCGCTTTTCTCGAGATTAAGATTTTTTCGGGAAATACCCAACTCTAGAAATCAGCAAATTCAATTTTAAGTGTTCTTGTTAAAGTTTGGCATTTTAAATTTTATCATTAAATATTTTAGCATCAATTACTATTCGATCGCCATTTTTATTTTTTAATTGGTTTTAAAAAAGAAGTAGCTACTATATTCGAAGGAGTGTGTTTTTATATTTTTAAATTGTTCTTTTAACTGCTAATAGCACACCTATTGACTAGTTAGCAGAATAAATAATGGTTTGTCATATTTTACATTTTATATCAATTATTTATAATTTAATTCAATCTTCGATATAAAAATATTATAATAATGAACAACATGTTTTCGAATTATCGCTAATTAACTGTGTGTTGTCATATTTTATTTGTTACTCCATATTTCATAGGGTGAATCATAATTGTTTTGTGATATGAAAGATGTAACATTAGAATGTGACTATCAAAATCAAACCTTTTTGGGTCACTGTAGCATTTTTCACGAATTCTAATTCATGTTGAAATTAAGGCTTTTTATATACGTGAAATTTTCTCAAGCAAATAAAACACGACCACACAATATTTCTGTAGTGTGTGCATGCATTTTCAACTCATGTTTTAATTATTCTAACCGTTTACTATAAATAACATATTCAATTCAACCAAAGTACTATGTAAACACATCATTATTTTTATTTCATTATTCTAATTTATTAATTTATTAGTTTATCTAACTCTAAACGCCATTTCAATAAAACCTAATAAAAAAAGTTAAACAATATTAGAAATTTATGATACATTATTCATAAAACTAAAATTGACGAGTTCACTGATACTAATCTATATTTAAATATTTTATTTATATTAATATAAACAAAAGAGAAAAATATGTCTTAACTGAAACTAGTAAATAGATTTGAATAAAAAGAATAAAAACATACTGTTTTTTTATCAATAAATAAAACTATTATTAATTTAAAGTAAACAGTTGCAGTTCTATGACGTCCATCATAGTTTTATCATTTTATATTGTTAGTTGTAATTAATGGTTGTAAACAATTATTATCAATTTGATTCGGCTATTAATCTAAGCATAATAGTTAATTACTAGTAAATAAAACTCTATTCAATAGATAATAAATTCATTGAGAAGATGAATAAAATGTAAATTTTATATAAATAAAAAAGAATTTAAATAAAATAATAAATAGTAAAAAATTCGATAGATTGTTTGCACTGAACAGCGTCAGAATGCGGAGGTACACGAACATATAAATATAATGGTGACGCAATCAATCGACTCTCGGCTGACTTCAATTCACGAAGATTTGAAAAAGTGTTCATTAGTATTCTAAAACGCATATTGTTATGAGATCTAGGTCTTAAAAGATATCTATGTATTATTTAATTAATAAAAACTTCGATACAATAATTCTCCAATGCACTTATGTTTACTTTCCTGATAAATATTTACAAAAATTCCAACTACGTTTTGAAATATAAAAGATGAAAATAAATATTTAACAACCATTCTTATTTTCAATGTCACAAGTTTTTGAAATTTTAAAGCAGATTTCAAAATAACCAAAAACAAACATAATTATCAAATAACCATAAAAAACAAATAAATAAATAACGTAAATTATTCAATTAAAAGATTGAAAATTTCTTTTAATAACAACATGGAGGTTAATTATAGGTTCATGAAAACTTGATGAATCGATAACAAATTTCTATTTAAACAAAAAACATTTATATAAAAATAAATATCTGTATAATTATCATGTGATTTTGATATTTTTTTCTTTAAACTTTCAAATGACGCTTTGAAATTTATAATTCTGGTTATTAATTATTATATGGAAAACTATTAATAAAAATTTTTGTTGGGTTCATTAGTATTGAAACGCATAGTTTTGTTGCAATAAAAAGAATTGCAATTTGTCAATAAAAGATAGTTAATTAAATCTTAAATATTAGAAAATTATTGATGATCGAGAAAATAAAAACAAAAAAATATATTAAACAAGGCAAAATAGTTAAAATAAGAATAAATTAAATAAGTTAGAGAAAATAGCAGGTTGTGCAGCACACTTTCTGCTTTCTTATTATTTTGAAAACAACTTTAATCAACAATCTTAAATGATATTCAATACAATAAAACTAATTTTGGGTTTTAGACGAGGAAATAAAGCACTAAACCTAATCAAATTGGCATAGTAAAATGGATCGAGGTGCGGTTTTTTGCATTCGATTCAGGAAACCGGCAGGAAAGTTTGTGAGCCACTTTTCGATAAATGCATATTGCACCAGTACATAAGAAAAATGCATTTTTTAAAAATGCATTTAGTGATCTGATTAAAAAAAAAATCATAACTTAGTCAATGATCACAGAAATAGAAACTTTTTTGTTATTCGGGGGCTTTGGGGCCGCTGAACACGAATATGATGTCGGCGATGACCCTCGAAGTACCTGGGGCCCAGGGTGGGTATATTTAACGCATATCCTGAAATAAAATTGTAACAAATTGTCATCGACATAATATTTGTGTTCAGCGGCCGCAAAAACCCCCGAGTAACGAGCTTCGATCAATTTCTTGCTGTATATATGGAAAGTTCCAGGAGATGAGGTGTATATAACCCACCCTGTTCCCTATGTACTCCGAAGGTCATCGCAGACATCATATTCGTGTTCAGCGGCCCCAGAAACCCCCGAGTAACGAGCTTCGATCAATTTCGAGCTGAATTTATCGAAAGTTCCAGGAGATGAGTGAGACATACCCGCGCTGGGCCCTAGGTACTTCGAGGGTTATCGCTGACATCATATTCGTGTTCAGCAACCCCAAAAACCCCCGAGTAACGAGCTTCGATCAATTTCGAGCTAAATTTATGGAAAGTTCCAGGAGATGAGGTGTATATAACCCGCCCTGGCCCCTAGGTACTCCGGAGGTTATCGCCGACATCATATTCGTGTTCAGCGGCCCAAAAACCCCCGAATAACAAAAATGGTTGTATTTCTGTGATCATTGACTCTCTCTCTCTCTCTCTCTCTCTCTCTCTCTCTCTCTCTCTCTCTCTCTCTCTCTCTCTCTCTCTCTCTCTCTCTCTCTCTCTCTCTCTCTGGCGTTTACATCCCATGGAGGGATTTTGCCGTCTGTGCCACCAGCTTCCACTCATCAAGTTCCATGACCAGTTGACCCCAGTTTCGACATCCTATATCACGAAGGTCTTCGATGATGTCATCACGCCAGCATTGTCTAGGTCTTCCTCTTCGACGAACACCAGCTGGTTGTTGTTGGGACGCTTTTTTTATCATTCTATCCAATGGAGCCCTTTCTACATGACAAACCATCTAATCCGGTTGGATTTAATGAATCCGATTACATCGCAGTCTCCAAGAAGCTGTCTGATTTCATGATTCATTCGGATTCTATACTGATTTTCAGCAACTTTGCATGGACCATAAATTGTTCGTATGACCTTCCTCTCGAATGTTGATAAAATTCTACAATCGGAGGAAGTCAGTGTCCAGCTTTCACTTCCAAATGTAAGCACAGGTCGGATTAATGCTTTGTAAAGTGTGAGTTTACACGACCGCGAAAGATGTTTTGATCGCAAAAGTTTTGAGTATGCGTAGAAAACTCTGTATGCGGCAGAGACACGGGCCTTGATATCTGCCTGCATGTCATTTGACGATGTTATTACAGACCCGAGGTATTTGAAGTTTTCCACGCGTTCCACTTCATAGTCGCCAGTATCCAGATTTCCGGGAGGTATGTTCTTAGATGTTGTTAACACTTTAGTTTTGCCGGTGTTGATGCATAATCCAAGCCGTTTAGCATTTCTTTCAAGCTGAGAGAGACTATCCTTAATATCGCTCGTTCTACGTTCGAGAAGCACAATATCATCTGCGTAGCCAAGAACTTGACTAGATTTGTTATATATGCAGTTTTGTGTCTCAATTCGGCTTTTTCTTATCGCGTACTCCAGCGCCAAATTAAATAGTACGGGCGCGAGTGCATCACCTTGTCGAACACCTGATGTTATATCGAAAGGATCAGAAACTGACCCTTCGATTACTATTCTAGTTTGATCCCGATGTTGTGAGTTTGCACAGAGAAACAAGTTTCTCTGGGATACCAAGGCATATGGACCAGAGGTTGTCGCGGATGATACTATATGCTTGCCTGAAATCAACGTAGAGCTGGTGAATGCTGATGTTGTACTCAGTACATTTTTCCAGAATCATCCTTAGTGTAAAACATTGATCTGTGGTTGAGCGGTTGGGACGAAAACCACACTGATAGTCACCGATGATAGGTTCGGCGAACGGGATGAGTCGAGCAAGTACGACATTAGCTAGTATTTTGTATGCAGTATTCAACAGTGCGATGCCACGATAATTTGCACACTTTAGACGGTCACCTTTCTTATGTAGCGGAACAATGAGAGCTGTTTTCCATTCAGCAGGTAGTTCTTCTTGGTCCCAGATTGCAAGAATCAGATCGTATATACGTGAGACCAGAGCTGCTCCTCCATTTTTCAGAAGTTCTGCGGGAATTCCATCGAAACCTGGTGATTTGCCATTTTTCAGTTTTTTAATGGCAGCTTCCACTTCTTCTATTGCTGGGTAAGGGACAAAAATCTCCTCAGTTGATGGAGCAATTGCTCGAATAGGATGAACTTCATTCGTCCTATTCAGTAGGTCTTGATCATTGACCAAGTTATGAATTTTTTTTTAATCAGATCACTGAATGCACTTTTCAAAAATGCATTTTTCTTATGTACGGGTGCAATATGCATTTGCCGAAAATTGGCTATGTTCACAAACTTTCCTGACGGCTTCTTGAATCGAATGCAAAAAAACCACATCTCGATCCATCTTACTCTGCCACTTTGCTTAGGTTTGGCTTATTTTTGTGCTTTATTTCCTCACCTATTTCTCTCTACGTTAAATTTATCATTGATATGAAACATCTTTTTTGGAAATTTATATTGCATTCATTAAATTCTAGCCATTTATGTCAGCCTACTTTTTGTTATTTTAACTTTAAATATCTCATGGTACCGTTACATATATCATGATAAGGGATTTGTACTTAAATTTTAGAGCAGATTATTCATCGATGAAACCAGAGAGGTATTGAATTCCATATTTGGCCATTATATTAAAATAATTGATATGAAAAGGTACAGTTCTACAATGGAATAATTGACCAAAAGATGCATTATAAATTATAATGGAAATTCAGCAACATTTATTTAGTGTTGGAAGGAATAAAAAATGCCAGATAGATTAGTATTGTTACTTAATCGTATGGTTCTTCACGGAACAGACAAGACATTTAATGTTGGTTAGATGACAAACATCTCCCTATACAAGATAAAGATTTATAAACAACAAGATTTGTTCGAAAAATTAAAAAAAATAATTGTTCAAATGTAGGAAAACTATAAACCTTAAATGTTTAACAAATGTTTCACATATGCAATATATTTTAAATTTAGCCATAAGAAATGCAATAGCAAACTTTATCCTGGTGTATTTGAAAACATGTTTTGAAAATATTTTGAGCTGAAAATAGTCTATACTACACTGACAGCATAATATGCTTAGTAATAAAAAGAGTACAATCAACTATTTTGAGTTTCATTAAATCCGTTTTAAAACGTAACCATACAAATATTATAGAAAAATTAACCGGAAGTTGGGATACAGAATTATTTTAAATCGAACAAAAAACCGATATACCAACTTCGTTTCGATTTGAATGGATCGTTAACAGGACCCTCCTGTAGTCCTATTTTCAATATCGCAAACTAATCAGTTCCTTACAGTTGAAAAGTTTTACCAAAATTCATTCAGAAGGAGTGAAGACTGTTATGTGCACACGGCGTAGAAAACATTACAAAAAAAAATTTGTTGACGTATGCAACCCGTAGGTAATTTCATCAAAATCGCTTGATTACTGACCGGCGTTTACAGGAAGTGCCAAACGGGCAATTGGAATGTAGATTTTTGACAAGCTTCCTAAAACAATAACAGCATAATATACCATGTCTTCATTAAAACTTAAAATGAAATACAACAACCTTCGGTTATGATATTGATAAAACTTTAGTACATAAAATGTTTTACTCAACCTGAGAAAGACGACGCTACAACCTTCGTTCAATATTCAATTTTGGTGGTACATTAACAAAAAGTTGTAGATTTCCGGTAGACTTTCAGCTTTGTAACTTTAATTATACATATAACTTTTTCATTTTTTATATTCAACAACAAAATGTTTGTCTATTGGCTTACTACAACCTTCGTTCATAGCAGGATTTTGAGGTAACATTGACACGTGCTCTTGTTCTGCGCACATAAGAACTGAGTAGTTTTTTGTTGTTTTCAACAACTAAAGTAGTGCAGACTGCAAGTTTATCAAACAACCGTTTATTTTAAACTGCAGTAGCTTTCAACTTTTTTGGAAGACTAACAATCATTATGCATTTATTATATTTTTGTGTCTGGATATGGTTATTTTGCATCTACTGAAACCCATTTTCCGTAATTCTCAATAATGTTCGGGCTACGTTTGAACAATTTTTTTTGTCGTATATGTTTCTTTTAGGAACGTTAGTTGCCTGCAAGTGCTCACCTGCATCAATATGCAATTCATTAAATTTTATAGTCGAGTTTCACTTGAAAAAAATCTAACTGATCAGTTTTATATGGCTTATCCTAATATGGGTGACGCATTGACATATTGTAAAGTCCACTTTAGCTTGTTCGAACACTTCTTTAATAAATCGTTTATCGGAGACACTACACTCGCATAATTTGGTATGAATCGCTGGTACCATCCCGCCATACCCAGAAGACAACGTATTTGCTTCACAGTAGTTGGAACTGGGTATTCAGCAACAGCTCTTACACATAATTATTTTAAATTTAGATCTATATCCGAAAGTTTTAATTAAAATTTGTGTATATATGTGTATATATATAGTATATATGTGTATATATATATTATATGTGTATATATGTATTGGGTAGCGAAAATCCGAAATTCTACGTCCACGCCGTGCTACCTGGGTAACGCTAACAGAATTAGGTTGGTGTAGTTGAGAGGGGCAGAGTAAATACTGCTTATACTCAATGATTCTGCACCATGGCGAGTCATTGGCGCCATAAAACCAATGCAACTCAAGCGTCTGTTCTCCATGTTAGGGGCGGCTTGGAGCGGGCGTCTGTCTTGGATCAAGCGGCTCGCTATATAAATGTGTAGAAAGCGTCTGTTCTCCATGTTAGGGGCGGCTTTCAGCGGGCGTCTGTCTTGGATCAAGCGGCTCGCTATATAAACGTGTAAAAAGGTTGTTTCTGGTGACCTTAAGATGCAGAACGAACCCATTCACGAAAATTTGGGTTGGGCGAAGGGCTAACACCCCATTTCCGTAAAAAAATTACTGTCATGAATTCTGTACACAGGCCTCGGAATATCTCGGATTTATTATTGGAACGACCTCGGAAACTGTACCCGGACTACGATTTAAAAATAGGAACCTGGAACGTGCTAAGCCTTAGAAGACCAGGAGATCTCCTAAAACTAACCCAACAAGTCGAGAGCTACACACTGGATATAGTGGCATTACAAGAACTAAGATGGCCAGGCAGTGGAATCCATGAAACAGCGAAAGGATACACTCTGTATTATTGCGGTCATCAAAACGGAGGAGAATTTGGAGTTGGCTTTCTTATACACCGTCGCGTGAATCAGCATGTTATCGACTTCTGCCCAATTAATATGCGGTTATGCACACTGAGAATCCGCACAAAAAAATTCAATGTAACGATCGTCAATGTTCATGCACCTACTGAAGATAAAGCAGATGATATTAAAGACCTGTTCTTCCTAGAACTCGAGGAAGTCATCAATAACATCCCGCGGCACGATATAAAAATCGTGGTAGGTGACTTTAATGCTCAAATCGGTAGGATTGCAGAACTTAAAACACATATCGGCCCTAACAGCTTGCATCATACCAGCAACAATAACGGTTTTCGCGCAGCCGAGCTGGCTATGATGTATGATCTAGTAATTTCCAGCACTTTCTTCCCTCACAAGAGAATTCACAAGGCAACGTGGAAATCAAATGACGGAAGAACGGAAAATCAAATCGATCACGTCATGATCTCTAAGAGACACTCTACAAGTATAACTGACGTTCGATCATACAGAGGTGCTGATATGGACACCGATCATATGCTTGTCATCTTTAAGTACAAGTGCAAGTTGTCATCTACATTTAACAGACAAGCAAAAAAGACCGTGCGCTGGAATGTCGAAGCATTTAAACATCCGGAAACGCTGAATAGATATCAGGAAATAATAACACAAAACATAGAAGAGCATGACATCTCTTCTGAGATGCCATTAAACATACAAGAAGAATGGCAAACGCTTCAATCAACCATTATAGCCGCAGCACAAACTACAATCGGAAAACGACCACCGAAATCACACAACGAATGGTTTGACGACGAGTGCCGCCAATCCGTTGAAAATAAACAAAAACTGCGAGAAAAATGGTTAACAAGGAACACCCGAAGCTCCCAAACTGATTATCTATGCGCCAGGAAAGCCTCAGCAAAACTTCTACGTAAAAAGAAACGCGAACACATGAAGAGTTGCATCGAAAACATCAACCAACATGCGGCCAACGGAAATTCAAAAGAGTGCTTTGCCAATGCACGGAATCTGACAAAAGATTTCCACCCAAGATCTACAGCCATCAAAAATGAAAATAATGAACTTACAACAAGTGAACGTGATGTGCTGGCAGTGTGGCGATCCCACTTTCAAGACCTACTCAATAGGACAAACGAAGCTCATCCTATTCGAGCAATTGCTCCATCAACTGAGGAGATTTTTGTCCCTTACCCAACAATAGAAGAAGTGGAAGCTGCCATTAAAAAACTGAAAAATGGCAAATCACCAGGTTTCGATGGAATTCCCGCAGAACTTCTGAAAAATGGAGGAGCAGCTCTGGTCTCAAGTATATACGATCTGATTCTTGCAATCTGGGACCAAGAAGAACTACCTGCTGAATGGAAAACAGCTCTCATTGTTCCGCTACACAAGAAAGGTGACCGTCTAAAGTGTGAAAATTATCGTGGCATCGCACTGTTGAACACTGCATATAAAATACTAGCTAATGTTGTACTTGCTCGACTCATCCCGTTCGCCGAATCTATCATCGGTGACTATCAGTGTGGTTTTCGTCCCAACCGCTCAACCACAGATCAATGTTTTACATTAAGGATGATTCTGGAAAAATGTTGGGAGTACAACATCAGCATTCACCAGCTCTACGTTGATTTCAGGCAAGCATATGACAGTATCATCCGCGACAACCTCTGGTCCGCACTCATATGCCTTGGTATTCCAGAGAAACTTGTTTCTCTATGCAAGCTCACAACATCGGGATCAAATTGTAGAATAGTAATCGAAGGGTCTGTTTCTGATCCTTTCGATATAACATCAGGTGTTCGACAAGGTGATGCACTCGCGCCCATACTATTTAATTTGGCGCTGGAGTACGCGATAAGAAAAAGCCGAATTGAGACACAAAACTGCATATATAACAAATCTAGTCAGGTTCTTGGCTATGCAGATGATATTGTGCTTCTCGGACGTAGAACAAGCGATATCAAGAATAGTCTCTCTCAGCTTGAAAGAAATGCTAAACGACTTGGATTATGCATTAACACCGGCAAGACTAAACTTTTAACAACATCCAGGAATATACCTCCCGGCAATCTGAATACTGGCGACTATGAAGTGGAACGTGTAGAAAACTTCAAATACCTCGGGTCTGTAATAACATCGTCAAATGACATGCAGGCAGATATTAAAGCCCGTGTCTCAGCCGCATACAGAGTTTTCTACGCATACTCAAAACTTTTGCGATCCAAACATCTTTCGCAGTCGTGCAAACTCACACTTTACAAAGCATTAATCCGACCTGTGCTCACATTTGGAAGTGAAAGCTGGACACTGACTTCCTCCGATTGTAGAATTCTATCAACATTCGAGAGGAAAGTCATACGAACAATTTATGGTCCATGTAAAGTTGCTGAAAATCAGTATAGAATCTGAATGAATCATGAAATCAGACAGCTTCTTGGAGGCTGCGATGTAATCGGATTCATTAAATCCAACCGGATTAGATGGTTTGGTCATGTAGAAAGGGCTCCATTGGAAAGAATGATAAAAAAAGCGTCCCAACAACAACCAGCTGGTGTTCGTCGAAGAGGAAGACCTAGACAACGCTGGCGTGACGACATCATCCAAGACCTTCATGATATAGGATGTCGAAACTGGGGTCAACTGGTCATGGAACGAGATGATTGGAAGCTGGTGGCACAGACGGCAAAATCCCTTCATGGGATGTAAACGCCAGAGAGAGAGAGAGAGAGAGTATATATGTAAAATGCCATATCCGTCTGCTATTGATAAATCGCAATTTTCAAATTTGTTTTCGCAAAAATCCGCCTTCGTATTCTATAATATGGTATATAGTTCGCATTTTTGCATTTTGCATTTTTTAGAGGGTGCACAATACCAAAATACAATATTGTTAACATCGCAATATCGCATTTTTTTCATGGTAGAATTAAAATTTATTTTTTTTTAAATTTTTATCGTTATACAAAAAGAAACAAATATACGACAGCAAACAATATTTTCAGTGCCGGTGGCAAGAAAGCAAATGCGGCGGGAAAAATATTTTTGTGTGCCTATGATTTGGCATTATAAAACTTTACAAGACAACTTTATGTAAAATATTTTTGAGAGTTTGACTTCTGCATTCACGGAACCATCGGCGAGCGAATTTTATTTGCACTTGACCGACTTTTTTAAGTTGTACTTTTATTTAATAACTTTCTAAAATAATAATTATGAAAAATCTATGGCAACAGTTTGCCATCAAATGATGTCCTTAATGAATATAATATAACTATATTTCTAGAACATGGTAGTAAAGTGCAACAATGCATCAGTGTTTCTCTGTTTGTTTGATAAAAACCATAAATTCACAAAGTAATACTTAATGTCAAAGTTGTAATAAAATAATTGTGAACATGTTCTCTAACTACTGCATATACTAATTCTCTTTTCACTCTTCATAATAAAAAACTTTGATAGATAAAACTTGAATTTGATAAAAAGAAATAATTTGCCTAAAACTATTACAAGATAATATTTAAAAACAAATGCTGTTCTTTTGTTAGTGTAGGTCATGGTAAACCGCGTAAATAATTACAAATAAAAATAACTTACCTAGATTATGTATTTGCGGATCACCAACATAAATTCTATAATATATTTTATAAGAATCAGAGCTCTGCCTCCTTGACAATTTATAAGCTGGTGTAACTCGTGTAACTGATATTAATGATTTTAATAGTAATCCCATTCTATTATATACAGCATACGTGGGCCTTTGTGTTGGATCAGATTGTTCAGATAATAAACCAATCGACCAAACTTCTAACACCATTTTATCACCTTCAACAGTTTGTAAAGATATTTCTATACTTAATGGTAATCTTGTTGAAATTGATTCACCAGTATTCACATTTAATACTTTTTTTGTTTCAGCTAACACATCAGGGTTGTCATCAATTGCAAGATTAAACTGAAAAGTTCAAAAAATTTTAAATGAAAAATAAATACGCTTAAGCTTGGACTTCTTAAATAAAAAGTCTACTTCTATTATTTATTTAAGCCGACTACACTATTTACACTAAAATGTCTTTTCAATGGTTTTAATGATTGAGGAGTGTTTAATGTTATTTCTTTAACATTTTTCCATTTCTAACCTGATGCTAATTTTAGATTTATTTATGTGTTTTACATGCAAATATTTGAATTTAATTTGAAGTGAAGTGAAAATAATATAAATGATGATGAAATGATTTATGTTATGAAAAATGTTATGCGACTAGAAACAATACAATACAACCATTAATTTCCTTAGAGGTCAATAGGTTAAAAAGTTTGTAAAAATTATTTAGCAATGAATAAAACATTTTGTTTTGCAGTTGCTTTCTGCTCAGTTTTAAACAATGAAGATCTTAGCGATTCCAGGTTATATTCCGGATATTCTTAATGCATTAACAATATAAAAATGAGAATAAAACGATTTCGTCCAATGTGGGATACAAAGTTAATTAAATATTTTTCATATTGAGTTAACTGTTAAACCTCTTACCAAAGTTTCATGAACATCGATTTGAAAACTACTAAAACCTTATATACCAAGTCTCAGTAAGATTGAAAGCCAGGATTAGAAGTAATTGAAAATCAAACTTACAGGTGTTCGGGGAACACCTTCGCCATTTTACCCAATTTTTAAATGAACCCAGATTTTCCATCATCAAGATCAAATGCGTTTTTGTCCCACTTTTATTAAGAGCTTGGATTTAGATTAAGATAAAATAGAGCATTTAGTGTAAAGGGTCGGTTGTGAAGCGGAAAATTAACCGTCGATAAAGTTGGATATTAAATTTGTTTGTTCGGATTCATTTTGAAATTTAATCTAATGTGCATATTTCGGCGTTTTTGTTAGTGCCTACAATTTTTTCCGAGGTCGGTCGTCAGGAACTGTTACCTACTGCGGTATCGGCTACACGCAGACCTGCTATCATAGAAGTAAGAATGTTATATAACAGAAAAAAGGCAAAGGCAACCATTTCTATCTTAATAATAGCTTCGAACACTCGTGGACAGCCTACATTTGTTATTGTAACATTAACCACAGAAAAAAAGTCAAATAAAATTTAAGCTAGTGATAACGAAAATATTTTTTTATTAGTATTTTAAACAAATACTGTTCAGATCTCCCTAAATAACGAATATCAAAATCAAACAAATTTTACAAATACAGAGAAAATATTTAATTATTTACCACCAAATAAAAAAATAAATCCTAATGGTACCAGCATATGTTAAAAACTTTCTCTAAGACTAATCTCGACGATTGTTATATCTCAAATATTTTAATTGAGTTTAGTATACTTTAGTAAATTGCCTATTAATAGAACTGTATAAAAAATAAGAAATAAGGCCATTGATCTATGTTGAAAATAGTGTTTCATTGAAAGGAATTTGGTCAGACATATTATGTATCTGTAAAACATAAAAACTGTTTAGAATTTTAGATGAAATTCAATCTACTTTAAATGAGGGTTCAAAATATATAATAAGTTGGGGTGAATAGTGATCACTTTTTCTAAACATTGAACTAAAACTGAGATATAATATTATGGAAACGGTTACAATGAATGCGTGCCATCTTTAGAATGGATACCTGTAAAATTTATGGTTTATAAATTTACTTCAACTTACATTGAACAAACGAATACTTTATTAGTTGTCCGTGAAAACTTAAAAAAAATTAATTGAAAGATTGTCAAGCATTTTAATCGGTCTTCTGCAGTTTTAATGGGCGTGTTTGCTTACTAAAGTACAATATGCTATACATGAAGGAAATAAATTTAGTTGCCGGTTCAACAATGGGAGAATTCAAATTTCGATATAAGTAAATAATTTCCGCAATTAAAAAAAACAAACATTTTGGATGCTCTCTTCGTTATATGTTCAACAAAAAGGTATTATTATTCAAAGAATTTGGCTCCATCTAAATATACGTATTTCAACGTAAGTTACATCCTGTGACTGGATTATTATTGTATGTACTATAAAACGAATTTATTTTTATTTATTTTTATTTTATTTTCAGAATTTCAACGGGAGTAAAACTCCCACTATACAGAGTTATAATTTATTGCATCAAACATGGTTGTGTAGTAAACAAAAATTAATCAAACAAAATATAATCAAACAAAATATACTTTCATATACCTAATACTAAATTAAACACAAGATTTTAATACAAAATTTAAAAAAAGGTCAACTAAGGACTAGCATAAAAAGCATTTCTCCTAACATAATTTGTGTTTCCACTATCAAAACCTATCCTTTGTATATTTTTAACTTCGTTTTAAAAGCAGTTCTGCTAGAATTGACGTATTTTAGAATTAACAATTTTTCTAAAACTTGAAAACGAGCCTCCAAAAAAATCAGTGGCCTTGGAATGCATATTTGCAGCTGCACTCAGCTTGTAAATGGTTGACACTTCACGGACATCACGGTATTTAAATGGAATCGTCAAAATCAACCCACTGCTTCTTAGTCTGATGTCAGGTATAATGAACGAAAATTGTGAGAGTAGGTGCATAGATACCACTCTTCCATTGAATATATTAAATAGTAGATATAGTTCATGTATCTTTCTGGCAGATTCAAGCGTATGAATATTAAGCTCCCTTGCTATACTTGAATAGAATTTGAATAAATTTGCATTTTTTCAATTTACTCAACATACAAATATACTAAAAACTTCTATGAAACACGAAGAAAAACTCAGGAAGCAGTTGTTGTTAATGTAGAGAACAAGTCAAGTTCTACTTGTGTTAAAAATTTAACAACACCCACGGCTATCTCTAAGACCAATCCTAACGCATCGCAATCAACACTTAACTTATCAACAATAGGTTCATCAGCCATAGTAAAAGTTGGTTCAGGAAATATGAACAAATTTTGTAGTAATTACGCAAATCGTTACTCAGCAAATCGTTACTCAGCAAATCATTTAGAAAAGTTTCGTACGGATGCGCAGCTCATATTGTGAAAGTGTTGCTTTTAGACATTCAGAAAAAATCATCACACAAAAAATTGTTCACCAATTTACAAAATCAAACTTCTTCAATCTAATTGAAAGAGTGTTTCTGTTATATCTTCAATGACTAAGTCAAGGATTTCATGCCAAGCAGTTCATCCAAAGTGTGTTTCTGATCTTGTGTAGGTTCTAGATTAAATTTGAATGTAAATTTCTGTTTCTTTCTTTCTTACGAAAGACAATGTATATGTATTTACTGGTTTAGTATTATAATTTTAACCCAGTTAAAATATTTATATAATATGTACATTGTCTTTCGTATATGCAAAAATATACACCAAAATAAACTCTAGAAGTTAAACAGGGGTCAACGTTCATCTCTACTACCTAGTTTGGAATTATCTTCTAAGCTCGTAGATCGCAAGGTATTCATTTAATGCTAACTTGTAAGTTAGAATAGGGAAAACAGTAAAAACTGTTTTCGTATAGAGCAAAAATCAAACTAAAAAACAAACAAAAATATAAATTTCTAACGACTGTTGAGAAACTCAGGTACCTTAGGTAGCTAGATAAGATTGAAATTTCAACTTCAACGAAATACCATCGTCTCGATGGCGTAATGGATAGAGTGTCTGCCAAACGATTCCAATTGATATTCCAACCAGGCTTCTAAGAGATATTTGTTATAATGTAAAATGTAGTACCAAAAACTATTGTGCTTTGTGTTTCTTGATAGTTTCCTTCCTATCACCTAGCACTTCAAATAGATTTAGACTTTAGAGGGTATAATTTCTTCAAATTTTTATATGATTATAATTATTCCTCTAAGAAAGCGAAACGAAGGAAACGAATTAAGTGTTTACTACACCCTATTCCATAATTGCTTTAAGGTCATTGTTTAAGGAATCTATTAAATCAACATCAACCCGAAATTTACGTCCTGATATAAAGCTTTGTATCCAAAGTAAAAGATCCTTATCTATTCCATAACATTTTAATTTACATATAAGATTGCTATATCATACTTCGTCAAATCCTTTGGCAATATCAAGAGCAACACCGACAGTCTCACCATGGTTTCAAGCGGCTTGTTCCAGATATGTGCGAGAGTTGTGACAAAAGAAAGTAAATCTTCTGTTGGTCATCCTTTACGGAATCCGTATTGTCTTTCATTAAGTATTTTTGACGACTCTAAAAAGCTCGTAAGGTTAAAATTAATCTATTTCTCAAATATTTTCGCAACAACCGAAAAAATTGATATGAATCTGTAGTTTGTTCAGTTGTTGTACCTTTCTTTGAAACAGACTGAACAGCTGCAAGTCAGGTTGTTGTTTTTGTTCGTAAATATCAACAGACATGTCTGTAAAAGTTACTGACTATGTTAAAACTTGTTGATAAAATAAATCAACAGATTATTAGTTGTTGGATTTAACGAATAATTTGTAGAATCAAAATTAACCGAAATGTATGTTGAGCAAAGATTTCTGTTAAATTAACATAAATTTTTTTTTCAGTGTTTTTATTTGTAAAAGCATTTTCTGAATGATGTTTTTACGAACGGGTACTATGTTTGGATGGCCTGAGTGGCTATATAGATATTGCGCGAAACAGTAGGGTGATCAGCAAATTTTTTAGCTTTTTTTATTAAAATATTTTTTTTCTACATCTGTTAGTTTCCTACATACACTCTCTAATCGATACTGTCTTAGGTTGTCACCAATTTTGTTGTGAAACCAAAGATCATCATTTGGAACGGTGAATAAACCTTTGCATACTCTCGAGAACAGCTTTAGAAAAATTAAAAGCAGCAATGTTTGGATTTTGCCCAAAAAACAATTTCGTTTCCAGGAGAACCATTTAAAGAAATATTTATGTCCTGACAAATTCGCAGCATCATAATGTCATACAAGACGTGGAGTTGCTTTAAATTATGTAGGATTCCCAATATTCAATTGGGTGAAGGTTTTAATTATGATCAGAACCACCTTAAAGGCTCTAAGACTGTCTCTAAAACCTAAGGGCTCAAGCAAGTTCATGGTGTCTACTTATTTTCCAAAACAAAATTCCATGACTTTCCATAACAAAATTTAATTTTCCATGACTTTTTTTTCAACATAAAATTTATAAATTTGTAAAAAGGCCTGATTGACGCATAAGTTAACCTGAGATATCACATACATTTGGCAATAGCAGTGAGATATCACTACCGAAGATGGTATCTTAGGGGTACTGCCGGATGAATTATATTCAGTCAATAATATCATAATCAATGTTACCTAACGAGTATTCCTAGATGATGGCACGTTATTGATTGCTTGAATAAACGAGCCCTCAAATTACTCTATATGCTGGTCTATTAAATCATTGGGGAAGACAGTGCGTCCCATGATCAAGTAATATGCCACTAACTGGATTTTTAGGAACTCCATTTTAGTTTTGTTCCTCCAAATTAAAAAAAAACGTTTTATCTCTTATTTAATTTTATTGCCTCTATCATATCATGAAATAAATATTGGCGTATTTCATATTTTATACGTGATATGATTTATTATTTCATTATGCATTCTTTAAAAAATGGTTTGCGTCCATCAACACTTTAAAACGCTTGTTGTTGTGGAACCAAGGTCTTAAAAGATTGTGTGTTTTGTTGTGACAGATATAAGACATTTTATCTACTACAAAGGAAATTGTATGTCCACTTTGCGAGATATTTCTGTACTTTAATTCCAACAAACGTATACAAAGGTATTAGAAAATATTGGCAAATCTGACGTTTTAGTAACGTCAGTTGTCAAATGCTTCACTTTTCGAAAATGGACACCAATGGTCGTCGCCGAAGTTTTTTCCAATATTTCTTTTTCGATCGTCATTGTTTTTATACTGACGATGTAAGTAAATGTTTCAAAACTTTGCTTAAACCATTCAATTCGGTATTAATAAATTCGTTATTTTCAATAATGAAACCCAACAAAAATATTTGTTTATGACGGCGGAAAAATTGGCTCTTCAGAAACAAAAGTAAATTACATACATAAAATTTGGATTCATAATTAAAATTCAATAAATTACTACCCAGAAATTGACAGAGCAAAAGCGGCAAACCATTCAACAGTCAATGTGTGATAAAAGAATTAGTTCTTTACATTCACCAAATTTGTTATCTCGCCTATCATTGACGATCATTTAATCATCACTGACCACGTACACCAAATGTGGGGAAGCTACGTTATCGCATATAACGCCTTAAACTATCCAGGCAAGCAAATGAGAGTCAGATTATTTTTAATAGACGACTTACTACTACGGGTGGGATAGGTTTTGCTAAAATGTTTTGACAATGACGAATTTAGTAGTTTTTAATTTGGTAGATGGGGTCTTTTGCCAACCGATATCTTACTAGGCAAAGATCTTTCAAAAAAGATATTATAATTATGACGCACAACAAAATCACCATCATGAGATTTGTTGCCGAGTTGGCTGCAATCACATTTTTTACAAATTAGTTAGTGAATTTAAAAAGATACAAGTCTATCAATATTTTCAGACATTTTTTGATTTGTTCAGTGTGTCCGTTATATGGTTTGGTATATTATTTCTTTAGCTAAAAAGTTTACTTAACGATTTGATGTTCAGATGTTCTCGTTGTTTTGCTATTTTATTACTTTGGCTAGAAAATGTAGCATAATTTTGATGAATAAGAGAAACTATAATCACCTCCAAAATACCACAGAAGTAAAGTTCCGATTCGAGCACGTTTTGTATTGGATTTCAAACGTTTCAATATGGTGAAATCTATGTCTGCTTTGATATAACGTGCAAACTATCTGGTCTACCGCATTTACTAATATCGTTTTTTAATGCGTTTTGTCAACTACTTGTTAGTCAGCAGTACCAAATTCAGAATAGAACAAAATGCCTACCAGATTTGGTGTGCGTGTCATTTTTAACAAAAAATGTTCTTACAGTGTAAGGACGTTTACTTTTAGGCTAACTATATTCGTTTAAAGCTGACATTCGCTTCCTGATTATATTAGTTGTCCCAAAGCAACCACTACACTAAAGTGTTTACAGTGCAATTAGTTTTTAAATTCTGGTATCAAATCTTATATTTCGCCTATCATTGACGATGTGACCACGCGCACCTTGAAAAAGGTGGGAAACTACATTATCGCATTAAAGATTGTAAAATCATTTTATCGAAGCTGGGATTCCAACTTGATCGATAAGTTCGTTGCATATGACTTTAAATCCGCAATCGATAAGTTAATTCAAAGTCTTTTGACCGATATAATTCGGCTTCCATTTGATTTCTTTATACAAAGTTGGTCATGTTTGTGGAACAATAAATTATAAATTAACGTATGTGAATATCCAAAGATAATATGTTAAATGAGGTTTTTGTAAACGATTTATATTTGTTTTAAGGAAATTATGGAAATTGACCTTAATCTTGAAATATAATTTATCATGAAAATCCGAAAATGCTAATGAAATCCAAAGAAGTAAAACCAAAGAAGATTTAGTTATATGAACAGCAAAGGGGTGGGCATTGATTTCACCTCCTTAGAAAAATACGCAACCAATAGGTATTTGTAGAATATTGGCATATCTGCAACTTTTCAACGTAGATGAATTTGCTTTTGAGTAATTTAATGAACGCTGGTGCAACCAAGGCTCTGTTTGTTATCTAGATTCAGTGCACTCTATATCAAAGAGCTGTTGAAAACCACTATTACACTCTACAAATCATTCGTCCCCTATCTTCAAAGGTAAAATACCAGACCGATTAAATACCGCTCGGAGCTGCGATAAATGTAAAGGAGGACCTAAAAAAAGGTGAATTGCAAAAAACACACCTAAGTTTATTGATTCTTTTCAGATCGAAAATTGAGTTCTCCAACGATATTTCAATTAGTATGGCAAATAGGCGAAGCATTAGCAAATAGCCGAAGGTGAAAGCATAGGTTTATTTATACGTTTTCACATATGACGATGGCAAAGAGTGCGCCTAGAAAAATTTAGCTCCTCAGTAGATCTAGAAAAATATTTCACCCCATATCAAGTGAGTATTGTCGTCAAGTTTGGACGCGGAACAGCTGTAGTTGTTTCCATCCTGGCTGTCTTAGACTTTGTTCAAAACTGTGCTACACGAACTATGGGTGATCGAAATTTAACATCAATAAAAATATTGTTTTGGTAAACAATAACAAACGATTTCTAATTTTTTAATTTTAATAAAACTAAGGTGACCAGATTTTGACATTGGTAAATCTACATTGGCCGGAAGAAGGTTCGTGATCAAAAATTTAGTCTATATATACCTGGTATATAAGGTTTTAGTACTATTTAGTCTATCAATATTTCTGCATACCATCTTCCGGTTTGTCACTGCCGCTAAAAATTTTGTTTGAAGCTTTTCGCATTTTTCCAGTCTTTATTCACACAATAGTCTACAATAAATAATAATGAAGTAATGATGTAACTTATGATAAACGTTTCATTTAGTGCGAGAAGATAATGATCAACTTTTGGGACACATCGATTATATTGGCAGAGGATCCAACACTGCTGAATTTCACACTTTGTTTTTAAAGTTTTTAGGGAACAGACAAACTTCGTTCGTAAACCAATTTTAATGACACTTTGACAAAAAATGGAGATTTGAATGACAAAGAACTGATTAGTTTTTGGAGGATATTGGAATAAGTGGTACGAGGCCAACCGAGCACCAGTTTATTTGAAGCTCCAATAACAAACTTGGTAAATATGCTTAGCATGAGCATGATTTGTTATAGTTCTGCATTCCAACTTCCGGTTTGTCGCTTCCGGTAAACATTTTTTTTACTTTTTCTATTCGTACAACAGAATTTATGTCTGTTGGGATATTATAGTTTTCTTTAATGAGCTAATTTTAATGAAACTTTAGCAAAAGATAGAGATTTATATGAGAAGGAATTGATCAGCTTTTGGGCGATAATAGGCATAACGGTGTGAGCCTCCGGCACACCTGTATTTTTATAACTAGAACTACGCGAAATTTTTAAGAAAATTTTAGCCACTTAATTGAAGTATTTCACGGATATAAGCTCACTATACAGAGCTCGTTTACAGCTCGTTTACAGAGCTGTGGCTACCTAGGTTAGCCTATGCATCAGCGTCGCCAATATTTTGTTTAATAAATTGTTGCCGTTGTTGAAAAGGTCATGAATTAAATTTTACACTTCACTCTTTCTTAAAATCTGGACATTTTAAAACGCCGCGGGTTACGAAACAAATTGCTGAAATTCGGGACGGTCTCGTCAAACGCGGGAGGTCTGGTCGTCCTAATTTAAACAAATATTTTAATTCTAAAAATAATTTGAAGTGAGAATTTATTCTGATTTTTAATTTCAAATCTTATATTCGATACATTTTCTGATAAAACCAATAGTACTAATAAAGAGAAATAAATTTACAAGTCAAAACTTACGAGACAATGCGTCATCAATATACATATATCACGATCTCCATGATTTAATTTACTTTCAACAACACCGCAACATGACATTATAACCACCCTATACTATACTATAACCAAAAGTCAGTTTTTGCATAATATATATACCAATATAATTTTTAGAAAACTATGAATTGAAAAAAAATTAAATTAATATTAATTCCACTATTTTGTTTACTTCGTTTGACATTGACTTTCGAACACAAAAATAACAAATAGAAATACTATCCTTCTTTAACCTTGTGATGATAGTTTAACAGGCATATATAAATACATAATTTGGGCATACAAAAAAACTTAAAAGAATATCTTAAGATGATGTGAAATTTAAAGAACAAATTTAAGTTATTAATAAAACTCAATTTCATTTTAGACTTTGAGCTATCAATTAATTGCACAACTACGATGGATAAAATAGTGAAAACATTGTCTATTAGTCGAAATAAAAAAAAATCGTTTTTTGGTTAATAAATTCATTATACGTGGAGTTGTTTTTGAATGAACAACCTTGGTATAACCGCGAATTACTAAATTTTATAATAGTTGTTTACGAATTCTGTAACTTTGAAGAGGTTAACGTATTTTTTATTACGTTTTGTTAAAACTATATATTTCCTGTTGTACCAAAAATGTTAATTAATCGGATGTTTGAGTTACTAGAAGATTTTCGTTGAGTTCTACGTAACGAATTACAACTATGTACAACACTGACCCAAAAACTGAAATCACGAAATTTTTATCACGAAAAAACGAATAAGGACAAGGAACGTTTATTGATGTTAATCACAGAGATAATTATGTACTTAATATAAATATTTTCTTGTTTGAATATCTCTAGCATATTTTTTATACATTAACTCATAATTAACATAAATATGTTACAATAGTTTGTTAAACAATTTGCAAGTGTTTGTGTTAAGACTGCAGACTGAAGCGCATTTTTTAGTAAACATTGAAAATAATGTTTGCAAATTAACACAATGTTAATTATTTGGTTACCTGATGTTAAGTGGTATCCATATAATTTCGTTTGGTTTGTGAGATTGGTGGTAATTTAATATTTCTCGTAAACTTTTAGACTAAAATAAGAAGGGACTAGAATACGGGGGGTTGTCGAATTCATTGAACAAAATTAATTCATTTCATGCGTAATTATAACACCCCTATACTATATGTATATGCAAAGAGATAAAACTCCATATTTTCGCGCAAAGAGAGATCTGTATCGGTTAGACTGCTATGCAAGTTACGCGCTTATCAGGTTTTCTTTGGAACATAATATTCAATTTCTTCACAAAGGCACACGGTATCGCAATAGTGATATCCATCCAGATATTATCTGGATGCTATCAAAATAACCGCAGGCAGTTTTATTTTGTTTAAATAGGAAACCGTATATCTACGTCTTTCGAGATAGTTTATAAATAGTCCAATATTTTGGTAATTTGGGTTAGATACGTGTTTACAGTTTTAACAGTCTTTAGTGAGACGATTTTATAAGAAGAATGTGGCGTCTTATTTTGGCACATACAAGAAAATGGTCTGATGCATGTACCTCGAAAATATTGACAGTTGTAAAACTAGCATGTGGAAAAAGAGAAAAGTTCTTGTGCCGCGTGCCTATAACCGTTGTGAATTTTATCACGTCTTAAACTACTTGATACGTGAGCCCACAATAAATTAGTATTAATTTTAATAAAATGTGCTGTGTAGATATACATTTTAAGTCCTAGGTTACCAAAAACATGTGACTTGAAGTGCTGAATGTTATTTTACATTTTCATGAATGGGAACCACACGGTACAATAAGTTCAGGTAAATGATTCCATATATATGCAGTGATAAGAAATCAAAATGATGTCATGTTTCGATCACCAAAGATTAGGATGACAACTTTTATCGAAGTCGAGTAGGCTCCCTTCCCACTCATTCCCCATCATTTTCTTTTTCACGTAAAATGAAGGCAGTCCAGTATATGAGTTTTCGGCACCAAATTTTTTGAATCAGAATAAATTTGCTTGAAATTTTGATGTTATGTTGGGAATAGCTCAAAAATCAAAATGTATGCTGTACCGATTTGCGCTGTTACACTGGGGCTTGTTATGCTAACAATCGATAGAAAAGTGATTTTTAAGTTTTTTTTACTGTCAGAACTTTAATCTTTCATTCATAGAAACTATGATATTTATACAGTAGATTTTGTTTTAATATTCGATAATTCTTCTTGTCGTCGATAATTTTGCTTTGTCGTTATGAACATTTTTTGTTAACCTTTTTCTTCTAATAAAATACCATATAAATTCATCTATTATTGGGTACACAAATACGTTCTAATCGTTTATGCAATTTATGGCGCTGACAGCGCTATTGCTTGTCTCATGCTGTAGCGAGACTTTAGTTTGAAACGTCAATATATAGGTTGTTAAACGCAGTAACAAGCAATTGATTCGAGTGTAAACAAATTTCTTTTTTGTCGCGTTCAAAATATCGATTTACATGCAAAACAATAGAAATTTGCGAAGATTATACTTTTTCATTTTTTGGCAAAGAGAAGTGCAGCGGAAGAACAAAGTCCGACCGCAGAATTTGACGGGGAACAAGCACCGGTATGGTGGAGCCAGACGAGTCCCGGCCATCGACACTAAAGCCGGATATTCGAGGATCGAAACTAATGATCTAATTTGGTATGATCAGCGAGGTGTGGGTATTATGAGCTGTTAAAACCAGGCGAAACAAACACAAGCGAACGTTTTCGACGTCAACTGATGCGTTTGAAGCAAGCCGTGGGCGAAAAACGGCCTAAATGGCCACGATAAATTGATTTTTCAACATGACAAATCTAGGAAACAACTTACAAAACATTCCAGAAAAAAATAAAAGTCAGTGCTAAGGCACTTTTACCAGAACAGTATACAAAAATTTTGAAAACGTGTGAAGAATCAAACCCTAAAGGACTACAATTGAAATTTTTTCATGTTACTGCATTTGAACTAGGAAGGCGTGGTGGAGAAGCGAGCAAGGTTGGCAAATATCATGATATTTATATAAATATCAATATATCCGATATATATCAGATATATATCCGATATATATCATGTTCTGATATTTATTTTTGAATAAGTTGTTTATCTTAAATATTATTCAATATAAGGCCCTTTTCACACTTGTATGCAGTGCAGCGCATCACTTCCTCGTTTCTTACCTCTTTGCCTATAAACTAAATTCAAATATGGCAACTCCAATTGAGTTTATCGGCAATTTATCAAGCCTATTCGTCTATCTTCAATTGCAATAGTCCAAATGACGAATACGCTTACTTGCTTTGCTTTTGGCTTGTTTATTTGACCAAATTGCATCATCAATACCTATACAAGATTGTACAACTGGTCCAGTAATGGTCCATTGCTGGCGACCGGCTGCAATGATAGAGTTCTGGCAACCATAACTGGACCATAAACATCATGTAACTGTATGATAACTTCGAACAATAAATAACTGCCATGCAATGGCCCATACAAGATTATACAACTGGTCCAGCAATGGTCAATTACAAGCGACCAGTAATTCAACAATGGCCGGGTACTGGCAACTATGATTCAATCATTAACATAATTTTACTTGTTGATAACTGCGGACAATAAATGGCTGCCATTTATTTGCCGGAGAGAAAAACAGCAGTGGCCCATACAAGGGTGTACAGCTGACCCAGTAACAGACCAATAATGATGACTAGTATTGCAGCAATGACCGAATACTGGTAACAATGGCAGGGTCATAAAAAAAAATAAAATATACGTAAATTTTAATAAATTCAATACAAAATAATTAAAATAAAGTAAAAGTGTTCAGAGAAAAATATTTAAAACTTATACCAATTTTAACATAACATATCAGTCTTTCAGCAGAGATGCGGTAATTAAACTATAGGTGAAATTTTTCAAACTATAAGTATAAGTCTAAAATGGATAACACTCTAGCGTATTTTAACCAAATGACAAAGATCGGCCAATTTATGGTCCCGTGCTGGTCCAATAAGAATAGCCAATTGATGTTAACCATTAACGTACCATTACTTAGTCATTTAAAGTAAACTGGTAATTTTCTATAAACCGTAGATCGGATGATTCATGGTTCCAGTAATGGCACAATAACAAAACAATAGCAATGCATTGTTTACCATTCATGGGCTAGTTCTTAACCATTCAAAGGTAACTAAATATTTCTGTTATTGTTATTATTTCTGTTATAGTTTCTGCTATTTTCTGTTAACCATAGATCAGCCGATGAATGATTTTAGTACTGGCCTAATAACAAAAGTCAAGTCCTGTTAACTATTAATAGTTCTTGGTCGTTTTCAAATTCTGGAGTCCCCTGCTTGGGTAGTCATTCCATTCCACCACACCATTGGTGGTGTATTTCTGAACTTAGAATGAAGTACATATTATGAAAATGGTGTGGATTCAGTTAAAAGCGCCATTACAAATGGAATGAAGACTGAAATAATTATATATAAATAAGGAAATATATATATGCTTCTTCTCTTTGGTGGTTGTTGTAACGTTTACTTACCTAAAAATCGATGGCCAAGCATAAATCTTCTTCGATAAAGCTTCTTAACTTCGAAAGGCTGCTCTAGTTTAAAATCGACTTCCAGTTTCCCAAGCAGGATTTGCCTGACCCTGAAATACGGTCAAGCACTGGCCCATTAATGGTAAACAGTACTTTGCTATTGTTATTGGGCCAGTACTAGAAACATTCTTCGACCGATCTATGGTTTACACTTTACAGAATAGAGTCAGTATATAGTTACCTTTGAATGGCCAAGCACTGGCCAATTAATGGTAAACAATAATTGGCTATTGTTATTGGGCCATTACTGGAACCATAAATCGGCCGATATTAGGTTTATAGAAAATAACCAGTACACTTTAGTTTAAATGGCCAAGCATTGGCTCGTTAATGGCTAACATTAATTGACTATTATTATTAGCGCAGTACTACAGTCATGAATTGGCCGATCGATGTCAGTTGGTTAAAATTCACTAGACTAAAATTCATTTTAGAAATACATATTTGAACATTTTTTATCTATAGTTACTATTCGCTTCTCAACTAAAAGACTATGGTAATATTGAAAAGGTTGGTATAAGTTTTATAATGTTTTTCATTAGACATTTTTATTTTATTTTAAATTATGAAATCCATTTGTATTTAATTTATTTAAATTTGCCGATGATACCATTGGCCATTGCTGCAATACTGGCCCCACTATTCAACCTTGTATGGGCCATTGGTTTTTTTCTCTGACCTATGAATGGCAGCCGATTATTGCCCTAAGTTATCATCCAGTATAATTATGTAAATGGCCAAGGCATGGTTGCCAGTACTCTGCCATTGCTGCGTTACTGGTTCCCATTAATGGACCATTACTGAACCAGTTGTACAACCTTGTATAGGTTATGCGAAATTTCAACTACAACGGCAATAGTCGTTTTATCTCTTTGAGTCTGTCTAAAGCGGCTGCTTTTGTCTTTAGATAACCACTCATATGTTTAGCATTTATTGCAATGTTTATCATAAGATTAATTTTGTCAGAATCTATGTCAGCTTTATGGTCTTGGCATAGCTGAACCAGGTTACCTCGATTTGGCATGCGTTTTGCAAGCAGTGCTGCGACTATTAACAGATTTTCTAACTTTAAGGTAGGAATAATTAATTATTTATTTTTTTATAAATATCATTATATATATCAGGGAATAAATATCGTGATATATATCAATGATATATATCGGATATATATCATTGATATATATCATGCCAACCTTGGAAGCGAGTCAATGTCTCTTTGATTTTTTTCATGAGGAGTACTCTGCTTCAGGTAATCTTCAACGAATTGAATATAAACCTATATTCAGTAAAACATGCCATAAAAATTTGGTGCGATAAAAATTGTACTGATTCGAAATGGTTAGTTCAAAACACATGTGATCCTGATATTTGTCCTGTGACCCTATTTAAAATGCTTGTTGCCAAACGTGGTAATAATATAACCACAAACCGATTGTTTTTGATTGTTAAAATAAATATTTTGTTAAAATGGAATTTGGTATAAAAGCAGTTCCATTGGAACAAACGAAATTCCAAAATGGACAAAAC
Organism: Diogma glabrata; assembly: GCA_963693315.1. Lineage (NCBI taxonomy): Eukaryota > Metazoa > Arthropoda > Insecta > Diptera > Cylindrotomidae > Diogma > Diogma glabrata. The sequence continues at coordinate 373,859,825 of OY856186.1, forward strand.
AATCTCCCGAAAAGATTAGATACGCGAAAAAAATCTTCGAACCATTCCAACCGCTCGTCTTGTGTTTCACGGTTATCTCATGCCGGTACATATTTCTGAAAGCGAATTATTAAAAATGTCTCGTCACAATAAAGCGTCGTCACTTAGACCCTACTTGCAACTAAATAAGGCGTATCACGAAAACATCATAAAAAGAGTTCCAGCGCAACATCAAGTAGAAAAGGTTGAAAAGCAATTTGGAAAATGTGTCCAAAGACTTCTTAAAGAATCTCGAAAAACGGGCAACAGTTTGCACTATGGATTGCAATCCCGAGATCCCGACACATTTTTGTGATCCCGAAATCCCGGGATTAATGAAAGAAAATCCCGTGATTACGGGATCGTCATATTTGCCGGGATTAGTCTATGAAAACACGGCATCCAGTTAAAGAATAAGTTAAATTAGGTTCCCATAGGGGAATCAGTTTTTGTTGATGTGTAATTATTTTAGTTTTGGTCTATGAAAACCACGCGTACTACAGTATCTGCTAATGGTATATGAGTTAACGTGAGATTTCATATACCACTGGCAACAGCCGTGACATCATAGAGGTCACTAGCCAGTGTGGTATTGGTATCATAGAGGTGCTGACGGATGAACTCTTCAGTTAATGGTAGCACCCTCAATTTGCCTCTCCTGTATCATCTAATAATGGCCTATGTCTATGCAGCTTTTCAGTTTGTACATGAGTAAGCTAGAAAATCAAAGCTACATATTAGCTCGCGAGTTGACGTTTGTCTTCCTGAATTTTTAGTTTTTTAAGAAGTTGAATTAGTAACCTAGTTTTTTATTATGTATACACTTTTCGGCACTACAAAAATGAATAATGTATTTTTATTTGAAAATTGTACTTTTCCTTAATTATTTGTAGTTTTACAAGTTTTCAAATTTTCAAAAAAAATTTCAACTCACTACCCGTACACTTTAAATTATTTTTTAGTAACACAACTCATCAAACCGACACTTAATAAAACCACTTGGCCTTGGCAGTGGTTCTAAATAATTTAATTCGTAGATTTAAAAAATTTTCAATGACTATTACATCTGAAAAGACAAGAGCTATTTGTCACTGAAAATTTTCGACGAAAAAACGGATGTTTTTTACGTTTTTCCCCGAATAACTCAAAAACTTTGCACTTTACAAAAAAAATCGGCAGACACGTAGCTTGTAAAAAACCAAGAGATTCGCTATTTTACAATTTTTTAATTATTTTTTCTCCGTGTTACAACTACAGTCAAACTTCCATAAATCGAACTTCTATTATTCGAATTTCTCTATAAATCTTATTTATATTTCGAATCCAAATTTTGTTTTTCTTTATAAATCGTTTCTATATTTCGAAATCTCCCTAAATCGAACAAAAATTGATGGCATTTGGTGGTTCGAATTATGGAAGTTTCACTGTACATGAAAATCCATACGTTCTGAATGACTCATTTTCCGAGTGGGAATTTGGCTTTGACATTTTAATTTTATTTTTTGAATAAATTAGAAACTATGATACGTAAAAACAGATTAAACACAAAAATTGTATCTTTATGTACTGAAAAGTATGTGTAATTTACTAAGTCAGAAAATGAATGAGATTTGGCCGTATAAAGGGTTTGCATACGAATAGTACCTTTTGTTAATGTTGTCATAATATATGGTGGTATTTAAGGGTTGAGAAAAATCACACTGAAAAAAACATGTCCTATTTCCAATCGAAATGCAATTGTCTCAACCTCACCATGCGGTCACATATGGCGAATCAAACTACGAAATTGCTTCAATAACTCTACAATTATAAATCGATGAAGTTGAGACAATCACACGAAATATTTATGTGAAAATAAAATATAGTTCAATTAATCTCAAATACTTAAACTTTAAAATGAAAAATTCATGATATAAGGCCAAAAAAAATTTTTTTCCGAGAAATAGTTATCTTTATTCAACTACTGTTATATTGGATATAACACTTTATATTTTAAACAAACCTCAATCTGTTGTTAGGAAAATGTTATCGGGTAGTTGTCTTAATCACAGTGAAATTGTTTGCAAATAACTTTTCTTTGCATGAATAATCAAACTGATAACTTCGAGATGAGGTTGTCATGAACTTCAATTTTTTTTCAGTGCATAAATAATGATTCAGAATATCTAATACCTTTATACACCGCATGTGAACTTCATTTTGATCTGTTAAGGACTAAGGTATAATGTAGTTTTGAGAATAAGGGGTAGTTTTCACACCTAATAAATAATAAGCGCATATTGACATAGGATAGATTTTGATGTGAATGGTAAATTGAGCTTACTATCAAATTTTCGTGTAAATCGATGCATATTCAAAAAATTTGGAGGTTCCTTGCTATTTTTACTGTCATTTAATGGACTAAGAGATGAATTTTGTTTTATAATAGTTGGACTACGTAAAATGTGTAACGGTACGTTTACTAATTTCCACAATTATTATTTTAGGAGGAAAATATAACCTATCTAGATATGTATATAACATATTTGCCGAGATCATTTCAACCACACTATTATTAAATCTATTTCAAAATAACACGGTAATAAAATGTTTGGCATACCGATATGACTAGGGTAAGGATGGTAACCAAGGTTGGCAAATATCATGATATTTATAAAAATATCAAAATATCCGATATATATCAGATATATATCCGATATATATCAAGTTCTGATATTTATTTTGTTTAAGTTGTTTATCTTAAATATTATACAATATATGGCCCTTTCCACACTTGTATGCAGTACAATGCATCACTCCCTCGTTTTTTACCTCTTCGCCTATAAAATGAATTCAAATATGGCAACTCCAAATTAGTTTATAGGCAATTTATCAAGCCTATTCGTCTATATCTTCGATTGCACAAGTCCATCCATACAACGTTGTACAAACGCCTTTGTAATGGTCCATTACTGGCGACCAGTAATGCAGGAATGGTCGAGTGGCAACTATAACTGGACCATTAACATAATGTTACTGGATGATAACATCGAACAATAAATGACTGTCCTTCAATGGTAAAGAAAAAGCCAGCAATGGCCCATACAAAGTTATACAACTAGTCCAGCAATGGTCAATTAGTGGCGACCAGTAATTCATTTTCAACAGAGATGCGATAGTTAAATTATAAAGACTGAGGCAGAAAAAGCGTTAACATTGAAAAACTGGGATAACTTTGGAACCGCTGGGCCAATTTTAAAAAAAGTCTCACTTTCGGATACGTATTTTATTACCGAATAATCCACAATTAATATTATTTTAATCAGACTTATTAACACAAAATAGCTTGATTTTTTCAGGAATGCCCAACATCATGGATTTTATGGTGGTATTCGAGACTTTTTTGGTCGACGCGGTCAACATTTTTCTGAAATTTGCAATGGTTTTTGCTTCCTTGTTTGTTATCTTCAAGTTTCTTTTGACCAAAGCTCAGTAACGTTCGATAGGCCGGAGTTCTGGCCAAGTTGGTGGATTTCGCCTCTCTTGGCACTAAAACGATGTTTTTGTCTTCATACCACTTCATGGTCGCCTTGCTTTAGTGACACGAGGCTAAATCAAGCCAAAATAAAGTAGATACATTGTGTTGTCTCAGAAAAGGCAACAATCTGTTTTGGAGACATTCCCTTATGTAAATTTCAGAATTTAAGGATCCAGATGTCACAAAAGATTCGCTTCTTTCCGACAGCTGCAGATTGCCTGCCAAACAAGAAATTTTTGGGGAACTTCGTCATCTTTTTGGTCCGGAATTCTTTGGGTACATTTCCTCGTCCACGAGAAACATAAAACTCCTGGCCAGGTAATTGGGAAAAATTGCAGAGCACGTATGTCTCATCGTCCATTACGCAACAATCTTTGGTTTCAAAGAAATCGACTCTCAACTGTTTAGCTCGTTTTTTTGCCACCATGTTATTCTCTGCATTTCTGTCTGTAATTTTTTGCACTTTGTAAGATTTGAAGCCGGTCTTGACTTTAATTCTGCGTACTGACTTTTCTGACAAGCCCACTTTTTGAGCCAATTTCCAATTTGAGATGTTTGGATGCTTCTCCATTTCAGACACAGCTTTCCGCACCTTTTTTGGCGAGTGAAATCCTTCTGGTCTGCCTCTTCCAGGCAAGCCTTCCAGGCTTTCGAGTGAATGTGAGCTCTTTCTTGAAGTTCTTGATGACTTTTGCTGCCATTTGTCTGGCCACTTTAGCTTCTTTTACAATTCGAACGAATGACCATAGAGGATTTTCATTAAATTTTTAAGAAAAAATTTACGCACTTCCAAAGTTTTCGCCATTGTAAATTCAATTTCGGTCGTACAAAAACAAAAATTGGATGACATAATGAGATAAGTATTGCAAAGATTACTGCATTCAAATTTATTGATAAATGTTAACGTTTTTTTTGCCTCAGTCCTTATAGCTGAAATTTTTCAAAATACATATTTCTAAAATGAATAATACTCTAGTGGATTTTTTTACCAAACAGGGTTGCATTGATTTAAACCATTTGATTTAAATCAGTGATTTAAATCAGATTTAAATCAACTTGATTTTTTTGAAAAAATCATTGATTTAAATCAATCGAAGAAATTTCTAAAATTTTAAGCAAATTCAAAATAAAAATTTTGATTTATTTTGATAAAATGTTTTGGGGTAGGAATTTCAACATGTGTCACAACTACACATAAAAACCTAAGGAAACAAGATCCCGCAACAACAAGCGCTCTAACAAGATGATGAACGAGATACGCCCACCATTTTTTAACCTATATCTGAGCTATCTTCACCTGACCAACGGCATCTGTCAAGTCACGCTAAGACAATTGCATCGTGCTTGCGACTGAGAATAATTAAGATGTTAGCCTATCGTCGTAAAACTTCAACAACAAAGTCACAGATTAAATCACAACTAGAAATATTGACAAACCCACATAAAATGCATATGAATAGATTCTAGAAATGAATCTAGAAATAATAAATAATTACATATCAAATAGAGTATTAAATGCAAATCAGTACAACCCGCTTACGAAAAAAAGACATTTCCACTAAAAACTATCGTTACTATTAAGATCTTGATGGTATATTAAATCCTTAACACTTTCCTGACACAAGTTATAAGGAATTGTTCCAAATGACTTGCCGTTTAGTGTTTACCAGTTATCTACATGTCCGACAAACTTTTCGAATCTGCAGAATTGGATATCTCTGACATCACTCTAAAGCAATGACAAACTATCTTAGTTTGGCAAGTAACGCTTTTCATGTCGCTAGAACAACAATCAGTATTTCAGTATAAAAATCTAGTAAATAAAAACAGTTCCTTTACTTTTGTCTAGCCTTGCATTTCAAAAAATATAACCAAAGCTAATGATTTATATAAAGTAGTTAACGTAGCATAACAAATATACAATTTCTTCAAAAATTAAACTAAATTTTTGTAAAAATCAAAACAATCCGATTTAAATCAAAAAAAGCGATTTAAATCAAATAAATCCGATTTTTTTGAATTTTTTAAAAAAATCAGATTTTTATGCAACCCTGTTACCAAATAACAAAGATCGTCCAATTCATGGTGCAGTACAAGCGCAATAACAATAGTCAATTATTGTTAACTATTAACGTGCCATTACTTGGCCATTTAAAGTAAACCTTTAATGGTTAATTTCTATGAACCGTAGATTGGCCGCGTCATGGATACAGTAATGGCCCAATAACAATAACCAAGTATTGTTTACCGTTCATGGGGAAGTGCTTGGCCATTCAAAGGTAACTAAATACTGGCAATAACAAAAGTCAAGTACTGTTAACCTGATTAGCTGATTTGCTTGGCAACGCTCCTATAGGGAGCATAAACGCCACAAAAAAAAAACAAAAAAAGTACTGTTAACCATTAATGGACCAGTGCTTGCCGAATTTCAAATTCTGGAAAACCTGATTGGGCGGTCATTCCATTCCACCACGTTATTGGTGGTGTATTTCTAAACTCATATTGAAATATATATTTTGGAAATGGTGTAGGTTCAGTAAAAGCGCTATTGCAAATGGAATGAAGTCTGAAATAATTATATTTTAATAAGGAACTATATGCTTCTTCTCTTTGGTGGTTGTTCAAACGTTTACATTAAAATCGATGGTCATGATGTGCATTTAAAACAATGTCTCTCCTTCGATAAAAAAGTTTTTAACTTCTAAAGGTTGCTCTATTTTAAAATGGACTTCCAGTTTATGCCATATTTCAACTACGACGGAAAATGGAAATAGTCGTTTTATCTCTTTGAGGTCTTTCTAAAGCAAATACTATTGCCTTTAGATAACAAAGTGTATGTTTAGCATTCATTAAAATATTTATGTCATAAATTTAGTTATGTCAGGATCTATGTCAGCTTTATGGTCTTGGCATGGCTGAACCAGGTAACCTCGATTTGGCATGCGTTTTGCAGACAGTTTGTTCCAACTTTAAGGTAGGAATAGTTAATTATTTCTTTTTTATAAATATCATGATATATATCAGGGAATATATATCGTGATATATATCAATGATATATATCGGATATATATCATTGATATATATCATGCCAAATTGCCAACCTTGTGGTAAACGCTAATTAATGAAATCGTGGCTTTTTCGTTTATCGTTTTTACAATATTCAAATGTTGATCAAATGTAGTGACTCCCGTAATCAAGTGTTCAATAACGTTTCTTTTGTGATCTGTTGTAACTAAAATTTATGCTCTGAAATCGAATTATGGGGATTCGAATTCCCCCTGGTTTGGTTTTTATCGCAATACGTTAATTGGAAATTTATAATTCATCGCTTTGCCGCTGTGTGGAGCGTCGATATCACCGTTTCCACGAAAAAATAAGGTGAAATTGATAGATTTTAGAAAATTCATAGAATTACATCAAAAAAAATGTGACCACGCACGCGGATACTTCGAGTAAGACCCAGAGACATAGGCACTCTAGTCAAAATTTTTATAGCTTAGTTTTGATGAATCAAGAAGCAAAAAGATTTTACGCCCCAAACCGACAATTCTACTACATTCAGTTTGCGTGGCCAGCAGAAGATTACTAACAGGCATTTACGGAATTACATCTGCACTTTTTTGAATACTTATTCCTAAATTTCAACATCGAGGAGAGAATATATGTATTAGTGTTTCGCAAATTCTTCCTAATTTGTTTTCATATTTGAAAAAGCTAAAAATAAAGACAATATTATTAACAAAATTATATATTTTGTATTGTTATTGGAGTTTTTATCATTTTATATAAACAATTACGTATTCCTTGCTCTAAAAAACATGCTGTGGAATATTAAATAATCCTTTCACAAACATTAGAAATTTTAAGAACAGACTGGATTTTTTAAAACAAAGACGTTTTTGAATATGAGTATACTGACTGCTTTACACTGTTTCTTCGAGCAAGCAATAGCGTGCCATAATTAAGGAATATTCCACAGCTAAGATTGAGGATTCTAGCGTTGACTGAATAAAGTTCACCTTGACTAGTGATATCTCACTGCTATGGCCAGTGGTATGTACTATGTTATAACTCATGTTAACTCGTATGTCAATAGCAGGGAGTACGCAGAGCTGTCACACCCGTAGATCAAAATAAAAAAAATACAAATCAATAAAAACTGATTGCGTAAACATTAAAAAGATCAAAAGAAATTTGTATCTTAAAACATCTTAACGCTACAAACTTTAACTTCAAATTATAATATTCTTCTAATTTTAACCCGCAGCCTTTGGGACATAATCTTAAATCAATCTCTTTATAATTTTCAATTGAAAGAAATTTATATTCTTATTTCAATTAACATTACGTCTATCATATCTACACTCAATTTATTGTTTGTTTTCTTTTTGCATTTATTACAATTTACATTGAAGAAAACAAAAAACAATAAATCTTAATCAGTAACTTTTCCAACTAAAAACTTAAAGAAACTGTTGTTCTTAAATAAAATAATAAAGATTATACATCATCTTTTTTAAACCTTGGACTCGATGATTTGAACTATCAAAATAAAATTGCATGCATATTATCCGCAACCATAAAAACTTGTTGATTAATTTTTTTAATCAAATCGTTTGTTAATGGTTACGTTGAATTAATTTAATGTGGTCATAATGCAGTCTTAGTTACACGAATAAATTCAAAGTTTTAATTTTTATTACTATCGAAACTAGGAAATACTTATTGTATGAAAAACAACAACAACAACCTATATCTATATTTACAGCAAAACGTTTTATTTTTAATTTAATTTTAAGATAAATAAGTATCATAAAAAAAGACGTCGGCAGTCTATACAACTATACAATTGTCTGTCTCTACAACCATTATATAAAAATCGACAGATGTTGGATGAAGCATTCAGGAAAATATGTTTCTAATTTTTTTTCTCGAATTATTAAGGTAACAAAAATTATTTAATAAAAACGAATAAAAATATTTATACACTAGGTGGTAGTAGGACGCAACTATCGTATTTTGAATCATTTTTAGGGTGAGATGAAATTTCACTATTACGTAAATAAGTCAAACGAGCAAAAAGCATTCAAATGGTTTGACTTACCTCGAAATAACTTTTCAATACTCAACAGGTTTTAGTGTAAATCAAAAATGTTTAATTCAATTCAAAATGTGTTTTATTTTATTTAATCTTTATCTGTAACAAGTCCAAAAAGGTTCACATAACTGAATTCAGCCAACGACGAAACAGATCTTTTACCAGTGATGTACATTGTGTGTATGATTGTTTACATAAAACTTCGTGAACCAATGTCTAGACTCTGTACAGAGAAAAGCAATGCGGTTGATTGGTAATACCGGACTAACTGTTCTGCTTGATTCACTCCAGCACCGAAGAAATGTGGCTGAATTGTCAATCTACTATATATATAACTTTAGCGTATTCTCCTCTAAGGAAATTCAAAATATCCTTCCATCGTGTGCGCAATTTAATCGGCGAACAAGAACTTCAGAGTTATCTCACCCATTTACTTTCCAAATACCTCGTTGTAGAACTATGTCCTTCCAGTACGATTATTTTAATAGTGGCCAAATTGTGGAACTCAATGCCCACCTCCGTATTTCCCGATGAATTTGCCCTTCAGGCATTTAAAGAAAATGTCCATCGTCATACAAAACAATTATAATAGTTATCCCATATCCTCACTCCTTCCATTTTCCCCATTTCCTTTCATTATAGTTGACATGGTATCTTCGGATATTCAAAGAGTCTGAATAATGATTATTTCATATTTACTGTGCTAAACACGTCTTACTAATTAATAAAAAAAAATGTTGGAAGATTAGTGATATACAATGTTTATAAAATTATAAGACTGGATAGCGGAAGGGCAAAGGTTGTGACATTACCTGCAGTACTGGGAACTGATAAACACTGGGTATTATAATAGAACTGGGTATTATAATAAAATCCGGAAATACGGAGATAGCTCTTGTCAATATTTATATTTCACCAGTAAGCAGTTGTGATAATGGTTATTAACCGTCCATAGGACATTTATTTTACACTAAAGACTGTCTAATACTCGTTGATGTAAATGCTCACCATGATTTATGGCACTCACACCTGAACACTGATTCACGAGGCGAAAACAATGCTGATCAAATTTAGGCTTCTAATTTTGGAGTCCTTAAAGAACCACAACCAACAAGGTGACAAACAATTCGTACTCTTATCCAGATGTCTCCCTTACATGTCACTAATGTCAATTGCAGAATGCAGAACAGAAAATCCGAGAAGATGTCATATATTAATTTGCGATTGTCACACAAAGAGATGACATCCGCAAGGCAGGACTCCAGAATTTCAGGAGCATAAAAGAAATAAATGGAGAGAATTAGTGAGTAAAGCAAGTCTTGGCACACGTAAAAGTCTTTGTAAGGTCATCAAGGGCCTAACTCAAAATAATTGCATCCTTCCTGATCTCCTTCGATGGTATCCCAACTGAAAATCACAGGAAATGCGCAAAAAAAATTAAGATGCAGTTTACAGAAAAACGAAGTAAACATGAGAAAGAAACCAGATCAGTTTTAAGACATCTGCGTAAACTTAATACAGACAACCTGGAGGATATCACATTTTCTAAAGAAGTTGAGAATGCAATAAGAAAAAATTAAGCCATCAAAAGCTATAGGACCCGAAGGCATTCTAGCCATCATGCTGCAACACATTGGACCCAAGGAATTGAACTACCTCACTCCTACACTCAATACATCTCTAAATACTCTCCAGATACCAAAATTTGGAACAGTCCCATTTTAAAACCGGGAGAACCTGAAGAAAAAACAGTATCTTACAGACCAATCTCGATCCTTTCATCGGTCACAAAACTGATTGAAGAAAATCTGCGCCTCGGTTAACTAGATCTTGCAATTTGGAGTCACACGAACATGGCTTTAGGACAACAAATAGTACTACCGCTCTGCATAGGATCCAAAATTAAATGAGTAAAGGATGGGATTAGTGACAGAAGATCAGTGAATTAGTGAAGGAGGATTATTAATAGACACTAAAGAGCTGACGACCCAATATAGAACCCTGAGAAACACCACAATTAGTCTAGAAGAAAAAAGCATTAACTCCCACAACCACACACTATCATCGATTAGAAAGATAAGATAATTTATGGCGAGTAGAATAATGTCCAACTTGTATTCGAATGACCGTGTATTTCGCAAAATCTTAAGAAAAGCTGCATGCTAAATCATACCATATGGCTGCATCTAAAAAAATTGAGCTAGTTTTCCAACCAATAGAGCACGACAAATATATAAGACGCAGTAAGCAGGTACACAAATGCGTGGCAAATCGAGTTAAGAGAGAAGTACCACAAAGAAGAGTCCTGCACCCAGCCACCGATAGAGATGAAACATTTTTTAATTTTAATTCGACTAAATCAAAGCTATTGAAGACCGAGTTCCTTAACGATATTTCATTTATTAAGCGTGGCAAACAAAAAGGTGAATCCGAAAATATGCATGCATGCTGCACTAAATGTTCTACAACACAATTAAGATCCGTTTGGTCGAGAATTCGAAGCAATTACATAAATAGAATTGAGAAGGTAAGGGTATACATCAGGATAATAACTAGTTAATATTTCTATACCACCAGTAAGCAGCTGGGATACAGATTATGAAACGTCGATTGAACATTAATTATTTTATTTAAATAAAATTTTAAATTAATTTTTATTCAGTGAAATGTATACGTTATCGCATTTGATCGAATCTGGCATGTCAACTTGATTAACAAGCCCGTTGTGTACAGTTTTCATCTTGCAGTTGTGAAGTTGATTCAAAATTTTCTATCTAACCGATACATTTCGGTATCTAGATATGGTTTTTCTTCTGAGTCTAAATTAATTAACGCTGTTTGTACCCCAAGGATCAGTTTTATCCCCCACTTTATTTTTAATCTATATCAAATCAACGAACTGTTGAAAATCCGAAGTAGTCCGATAAATAGTCATTCGTCCCCCTATCTTCAAAGGCTAAAATGCATGAACGAAAAAATTCCGCCCAGAGAGACGCTGCTATAAAAGTAAACGAGGACCTAAAAAAATCGCGGTTTGGGGTGACAAAAATTGTCAATTTTAATTCCACCAAAACACAGCTGTTGGTTGTTTCCAGATCAAAAACCGAGTTCCAAAATGGTATTTCAATTAGTATGTGTGCCGAACAAATAGACGAATGTGAAAGCGTTCGTTTAATGGAAGTCACAATGTCCAATCAATTACTCTGGAACGATCATATAATGGGTAGCGAAAATCCGAAATTCTAAGTCCACGCCGTGCTACCTGGGTAACGCTAACAGAATTAGGTTGGTGTAGTTGAGAGGGAGAGTAAATACTGCTTATACTCAATGATTCTACACCATGGCGAGTCATTGGCGCCATAAAACCAGTGCAACTCAAGCGTCTGTTCTCCATGTTAGGGGCGGCTTGGAGCGGGCGTCTGTCTTGAATCAAGCGGCTCGCTGTATAAATGTGTAGAAAGCGTCTGTTCTCCATTGTAGGGACGGCTTGCAGCGGGCGTCTGTCTTGGATCAAGCGGCTCGCTATACAAACGTGTAAAAAGGTTGTTTCTGGTGACCTTAAGATGCAGAACGAACCCATTGACGAAAATTTGGGTTGGGCGAAAGGCCAACACCCCATTTCCGTAAAAAAATTATTGTCATGAATTCTGTACACAGGCCTCGGAATATCTCGGATTCATAATTGGAACGACCTCGGAAGAACGACCTCGGAAGCTGTAAACTGGGGGTCAACTGGTCATGGAACGAGATGATTGGAAGCTGATTGCACAGACGGCAAAATCCCTCCATGGCATTTAAACGCCAGAGAGAGAGAGAGAGAGAGAGAGAGAGAGAGAGAGAGAGAGAGAGAGAGAGAGAGAGAGAGAGAGAGATGAGAGAGAGAGAGGGAGAGAGAGAGAGAGAGAGAGAGAGAGAGAGAGAGAGAGAGAGAGAGAGAGAGAGAGAGAGAGAGAGAGAGAGAGAGAGAGAGAGAGAGAGAAAGAGAGAGAGAGAGAGAGAGAGAGAGAGAGAGAGAGAGAGAGAGAGAGAGAGAGAGAGAGAGAGAGAGAGAGAGAGAGAGAGAGAGAGAGAGAGAGAGAGAGATCATATAGTGGCGATGGCAAAGAGCACTTCAAGAGAACTCAGTGTTCTCAATAGATATCAAAAATATTTTACTCCGTATCAATTGCTCTACATTTATAAGTCCTATATTCGTCACTGTAATGGAGCATTGTTGTTGAGTTTAGGGCGCTGCATCTGTTACCATCCTAGCACTTTTGGACTCTGTTCAAAAGCGTGCTATCCGAATTGTTTGTGATCGAAATTTAACATTAAATCTTGATTCCCTACAACATCGTCGGACTGTTGCTGATCTCGTTTAGCTGATCTTGTTTTTTATAAATATCGTCACCAGCAGTGATCGAATGAAGTCAGATCCATAATGCCTCAGACATATTATTTTCTCCGTTTAACTTGTCAATCGGTTTGTGCAAACAGTCAAACTGTCGAGATTACTCACTGTCATAGTAATAAAATGCAAAGGAACTTCTTAGTGCGTGCGTACATCGTTCAAATGGAATACTTTGCCTGAATCAATAGTCTCGCGTGCCTTCAATCCACAAACTTAAAAAAAAAACGTCCACCATCACCTCAGAACGCATGTTGTTGTGGGACCTAGGTCTTAAAAGGTATCTTTGTGTTGTTGACACATTTTGTAATTCCTACTACACAATACTTTATTAAAAAAAAAATATTAAATTGAATTTTTAAAATTTTGTATTGTATTTTTGTACTGGAAATACAATGGAAATATTAAAACTACGATTTAACAACATAACATCACTTTATTTTAATCTTTGCTGGCAAGTCTGTGCATTATTTTTCAACATTTCTTATATTCAGCATTACTTTAAGTTTTTAATTTCAATTTTTGAATGTACTAAATTGAATATACTAAAAATCAAGTTGATTTAAATCTGATTTAATTCGCTGATTTAAATCAATGTAGCCCTGCTTCCGACAAAGCAACATCTAATTATTTAAATTAAATTATTTTAAAATTCATTAATAAAACTAATAAAACAAGTTTTTTTTTTTTTAATAAAATGTGTTGTGTAATAGGGTTTAGAATATGTGTCACAACAACACATAAATACCTTTTAAGACCTAGGTCTAGACCTGGGTCCGTTAACAACAATAAAACGAATAGAAAAATCATGAATTTTATATTTGTTTTTGTACTATTAATTCCAAACAGTTAAATGAATTTTACTCAATTTCGATACCTATTTAATTATATTTCAATGAAATGACGTACAATGAAAGACATCTAATTTCCGCAGCATTCACGCAACAGAATAAAACCTAACAGCTTCTTATTTTATTCTATTAAGTAAGACTACTAACACACATAATTATGGTACTAATAAAAACAAAAATAAACCTATATTTATGAAAAACAATAAATTCAAACTAATGCGCATGTTCCTTTCTCGAATATTGAAACAGGAGAAGGTTATTATGATTAAATCAGGGACTGAAACCGAACCCGAACCTGAACCCAAATGGAGTCAGGTTCGATCTTTTTATAAACCATGAACCCGAACCCGAATCCCAAAAACTCAGGTTCGGGTTCATTAATAAATATAAAAAAAATATATATTTTCCTACGCAAGTAAGCGAAGAGAGGCTTGTCCAGCTTTGAAATTTGTATTGTTACTCTTTGTTAAAAGAAGTTAAAAGTTAAAAGAAGAAATTTAAAAAATATTTTTAAATGCAAAGTTAAAAGAAGAAATTTAAAAAATATTTTGTTTCTTAAATTAAATGAGAATTTTTTTGACAAATAAATAAAGTTTTTTGACAAATAAATAAAATATATTGTACTCTTTTTCTAAATTTTGAACCCGAACCGAACCCTGAACCGAACCTGAACTTTCTATTTTGATTAACCCGAACCTGAACCCAATTTTTCAGGGTTTCCGTCCGTGGATTAAATTGAATTACATTTAAATTGAGAAAAGATCTGTTTTATGATTGTTTTTTGGTTTCTCATTAGTATAAATTTTGATGTCTTTCATTGTAGGTCTTTTCAATTTCAAAATACCAAACAATTAAATAGATTTTTAATTGTTGATGAACTACTTAAAGTGTTAATCTAATGGAAATTTTTTGATTAAAAGACTTCTTATACACTTAAAATAAAATATTATTAAAGTGTATAAGAAGTCTTTTAATCAAAAAATTTCCATTTAATTAAATAGATATCGAAATTGAATAAAATTCATTTAATTATTTGGAATTAATGCTACAAAAAAATAAAATTCATTGTTTTTTTTTCGTTTTGCTTGTTTTATCAACGAATTTTAAAAAACAATTTCATTTTAATCAATACATGTTACTCTGCCGGAAGGATAAAACGTTGTATTGGCTTTGTGTTTAATAAATTTTATTCTCTCGTATTTTGCAGTGCTCGCTCGCATTGTTAGCTTTTGCTCGAAAAATAAAATATAGCATTAAACACATACACAATAAATTACTATTATTTCGAATTTGGATTAAGAACGGTATTTTTTTATTTTTAATCCTGTATCTGGAAATGTTATATTTTTTAACCTTATTTGCTCTGAAATAACGGAATAAATTAGTGATACTTTTAAACTAGATTATATATGTAAGTGTGAGCAAGATATAACCTGCACTTTTACCCATTCAACATAAAATATTTCGCAAGGTCCGCAATAGAATCTCAAAATATTTATTGGTCTGTAGCATGAAATCAGTTGAGAAACACTGATATAAATAGCCTATACTCAGACCGGCCGGCCTGACGGAGGCCATGATACCGCCTAAGGCAGCAGGGTTCATTAATATAAAAAGGGATTCGGACGAGTATCAGTTAAACCGTCAATAGAACAATAAGATGATAACCACCTACTTATATGTTCAAAAATTGTAAAGATCCTTAAATAGAAAAAAAATTGTTTTTATTAAGTGGATTAGGCAAGTTTGTTCTATATTGGTTCTGGGGTGCGTTTCGAAATTAACTATGGTTAACCGCGGTTAACCATAAGGTAATAATGTCACTAATATCATAGTTAAAATAGTGACGTCAAGTATTGAATTAAAAGTTTTTGGTTAATTATGGAACGAGATTTGGTAGAATAAAGTTAACCGCAGCAGGGTTCATATGATTTAGATTTAAATCAATTGATTTAAATCGTTGATTTAAATCAGATTTAAATCACTTGATCTTTTAATATAAATCGCTGATTTAAATCAAAATTTCCAAAAAAAAAAATAAAATGCTAAATAAATTATGACACTAATTTTGAATAAAAAATCCCAAAAAATTCCGTTCAGTGGGCACCACTAAATTATTGAAATTTATGCGCTTTTTTGCAAAACAACTTAAGTCAAGTTTACACGATGCGAGCTACTGGTGTACCAGTAGACAGTAGCTCGCTTGTTCACTCGCTTAAAAAATTGGACAGTAGCTGTACTCGTCTGTACTGTTAAGTGTTCACACGATGACAGTTACTTGCCAGTTATATGCGAGTTGATTTTGCGTTGTTTTTCTTTTTAAAAAAATTTGACAGATAAATAACCAAAGTCAGCTAATATTCGATGTTTTATAACTTTTTTAGTTAAAAAATCAAATAATTTACTGTTGAAATCAACCGAATACAATACGCCCATATTTCTCAATGTGGAGGGGAAGGCGAGTGGCAAATAAAAACAAAATATGTTGTAACTCGCCTGCTAGTTTCTAGTCTCTCGCACATTCTAGTAGCTTGCCTTATGTGTTCACGTGATGCCAGTAACTGTAATCCATTAACTCGTCTGCTTAACTCGCACGTTTACTCGCCACGTGATATGCGTTACACCGTTAAATGTATAACTTCTACTAGGCTTAACTGTTTTTGTTATCTGCGAATTATCATTCCTTTTAGTTTTAAATTTTGTGGCAACATTTTTTTCTATTTGTTTTGAGTTTTGACTGAGAGAACATGAAATAAAAGGTAACTGAGTATTTTGTACCGCCGTACAAAACAAACTAACAGTAATAAAACTTTGGACAGTGTGATTTGCAAGTAAATTTGAACGCAGAACAAGAACGAATTTCGCTCACAGATACAAAATGGCCCTGAAACCTTGCCAATGTGCTGCGTTTCTAATTTCACCCACCGAAATGTAGGATAAAGAAATGCTAACGGAAGAAGAGAGACAAGTTTGTACAAATCATATTGAAGAAGAGTTTCCTATTTCGTTCTTTCCAATCTATTTTAAATTTCAAGGAAAAATTGAACCATTTTCTGGTGCAATAATGAGAGAATAAGTAATTACATTGATGACGAATTTAGATTAATGGAAATCGTTTATAACGTTGAATCCGACAGGGGTTTCTAAACTCAGCGAAGAAAAAATATATCAACTCTTAACTGAAGTTTATTTAATAAATGTAATAAATTTATTACAGATTTGGCTCTTCTATAAGTAAAGCATCGACATATCCTGGGGTTGATATTCCGTCAGATCATAATCTTTTAGCTGCAACTCTAAAAATTAAACTGTCTGCCAATCGAAATAATAGCACAAATCGCAAAATAGATTACGAGCTGCTGTAGAAGATAACAACTTATGGAAGGAAACAAAAACAATTATAGAGGATGTAGCTAAAAATCATTTAGGATTCAAAGTTAAAAAATACAAACAAAGCTGGATGACATCAGAAATATTTCAACTAATGGATAGCAGAAGGCAAGCTAAAATTGATAAAAATGCAGAATCGTATAAACATTTTCACAGGTTAATAAGATCTAAAATTCGAATTGCTAAAAGCGAGTGGCTGAGGAAAGAATGTTGTGAGATAGAACATCTACAAAAGATTCATGATGATTTTAATATGCATAAAAAATTTAAATCTGCATCAGGAGCGCATCGGAAACCAATTACATCATATTTAGTTGACGACAATGGTAACATAGCTGTGGGGGATGCAGAGAAATGTAATGTTTGGGAAAAGTATATAAAAGAATTATTTAACGATAGTAATAGATCATCGGAAATTAGTGCAAATATGATTATGAATCCAGAAGACAAACTAGCAATCACCAAAGATGAAATTCGTAAAGCTGTAAAATTGATGAAAAATAAAAAAGCTGTTGGTCCAGACGAGATTCCTGCTGAAATTCTGAAACTAATCAACGAAGACAACCTAAAAATTCTTGTAGAAATATTTAACAAAATATACGAAACAGGCAAATACCCAGACGAGTGGTTGGTATCAACATTTCTTCCGTTGCCGAAAAAGAACTGTGCAAAAAAATGTAATGATCATCGCCTCATTAGTTTAATGAGTCATGCGCTTAAGATTTGTTTACGAGTAATTCATGCAAGAATAGCGTCCAAATGTGAACAAGCAGCTGGTGTTTTAGAATTTGGTTTCAAGTCTGGCTTGGGAACTCGTGAAGCTCTTTTCTGCACCAAAGAACTAATACAAAAATGTAAATAAGTGAACAAAGACGAATCCATTTGGTCAGAAAGAACACCAGTGTTTTTGATTTTCCTCCAAAGATCCAAAGAGATCTGTAGAAGAATGTACTTCTTTGAATATTCTGTCTCCATAATCAAGTTTGGCTTTACGTACCATCGCCCTAAATTTGTCCCTGTGTAATCGAAAGACATCCCAATTTTCACCAGTGCCATTTCTAAGGAATTCACGATAAGCCAAATCTCGCAATGACCTCACATGTAACATTTCAGGAGACAGATGCATAGTGGTAACTTTTACGTTTTTTTAAGTGCTAAAGTAGGATTGCACCGATTAATCAGTAGATAATCGGTAATCGGCCATTTTGCCGATTAATCGGTATCGGCTTTTTTGTCCGATTATCAACACATGAGTTTTTAATTTTTTATTGCATTTTAAACACAACAAATTCCAAATCCTAAAGCACCATAGTCCGCCATAGTTGAAAACCTTTTTTAAAATGTACAAGATTGAGGGCTGTTTAAAAATATGATAAATCTGTTTATGTATTTCTGCATTTTTTGATAACTAGACAACTCTAACTTTTGAAAAAGTTAATTTAAAATAATTTTTTTTTAAATAAAGTGCTCCAGTCACTGCTATCAACATTGAGTTTTTTTAAATTTTAACAAATTTCTTGCCTCTATAAATTTGTTCAAATTGTTTTATAAGTAAATCAAGTTCCAAAAGAATAGAGCTCATTACATATATGTATACTATACATATACATAAAATTGCACTTTTTTGAGATTAATTTACGAACTGTGTAGTGCAAAATCCTAAATTTCAGGCCCATAGGGTTTATAGTTTATGAGATACTCGATATAATCCAAACATCATGTATGCTCAAAAACATTCTGCATATCAGTAAGAAATATCTTCAAACCAGTAAAAGCATGGTTCCGAGAGCTAAACAGCTTGTAGGGTTAATCATGCACAGTATCCAGAAAATATCAAAAGTGACCGAAAGTGAAAATAAATTTAAAAAGAGCTCAGAACTAAATCCAGCGTACTATATAATTCAATTTACAATAAAACATTCGTTTGGTTTAGAAACATGAAAGATTCACCAAGGCTATTTTGTCTGGGCTAAAAAGCACTCAGTTCAATACGTTTTGAGAAGTACAGTTTCTTTCAGATTCGGAAACCTCGGTTTGGGTTAAAAAAAATCGGTATAAAGTTTTTCGTTCAGTCAGCAGTGTGGTTCCCGAAGTTTGCCATTCGTGGCTTCTGTCTTATAAATAATGACCTCGAAGTCGTTCCCAAATACTTGAATCCACCAAATGTGCCACAGTAGACCTAGATGTAGGGTAAAAAATAAGCTAGGGAGTGCAGATTCTTTTACCTACGAAAGAAAATAGTTGCCAGAAAAATGCAAAAAAGCACTTTCAACAGATACCGAATTTTTTTATTTAAATATTGCCGAACTATAAATTAAAAAATAAAAGCGACATTTGCATAACATTTTAAACTATGGCTGCAAAGCGACCCGATTTTGGTGGAATCTTCCCGACTTGTGAAGAAAAGTCCCGCGTTTTAATTAATAGTCTAATTAAAAAATTCTTTGCGCAGATTTGTTTAACTCATTTTCATCAAATAATCGGTAGCCGATTAATCGGTATTGGCCGATAAAGAAAGCCGATTAATCGGTAATCGGCAAGTTTGCTTATCGGTGCAACCCTATGCTAAAGTAATATTTATATTATTATCTCAAACTTGCGGCGGGATCAACTTTACATCAAGCATCCAACATTCCTATTATTGGGTTGCCGTATATGTATTTGTGTCCGTTACCGCGAACTTGGGCCCTTACATAAACTTACAAATTTAAACCTAGTCCCTAGAACAATTCATTTACTAGATATATAAACTGGGGTCTGAATAGTCAATCTAATTGCGCGGGAAAACAAAATATAATTAGATAACCGGTAACAATTGAATTGGTTTCATTTAACTTCATAAAATTAATCAGACACCTTTCCATTTTCTCATCACCAAAAAAATTACTTATTTCAATTAACAAATTATGTGATAATTTATTACACAACCTAAATAGTTTTGTTTTAAAAACCATAAAATTGTAAATTACCTTGGTTTCATAAATGATTTTGTTTTGATTTTGAAAACGCAATGAAACGAAAAACAACACACGTGCACCATGGATACGTAACTTACCTTTGATTCCCATTCTATTTAAATAATTCTGTTTCATATTGTTAAGTAAATTTTAATCGATTCTGTTGTTAGTTGAGAATCCGGAAGTGCATATCCGGATGGAATAAGACATTTAATATAATTTTTTACAAAATTAGACAAATTTCCGCTATGCAATAGATTGAGTTCTGAGTCAACGGATAACAAAAAAATCTGCATTTATCTTGAACATCCTTGTAGTTTAGACATTTAGATAATCAACGGAAAATGTCAAAACACTCAAAAGAGAACGTGAGTTTTTTCTTTCTGACTTGTTTACTCCAAAAATAAATAATAATAAAAGATCGTAAACAAGACGAAGGTCTAACAAAAAAATGAAAATTAAACAATTAATTTTTTGTATAAATATAATGATAAAAAAATAGAATAAAAATTTGTACATAAGAATCCTACTAAGCCATAACAAAAATGTTCGGTTTGTCACGTCATACCAACACACAAACACATTATAAACATAAAAACAAAAACAACAAAACATCTTAAGAAAACTTCAAGTTAATAAAAATTTATTTTGTTTTTATTCGTGAATCAAAAATAAATTTTAATCAAATCGTATCACCAATACAATTGAAATGAAAACAACATTTTTCTTTCCATTTTCTTATTAAAATTACTTACACTTACCCAATCGCCAGACGAATTTGAATTACATTGTGTATGTATTTTTTCACCAAGTCGCGATTGCACTATTACTTGTGCAGATTTTAATGCAAGAAATTTGATAAATTTTTCTAAATCTTTTCGATCTTGAATCGCATTTTTATTATTTGATATCATTTTTATTTTAGTTCGTTATCGTTAGGATTCACTTCACTTTCTTTAAAAACACTACTTTTCAGCACATATTCGTTAATTTTAACTGCATATGCATTGTGATACACAAAAAATTTAATAATAAACTAATTTGAGTGAAAGGCGTGATAGAGTTTTTTCCTTAAACGTCAAACTTTAAACGTCAACATTTGTGCATGTCAAATCATCAAAATTTATTGATTTCCCTTGCAAATTTGGTAATTTTGATTGTTATTAAAAGTGTTTCAAAAGTGAATTTTTGAAAACAATAATTAATTAAATTGTTAATTGTGTTGTGCTCTTAAGTTTTTAATGCATTAAGGATACTGAAATAATTAAAATCGCATTAAAATATGGAAATTAAATCAGCCATTATTTCTTCAGAAATGAAGGTTTATTTAATTTCCAAATTTTTATTTCGGTTTACTTACAAAAAACTAATATCAAATACTTTAGTTTAGTGTAAAATAATAATGTAAAATAATAATAACAAAAGTTCAGAGACAATATTATATAAAATTCTGAAGAAATGAAGGTTGATTTAATTTCCATATTTTTACGCGATTTTAATTATTTCGCTATCCCTAATGCACAAAAAACTTAAGAGCACAACACAATTAACAATTTAATTAATTATTGTTTTCAAAAATTCACTTTTGAAACACTTTTAATAATAATCAAAATAACCAAATTTGCAAGGGAAATCAATAAATTTTGATGATTTGACATGCACAAATTAAAACAGCTGGTTTGAGCTGTCAAAATATTTTCGGGAAAAAGCTCCTATACAATATGTCGTGTCAAAATGACAATGAAGTATTGCCTGTGTTGAAATTATTATATTTGGCTGAGTACCTGAAAATGTAATTTATTTATACGATTTATTTCAAAGTTGTACTAGTTTGGTTGATGTCATTGCTGTATGAATTTATTTAAGGCATACACTATTTACACTGTGTACGTAATGTGTTCGGTTAACGAAATAAGCAAAAATATAGAGATAATGATCAAACGAGGCAGTTTACATAGAATGTTTTTTTAATCATAAGGTGAAGATCTCAGTCACTCAAACTGCTTATTCAGCAATTAAATATTCGAAAAATATGGAAGGAAAACTTGTCCAAACAAATGGTATAAAAGCGCATGAAAAACGCAACTCTCATTCCTAAAGCTAGAAACACAACACGGGCGAAATCGTCCAACGACGACGTTAGTAACATTAGAATACACAGGATACATACATTTCAAGCACAACTTTTCTACAGCGATATACGAAAAAGATTTTTTCGTCGGAGTGAATTTAGATTCTATTTCTAATTTATCACCGGCGACGATTATTACCAGATATCAATTTTATTTTTATTCTGCTGCAAGGGTAATTTTTACCTCCGTTAGCAGGCAAGTTTGATATTCTCTATTATTATATATACCAATCGTTTGGGAATCGTTTGGGCATATTTAGGAATATGTTTTTATAGTTTAGAAAATCATAGTTTAACATAATGTCAATCTCTTGTTACTTTACGCAAATAATTATTTGCGTAAAGTAACAAGAGATTAACATTATGTTATTTGAAAACTTACGCCAAGTGCCAACGGCAAACAGTATTCATTAAATTATAGTTTAGATTTTATTAATCAAAATAAGATTAGCGTATAGTTAGCAGACACATTAAAATTACCTATAATACTATCATAAACTATTCCAATCGTTTGGGAATCGTTTGGGAACATTTAAGAATATATTTTCATAATTTAGAAAATAATAGTTTTTTGATTAATTAAAATAATACTAAGTTTACACCAGTATCTAATTTGCTACGTATCAAATTTGCTAGCCATTTTCACCGTCATACTTTTTAAATTTGATACGGTGATGTAAACTTTTATTAATTAGGTATGACATATTAATTTTTAGCGCGTCTTTTTCATTGTTAGTTTTTTGGTTAGAAAAAAAGAATTTCCCAATATATTTTTTATAAAAAACTGTAAACATTTATTATATTTTTGCTAAAATTGTTTAATTTTAATTGCAGCAAAAAAAATTACATGAAATATAAATATATATTTATAAAATAAGTTGATCTATTTTTATTTTAAATGTCATACCAAATTTTAGTGTTCGCACCGTAAAAATAATACCTATTTGTTACGTACCTAATTTAATACGTAGCAAATCATCCTACCAAATATTTGGTACGTACTTTTTTTGATAACTGTTTACATCGACCATAGTCGACCTAATAAGTATAGTATGTACCTATTAGATACTGGTGTAAGCTTAGTGTAAGTTGAGCGTATAGTTAGCAAACATTTACAGGCTGATTCTGAGTTAAGAGGTCTTAGCTTATAGCTATGATTATTTTTGTTATGACAATTTTTTTAAGAGGAATATCTTAATTGCGATTCTGTGAACGTTGTCATAAAAAACCTCATAATAACTCTACAAATATATTTTGGAGATCTTTCAAACAGCTATTTTTATAAACAAAATCATTATAAAATGTCATATTTTCTTTTTAAATAATTTAAATACAAATTAAAATACCATATAAATTATTATTAAGAACTATGGCATATTATATAATAATTTTTTATAAAAACCAAGTTTATGTTTTAGTAAATTTTTTAAGGTATTTATAATTTTTGTTTGTGAAAATATTCAACCGCCATTTTATTGAATATCAATCTTAAAAACAAAAAATATATTTTATTTTATAATATTTTATATACAATTAATATAAAATTATACCATATATTAATTATTATTTATTTTGCAATAAATTTGTGAGAAAAGAATGATTGTTTTTCCTTAAAGTTTATATAGAATTTGCAAAATTTTCCTTAAACAACATGAGACGTCAAATTTTGATATTGCAAATATGAAATTTTCAATCGCCATTTTATTTAAAATCGATATCAATATATGTTTTGTTTTATAATTTTGATTCAAACTAAAATAAAATACAGATAATTATTATAAATTTTATAATAATTACATAAATAATTCATATTTAATCTTTTATCTTTTATTAATATAATTTTTCATACAAGAATTCAAATAAAAAAATATGAAACTCTCACAGTTGTGACTGCATACAGAATCGCATTTAAGAGGTTTTAGTCTTAGCTAAGAGAAAAGTCTTTGCTATGACTAGTTTTACATCTGGGGTGCGTTTCGAAATTAACTATGGTTAACCATGGTAAACTTTACTCTACCAAATGTCGTTTCAAAATTAGCCACATAGTAAAAAATTTACTGGATGACAGATAAACCATCATTTCAAAACTACATAGTTTTACTGTCATAGTAAAGTGTGACGTCACTATTTTAACTTTCTTTTACTCTACTCGATAGTAGAGTTTGTTAAGGTTCTAATGTCAAAACGTATGTCATCAGAAAAGGAAAAACAGCTACTGGTTTTTGCAAAAGTGGACAGAAAATGCAAGTCACAAATAATCCAAAGAATTGCTGACAGTCATCTGGAATATGTCAAGGATAGAGATACGGCCTATGATGTATGGTGTTCTCTCTATGAAATTTTTGAGAGAAAAGGTATTGCTAGCCAGTTATTGTTGCGCAAAAGGCTGTTATTAATGAAATTTAATGCAATAAATGATACATTGGCAAATCATTTTCTAAAGTTTGATAAATTAGTAAGAGAATTGAAGTCAACCGGTGCTACTATGGAAGAATCAGATATAGTATGTCACCTTTTATTAACAATGCCAACGGAATATGATGTGGTGGTGACGGCAATTGAAACATTGTCACTGGATGTGTTGTCTGTCAGTTTTGTAAAAAACCGCATAATGGATAAGGAGAATAAAAGGAAAAATGGTAACAATATAAAACGTTCGGTTGTACCATCAAGTGCTTTTCAGTTTACCGATAATAGTTCTATGGACATAAAGAAAAATTTTAGTTCTTCTAAACTTCAATGCCATAGATGCGGAAAATTAGGGCATAAGAGAAAACAATGCTTTGTGAAATTGTCCAATAATTATTCGAAAAATAATTCGAGAAATTCGGCAAACGTTGCTGGTAGTTCCAAAACTGACAATGCTGAAAACAATAATGTGGAACAAGGTAGTTTTGCTTTTATAGCTCCACGTGAAAATGAATTATCAGATAATATTTCATTGTTTTTGGATTCAGGAGCAACGGAACATTTAGTAAACAATAATGTTGTACTAAATAATTTAAGAAAATTAGAAAAACCAATTGAAATTAAAGTAGCAAAATCAGGTCTATACCTTGTAGCAAATGAAATTGGAGATTTAAATGTGTTCAGTTATGTAAATGGTGCACCAATTTCAATTCATATTAA
Organism: Diogma glabrata; assembly: GCA_963693315.1. Taxonomy (NCBI): domain Eukaryota; kingdom Metazoa; phylum Arthropoda; class Insecta; order Diptera; family Cylindrotomidae; genus Diogma; species Diogma glabrata. The sequence goes on from OY856186.1 coordinate 373,885,303, forward strand.
GAACATTTTATCAGTATCTGGCCTTTAACATAATTTGTTATCAGTACAAAAGTTGGAAATGAGTGGCTATCGAATAATATTTGAAAATTCAAAAGGTACCATTTACAAGGGAAATAAAATAATTGCTGAGGCACAACGATACATTTGCCAATTATATGTTTTAAAATTCTCGGTGAGAAGGGCATTACTAAGTGCGGTTCCTGGTAATAGTATATAATTGTGGCATAAACGGTTAGGACATCTTAATTACGAAAGTGTTAGAAAATTGTTATCTCAAATTGAAGTTATGAAATTAGGTAATTGTGAAATTCCGGAAGAAAAATGCATTCAATGCATAGAAGGTAAACAGGTAAAAATGTCTCATAATAAAACTCGAGTTCGTGCTAAGAGACCCCTTGAACTAGTTCACAGTGATTTATGTGGTAAAATTTCGCCAGAATCATATGATGGTAAGAAATATGTACTTACATTTATTGATGATTTTACACATTTTACTGTAGCATATACAATGGAAACTAAAACGGAAGTTTTGCATTATTTTAAACTGTATTATGCAATGGCTACGGATCATTTTAATTTAAAACTTAGTAGATTCCGGTGTGATAATGGAAGAGAGTACATATCGAACGAAATAAAAGATTTTTTTGAAGAAAAAGGAATTCAATTTGAATTTACAATTAGATATACTCCGGAACAGAATGGAGTAGCTGAGCGAATGAATCGCACTCTTATTGAAAAAGGACGATGTATGATTTTAAACTGTAAACTTGGAAAAACTTTTTGGTCAGAAGCTATATTAGCTGCAGTTTATTTAAGCAATAGAAGTCCTACTTCTGCTTTAGATGGAAAAATTCCATCCTGGTTGTGGTACAATGTAAAACCTAATCCTGATAAATTTAAAGTTTTTGGTTGTGTCGCTTATCTCCTTATTCCAAAGGAATTGAGATGTGGCAAATTTGATAGTAAGACAACAAAGTGTTATTTCATCGGTTATTGTCCCAACGGTTATAGATTATAGAATCCTGAACAACAAAAGGTGATTTTGGGAAGATATGTTATCTTTGACGAAGGTAAATTCGATTTTGATAATAGTACTAGTGAAGATTGGTTAAGTGACAATAATACAGCAAATTTTAACAGAGATGTTGTAACTGAAAACAATGGAATAGAAAATAATGTGAATATTCAAGAAAGTTGTGAAAATGATAACGAAAATTTAGTTGATGAATCAAATAATTCACAGCCTACAGGAAGATCAATTAGAAATGTTAAGAAACCAAAATACTTAGAGGATTATGCAGAAACTTATGTAGATGAAGTGCCTGAAAGTTTCGATGAAATTAGAACAAGACACGATAAAAAGGAGTGGGAGCATGCAATTCGAGAAGAATTAGATGCTTTGTTAGAAAACAAAACCTGGATATATGTTTCAAAACCAACAAATGCAAAATTAATCGATAGTAAATGGATTTTTAAAATCAAGCGTGATACTGAAGGAAATGTGGAAAGACTTAAGGCAAGATTAGTGATTAAAGGGCGTTCACAAAGAAAAGGCTATGATTACGATGAAACGTATGCACCAGTTGCTCGTCTTAGGACATTGAGAACTTTATTGTCTATAACATGCAAGGAAAATTTATTTCTTCAGCAACTCGATGTCAAAAATGCATTTCTGCATGGAAATTTAAAAGAAAATATATTCATGAATATTCCTGATGGTATTGAAAATAAAGATGGTTTAGTTTGTAAACTAAATAAAACTTTGTACGGTTTGAAACAAGCTCCAAGAGAGTGGAATCAAGTTTTTGACAGTTTTGTGAAAGATCTTGGTATGAAACAATCAAACGTAGATAGCTGTTTATATATTGGAATTTTTGGAACAGTAAAAATTTATTTGCTGATATATGTGGATGATATTTTGATTGCTGGTAATGATAAATCAAGAATTGAAGAATTAAAGAATAGCTTCAAAGTACGTTTTAAAATGAGAGATTTGGGAGAACCTCAAACATTTCTTGGAATTAATATCGAAAAGACATGCACAGAAATTCGTTTAAATCAACAAATATACATTCAAAATTTATTAAAGAAATTTAATATGCAAGATTGTAAATCAATTAATACACCTTTGGAAATTAATTTTAATTTAGATACTGAAAATGAAGAAGTAGATTATACAAAGCCATGTCGGGAGTTAATAGGTTGTCTAATGTACATCATGTTAGCAAATAGACCGGATCTAAGTGCTGGAGTTAATTATCTTAGTCGAAATCAGAGTAAACCAACAGAAAATCTCTGGAAATGCTTGAAACGCGTTTTGAGGTATATTAAGGGTACATCAGATTTTTATTTATGCTGCGATCAAAATAATGAATGTTTTGGTCGGAAATGCTGATGCAGATTGGGGATGTGAAAAAGACCGAAAATCAACTTCGGGATATGTATTGAAAGTTTTTGGGAACGTAGTGTGCTGGGCTACAAAGAGACAAAATTGTGTTTCTAACACAGAGGAAGAATATATATAGCTTTAGCTACTTCCGTTGCAGAATTATTTTGGCTGAAAAACTTGTTGAATGATCTTACTATCAAGATCGAAAATCCAATTAAGATATTTGAAGATAACCAGTCATGCATTCATTTATTAAGTAAATGGGAACACCGAAGACTCAAACATATTGATGTGAAATATAATTTCATCCGTCATGCAGCTGAAAAGAAGGAAATTGATGTTGTCTACTTGCGTACAGATGATCAAATTGCAGATTTGCTAACTAAAAGTTTATCAACTAAATAACATAACAAACTTCGAACATTGATGGGTGTTATTTCAGCAGCAGCGTCAAATTGAGGATTGGTGTTGGAACTACAATTTGTCGCAATGGCAACTCAGCCTTATGTATATATTAGTACTATAATTATATTGTAATCTATTACCTTTTTGTTTTTGATCTGTCATTCTCTTAATCTAATTCAATAAGTTGAAACACGAAGTTTTGTATAAGGTATTTTTATTATAAAATAAATTGTTATTTTAATTTATTATTTCTAACAAATAATTAATCTAATTCACTACCTCTCAACAATATGCTTGCTTAAAATCAACGTAGAGCTGGTGAATGCTGATGTTGTACTCCCAACATATTTCCAGAATCATCCTTAAGGTAAAACATTGATTTGTGGTTGAAGGGTTGGGGCGAAAACCACACTGATAGTCGCCGATGATAGATTCGGCGAAGGGGATGAGCTGAGCAAGTATGACATTAGCTAGTATTTTATATGCAGTGTTCAACAGTGCGATGCCACGATAATTTGCACACTTTAGGCGGTACCTTTTTTTATGTAGCGGAATAATGAGAGCTGTTTTCCATTCAGCAAGTAGTTCTTCTTGGTCCCAGATTGCAAGAATCAGATCACATATACGTGAGACCAGAGCTGCTCCTCCATTTTTAAACAGTTCCGCAGGGATTCCATCGATACCTGGTGATTTACTATTTTTTAATTTTTTGATGGCAGCTTCCACTTTTTCTATTGTTGGGTAAGAGACAAAAATCTCCTCACTTGACGGAGCAATTGCTCTAATAGGATGAACTTCATTTGTCCTATTCAGTAGGTCTTGAAAGTGGGATCTCCATACTGCCAGCACATCACGTTCACTTGTTGTAAGCTCGTTGTTTCCATTTTTGATGGCTGTAGATCTTGGGTGGAAATCTTTTGTCAGATTCCGCGCATTGGCAAATCACTCTTTCGAATTTCCTTTGACTGCATGTTGGTTGATGTTTTCGAAGCAGCTCTTCATATGGTCGCGTTTCTTTTTCCGTAGGAGTTTTGCTGAGGCTTTTCTGGCGCATAGATAATCAGCTTGGGTGCTTCGGGTGTTCCTTGTTAACCATTTTTCTTGCAGTTTTTATTTGTGCTCAACGCTTTCGCGGCACTCGTCATCTACCATTCGTTACGTGATTTCGGTGGTCGTTTTTCGTTGTAGTTTGTGCTGCGGATATAATGGTTGATTGAAGCGTTTGCCATTCTTTTTGTATGTTTAATGACATCTAAGGCGGGATGTCATACTCTTCTATGCTTTGTGTTACAATTATCTATTCAGCGTTTCCGGATGTTTAAATGCTTCGACATTCCAGGGTACGGTCTTTTTTGCTTGTCTATTAAATGTAGATGACAACTTGCACTTGTACTTAAAGATGACAGGTATATGACCGGTGTCCATATCAGCACCTCTGTATGATCGAACGTCAGTTACACTTGTAGAGTGTCTCTTAGAAATTGAAGGTCCAGATATATCAAGATCGTTTAAAAAATACTACACAAAAATTTCCAAAATAGGACCAAGAGATCTTTCAACTTTATTAACATCTTAGAAATCATGACGTGATCAATTTGATTTTCCGTTCTTCCGTCATTTGATTTCCACGTTGCCTTGTGAATTCTCTTATGAGGGAAGAAAGTGCTAGATATTACTAGATCATATGTCATAGCCAGTTCAGCTGCGCAAAAGCCGTTATTGTTACTAGTATGATGCAAGCTATTAGGGCCGATATATGTTTTAAGTTCTGCACTTCTACCAATTTGAGCATTGAAGTCACCTACCACGATTTTTATATCGTGCCGTGGGATGTTATTGATGACTTCTTCGAGTTTTAGAAAGACATTTCTTTAATGTCATCTACTTTGCCTTCAGTAGGTTCATGGACATTGATGATCGTTCCATTAAATTTTTGCATGCGGTTGCTCATTGTGCATATCCGCATTTTAATTGGGCAAAAGTCGATAACATGTTGATTCACGCGACGATGTATGAGAAAACAAACTTCCAATTCTCCTCCATTTTCATACCCTCAATAGTAGAGAGTGTATTCCTTGGCGGTTTTGTGGATTCCACTCCCTGGCCATCTTAGTTCTTGTAATGCCACTATATCTAGTGTGTAGCTAACGATTTGGTTTGTAAGTTTTAGTAGATCTCCTGGTCTTCTAAGGCTTAGCACGTTCCAGGTTCCCACTTTTAAATCGTAGTCCGGCTACAGTTTGCGAGGTAATACTAAAGCCAGGTAAACCATCCAATGAACCAGGAAACTATCACCCAATTGACCTTTTGAGCACCTGCTACAAAATGATAGAACGACTCATATACAACCGTATCGCACCGATATTGAATGACCAGACCCCAGTCGAACAAGCTGGTTTCCGTCCCAACCGCAGTTGCAGTGATCAACTGCTCGCTTTAACATCCTATATCGAAGCTGGGTATCAAAAACAATTAAATTCGCAGTATTCATCGATCTCACTGCAGCATATGATACGGTCTGGCGAATTGGGATTATATATAAGTTGTTCAATGCAATACCTTGTAGCACCATCTCACGTTTAATTAACAACCTGCTGAGTAATCGTGTATTCAATGATCATCTAAGTAATTCCTGTAGTAGGCCCAAAATGCTTAACAATGGTTTGCCACAGGGTTCCGTCCTGGCACCATTACTTTTTAATTTGTACATCAATGACATTCCTGACACAATATCAAAGAAATTTGGCTACGCTGATGATTGGACCCTGGCCACTCAAAACAAAGACATGGGTGTCTTAGAAGATTTGCTCTCAACTGCCCTGGCGATAATGAATGACTATTTTCGAACGTAGAGCTTATTTCCTAATCTAAGTAAAACCGAGAGTTCTTGTTTCCACTTAAACAACAAACTGGCAAAACACGAACTATTAGTGTTATTTAACGGTGCTGTTATTAAATACAATCAACAGCCAAAGTACCTGGGCCTTACTCTCGATAGAACTCTTTCTTTTAAACTCCATTTAGAGAATACGTCAAAAAAACTTAAAACGAGGAACAATATATTGCACAAACTAACAGGCTCGATATGGGGTGCTACTCCAGTCAACCTTCGCACAACTGCTCTAAGTCACGTTTACTCAGTGGCTGAGTACGGCGCACCAGTCTGGTTAAATAGCACACATACTCAAAAAGTTGACTGTCAGCTGCATGCGTGATGCGTACAATAAGTGGTACTGTCATGTCCACTCCTTTACCTTGGCTCCCTGTGTTAAACAATATCGCTCCACTTGCACTCAGACGCTCGCATACGCTCATGCGTGAACATAAAAAGGTAACCAACAACATCACGTTCCCTTGCACGAATGTTACGGTGACCACGTTAGCCGTCGATTGAAGTCAAGAAAGCATTCACACAAAACTGCCAGCAACCTGCTAACTAATTTTAATATCTTGGACACCTCCTGGAATCATTACAACACAACTGGGCTTTCTATTACTAGCCCGACTTCTATTCAACCCGGTTTCGATCTGCCACGCCAAACCTGGACTACACTAAACCGAATAAAAACGAATCATGGACGTTGTACTGATTCTTTCTACAAGTGGGGTATTTCAGAGTCCCCTCAATGTGACTGCGGAGCTCCACAACAAACCATAAAACACATTGCAACTGTGTATCCAATTCGACGATACAATGGCGACATCTTAGACATCCATATGGCAACTCTCATTGTAGTAGCGTGGAAAGACTCACTCGATGTAAACATCTAATGTTCAAATGTACTGCTCAATGTTCAAATATTTTACTTTTTAATTTTTAACTAAAAGACGCGCAATTGATTTGCAATTGTAAGCTCATTTAATGTGTATTCATGTTTTCTTTTAGGTAGATTTCATAGTAAAATCTACATATTTTAAGTTTTATTTTTATTCTTTTTAATGTGTCACAACAAAAACCATACGCTAAATAAAACGTCACTTAAAAATTGATATTATTGAAGTCGATAAAAAAGGTCACGACTAAAACTAAAAATTCTGAAACGAAAAAACACCAAAACTAAAAAAACTTACATTTTACGTTCTTCAATTTCACAAAAACAATTAAAGACGTTTGAAATAGTACATTATAGAACAAGGTTGAGAAGTAAGCTATTATTGACCGAGAACTTTTAGATCCTGAGGCGCGTAGCGCCGAGGGATATAATGTTCGAGGTCTATATTAGTCTTCTCAACCGAGCTATATATAGAATTTTTTTAACTACTAACCCTAATTATCATATTTGCTTTGATTAGATTTTGATATTAGTCATTTTCCATTTCATTTTTTAAATATCTTAAAGTATCAAGAAGCCTGGAAGTTTAGTTTCATACAAATAAAACGAAATAAAGGAATGCAATTATTAATTGTTTGTGTTTTTTTGTTCATTTCAATTAAAAATAAAGGAAAATTTGTCGTTATTAACCTAGGCAATGTTTTGCTATTAATATTGACCTAGCTTGAGAAAAATGACTTCTCATTGGGGCATTCGAGTGAATAATGACGATTTCTCAAGTTAGTAGTTAAAAAAAATTATTATCACATGAAAAATTGAGGCGAATATTTGTTTTTTTATTTTTTATTTCTATTATTTTTTTTTTAAACAGGGGGTCTGATTGTATTGATTGAATTGATTTCAAAAAATTATAACATGTTCAAAAATTCAAACTTTTTCCAAAATTCCAAAACTTATAATAAAATTATAAAATCCCAACTTACTTCATAATTCCAAAAATATTCAAGAGAATTGCAAAAATTCTAGCTTTTTTCATAATACCAAAAATATTCTAAAAATTATAACAATATCAAAACATTAAACTTTTTTTCAAGATTCTAAAACTATTCCAAAAATTATTACAAAATCAAATATATAAACTTTTACCAAAATTCCAAAAATTATAATAAAATCAAAAATTTAAACTTATTTTTCAACTGTTCCTGGTATCCAGAAGTAGTTGAATCTGGAATCACGCCAAAAATTACTCAAGAAACATTTCCCTAATAATTACAACTTTTGTTAAAAAACGACATTTAATCTGCAACAACTTGATATTTTCCAACTGTTCCTATAAGTTGGAAGGGGTTGAAACTGAATAGAACCATATTCCATGTCCAATTTTATGTTCAGTTATATTTCATGTCATACAAATAATTACTTATATGTTTTATATCTTTATAATCGAAAATGTTTCCCATAATATGTTTCTCAAAAAATTGGGAAACAAAATATATGAAAATCATTCTTTTGACACACTTAACGATATTTTTTTGATACACTTATAACACAATAATCAAGGTTCTGGTCTCACATACAGATGCCGATAATCAAGATTTCTCCAGATTCAAAATTACCACTGAAAATAAACGTTTTTTAAGCAAAAAATATGAAAATTGCTTTTTTTGACACCCTTTCGGTACAGTTATCAAACCCATCGTCATTTTGGCTCTTACCATTAAAAAAACCTATTTTTAGAAAACACGGACAGGACATTTTTTTGCTTTTTTGGAAAAAAAGTCGAGAAATGCCAAAAAAGTGGGGGTAAGATTTTCACTTTTGGCTCGAGATTGTAATCTTTCAGACCGAAGTAAAATTACCTTATTTTCTCATGTTGTGTTTTTACGATTGCTTAGATTCACTGTTGTTGCTTGGATTTAAAAATTTTGTTTAAAGTAATAAAAAATCAAAACAAGGACAATTTGTTGAAGAGAACGTATGAAACCCAGTTTCTATAAAAACAAGAGGAATTATAAGAACATTAAAGAGAAATTAGTAAAGACTGTAGCTAGTGGACATGTTAATTGCTAAATTAAATCGTGTTAACTAAACGTAATTCAGAACATAAATATATCAGAATATTTTGGAAGAAATTTTTGCAATTTTTAAATTCACTGATGATTTAAATTGTTGGTACCACAAGAATAACATGAACTGAAAATGCTTGCAACCAAATCATCAAAGAAAATATACTACGATAAACTAAAACTGGATGATTGTAGTAGAAACTAGCACAAGATCGAAATTTTGAGATTCTTGCTTCAAGCATTGTAAACTATAAATCAACTTTAATGAATGAAAATTTTTTACTTTTGTACGATAAAATGATGAACTAAATTCATTTGTTGATATGCGCCATTTCAAAATGAATGCTAACAGTGATCCGACTGAAGCTGACTGAAGCTGACTCACCATTTAGATTATATTTAAAAAATAAATGATGAATTGCCGTGCTGTGACCTAAAAGATATATTGTACTCCATCTATCTGCTCCTTGGTTAATACGCCGTTAGAGCTCACCATCCAAATTCACCATCTTTACCAATTTCAGGATAGGGAAAGGTTCCATGTATTCAGGTCATTCTCGTAATACAGTCAGTCATTATATACATAGGATAGCAATCTTAATGTTCCAATAATTTTTCTTCAGGCTTAATTTACACATTTTTCGATTGCGTGAATTTTTGTCTGGAAGACACTGTGGTATGCAATTGGTTCCATGTTTTTCCTTCGGTGCATTTGTGTTTGTTGGTGGCGTGTATTTGGTGCTTGCTCCATATACACCGAAACCTACACCTATACTTCAGATCTAGAATCAGCCGTATATCATTTGATAATTTGATTACATCATTGCTCATTGCTCAAATTTCGGGATGCTTTTTTTGGTTGTACTCTTAGGAGGATACCTAGTAGAATCTCTAGACGCAGTAAATCATGTCTTAATTGGCCACAGAGATATATGCAACCATCTGCATTTTTCGTATGTTTCTGTACAATTCTTTCTTTTCAGCGTTGATCTGCAATCTACTGCTCCTCGCAACTGTCCCATGCGTGATGACTGGTCCCACTTCCATGGCAAACAACCCCTTTCAGAAAACTAGGGCACTCCCCTGACTTCTGCCTACCAGAATTTTGCATACCATGGTGCACCACCGTCTTCACATGGTTTCTTCACAGGAGCTTATTAGTTATGGTTAATATCCCTGATATTTTTCTTACTGTTCACATACATGTCTAGGTATCCTCCTAGGTATTTTTACAGTATGGTTTCTATTCATCTACCCATTTTGTTTACGTGTGACTATCTCACAAAGGAGATCTTACCAGAGTACAATTGCGTACATTGCCTATTTAAACACGAAAAATGTAAAACTTATGGGTCTGTGAGAGTACTTACTTATATTGTTAGGTATTACAAAACCGTACTCCACGAAATCGTGTCCCTCTGCTCTTTTACAGTAAAGTAATTAGGCAACTGAATTCATATGATATGGTGATTGTAAGGTTTACCTCTGCTAAAGTTTGTTCCAGCGCGACATAGTGTTTAGTTGTCGCTCAATGTTTTAAACCCTACCTTGTTGTTTTAAAACGCCGAGAAGGAAATATTTCATTTTATTGTCTGACGAAAAAGGTTCACTTAAGACTCCAGTTTGTTATGAACAGTCATATACCAATATTTCCTTTCGTTAGGTCCAACATCTGATGCTTGTCGATTTAATAAAAGTGGGTGAATGCCTAACGTTGAACACACTAAATTGAATACACTAAATTTTATAAAGTATTATAACTACAACTCAATGTGAGCATTGAATATCATACCCTTATTGTATATTTTTAAGCTTTTGTCACTTTTTCTTCCACTTTCCCCTTGGTATTGTAAGTTATACATTAAATTAAAATAAGGAAAATAAAATTAAATAAGGAAAAATTTAAGAAAACTTAGAAAAACCAATATCAATAACAAGTAAAATTGGAATCTAAATTTTTCAGATAAGAAAATTTTTATTATTATTATTATTATAAATTTATTTATTTTTATGTTTCTGTGTGTTTGTTAGGTACTTGGATTAATATTCAGGCAGTAAACTTAGTCCTAGTAACAAGTTTGCCCAACTGCATGAACAATTTTTCCTTTTGGTGATATAATAGATCTAAGTTTTTGTCGGGGATCCAACAAAGCATCTGGGCCAGATTGTATTCCTTCAATTATTCTAAAAACATTTATCAGTTTTGGCGTTTTCTGTTGATTGTTTACCTTTTATTGTTTCAATTTCTATTATGATTTCACAGTTCAATTGCGATTTCAGAGTTTAGATTGTCGATTTGGCAGCTGGAACTTAGACTTAGATTCAAGTTTTCGGGCTGTTGATTTGTCAGTTTGGATTTTGTTTTTATATTGAATGCAATTAAGGCTTTTCTTTAAGGTTTAAGGTTTATTAAGGTTTATAAACGTTGAGTTAAAATGTCTGAATTATCAATCAATTTTACAAACATAAGAGGTTTGAACATCAATCTCAACTCGGTCCACCAATATCTTGAACGTTGCCGTCCTGATATTCTTTTTTTAACAGAAACGATTATCAGTGGGAGAGCCGTAACATTAGATAATGGTAAATATATTTGTCCTAATTATGATTTAGAATCTTCATTCTATAACAAACATGGTGTTTGCGCTTATGTTCGAAATTCTATTCCATATGTGAGGATTAAAAAATTTGAATTAAACACTAAACACCATAATATGGTATCTTTAAAAATTTGTTGCCCTAATCAAACTTTGTTTGTTTTTGGATTGTATCGTTCTCCTAATTCACCTGAGAACATTAATTTATTTCATGATCTGTCTGAAAAGATAGATAGGTTAGCTCAGTATCCTAATGCTAAGTTTATTCTTCTAGGTGACTTTAATGTTCATAATAAAGGATGGCTCATACACAGCTCATCTACTGATGAGATAGGTAAACAGGCTGAGCTCTTTGCTCTTTATCATAATTTCACTCAGATAATAGACCAGCCTACCAGAGTTCCTGACATTCCTGGACAAAGTAGCAACTTACTTGACTTATTTTTGACAAATGATCCATGCTTAGTACAATTTAAAGTATCAGAGCCTTTAGGTGGGTCAGATCATAATTTGATCTCCACTAAATTAAATATACAAATTCCTAAACAATTTAAAGCGAATCCCCGTCTTGTTTGGGATTACAAAGCGGCGGATTGGCAAGGACTTAAAATCTTCTTCAAACGCTTTCCTTGGAAACATAGTTGTCTTACAGGCCAAGATCCAAACATTGCTGCTATTAATTTTTCTGAAATTATAGGTGAAGGCATGCGTAGATTTATTCCTAATAAATTGATCATTCCGAAGGTTGACCTATGGTTTTCGAGTAAATGCAAAAAAGCAATTAAAGCTAAAAAAAAGGCTTTTCGAAAGTTTTTCCAAAACAAAACTGATGAAAACCTTAGAGAGTATCGAAAAGAGAGGAATTTATGTAGGAAACTAATAGATGGAGAGAAAAATCTATTTAATTTGAAAAAAGCTTCTAAATTTGCTGAGCGTAACTTCTGGATCGCGTAACTTCTTTAAAGCCGCTAAGACTATCCAAGGCAATTTCTGTAAATCTTCTCTTCCTCCTCTTATTGATAGAGATATACCTATTATTGACCCAAAAGAAAAGGCTAATTTGCTAGGACATATTTTTTCTATAAATTCTACCTTAGTCGAACCCAATTTCCAACCTAACCTATTCCTAAAGCATCGCTCAAAATGAAGCGAATAATTTTTCGTAAAAACATTATTCGAAAAATGCTTTTACAAATTAATACCAACAAGGCATCTGGGCCTGATAATATTCCTCCAATTATACTTAAAACGTTTGCTAGGGAGCTAGCACCTATCCTCACTAAAATATTTTATTTGTCTTATAAGAAAGGGATTTTTCCTGTAATATGGAAAATTGCTAGTGTACAGCCAGTAGCAAAAAAGGGTAGCAAAACTGACCCATCCAATTACAGACCCATTTCAATTTTGTCAGTAGTGTCTAAAGTTTTTGAGAAATATATAAATTTTAATTTAATGAGCTTCTTAGAGTCTTCCAAATTACTTAATGAAAGACAATACGGCTTCCGAAAAGGAAGAGCAACAGGAGATTTGCTTTCGTTTGTTACTCATCTTTGGAACAGATCCCTTGAAAACTTTGGTGAGACTTTCGGTGTTGCTCTTGATATTTCCAAAGCATTTGACAAAGTTTGGCACAAAAATCTTATATGCAAGTTGAGATGTTATGGCTTAGATGAGCCACTAATTTCCTGGATACAAAGCTTTATATCTGAGCGAAAATTTCGAGTCAATGTTGACGGTATTTCATCGGATGTATTTTCGACTAATGCAGGCGTTCCTCAAGGTTCCGCTTTGTCCCCAACTCTTTTTCTTATCTATATTAATGACTTGTTGGTTTCAACAATTAATCCTATCCATAGCTTTGCTGATGATAGCACTTTTCATGCATCTCATGTTGCACCTAGATCGTATTCGCCTTTAGCGCTTAATAACTGTAGATCAAATTTGATAGATTCAATAAACGTTGATCTTAAAACTATCTTTGATTGGGGTGTTACTAACAGTGTTGAATTCAATACGTCCAAAACACAAGTTTGCCATTTTTCAAGATTATCAACACCTAACCCTTTTCCATTGAAGTTTGATTCCAACGTTTTGATAGAGAAAGAGTCCGTGAAACTTCTAGGAGTTGAGGTTGAAAATAATATGAAATGGAATTCTCATATTTTTACCCTAGCAAAAAGCGCTGTTCAAAAATTGGGGTTTTTGGGACGATGTCGTAAGTTTTTCAGTAGCGAACAGCTTTTAATATACAAATCTTTTATACAATATTTTATACAATATTTTAATATACAAATCTTTTATACGTCCCTGTATGGAATATTGTTCTCACATATGGGGTGGAGCATACTTATGTAGTTTGAAGTGTCTTGATTCTGTACAGCGGAGAGCAGTTAAATTGATTGGTAACTCAAATCTTACTAATGACCTTGATTCCTTGCAGCATAGAAGAAATGTTGCTGATTTGACGATTTTCTACAAATATTTCATGGATGAACGGGTTTCTGAAGAGATCAAATCGATTTTACCTAAGTCTGCAAACCTATCGCATCATACCAGAGCATCGGTAGCGGCCCATCCTTTTACGGTTCAAATTATTAGATGTAGAACTGTAGCCTTCCAGCGCGACTTTTTCAACAGAGTCTCCCATCTCTGGAATTCATTACCTTCGTGGGTTTTCCCTGATAACTTTAACCCGCAAAAGTTCAAAGTCGGCGTTCATAAATTTCTAAAAGAAACTTAATTCTCAATTGATTATAATCCCTAGTTGGCATGGTATCTTCGGATATTCAGAGACGTTAATGTATAATTAATTATATTAACACTAAACATGCCTAACTTCCAATAAAAAAAAAAAAAAAAAATTTAGACTGCCTTCTATCCAAGTGGATTCGGGAATAATCTATTTAAATTGCCACCTTGCCTGAATGATCTTTGGCTGGTCACTAATCGGCCCATATGCTAGTTGTATGGTATTACCCGCCTCACAACTAGATCGTTTGCTTAGTACACCATGTAAGGTTATCATGTTGTGCATGAAGTGACAAAACTCTGGTAAGAAACATGTGCTGTGCAAGAGAATGTTTACCTGGAAGGTAGAGTTGTGAAGTTACTCAACGCTTAGTGGAACGCTACAAAATGTTTGGTAGCTAAAATTATAGCGAAGAAGCGGTTTGTTGAAAATTTTGGGGAACAGTGTCTTCTGATTTCGAGTTATTTATGATAGAATAAAAATGTTCAAATTTGATTGGTTTTTTTAAAATTGTTGCCCATTGAAAACTTATTACACAAAACACAATAAAATGTCACGAAAATAATAATTTAAAATGATAATTTTACAAACTTAATTTGGACAATTAATTAGTTAAACAATGTACATTGTTTTAATGTGGCTAAAACTTGTGGATAAAAATTTCATTCGATCGAACAGATTAATCGATGTTTTCTTGACGAACATTTTCCATCTTTGTTTCTTTTTCTAAATATATTGGTCACATTTACGTCCAATAATTATTCAGAATTTCTATCACTGGAAATGCATTTGAGATCATGAAATACAATTATGTTAAATGAGAAAGCATTTTGTCTCCATAAAAGAGGATCTCTTACATACTATTTCTACTCATATTACAGAAATTCAATACACATACCAACGCGAAAATCATACACTACAATTTTACATTCAATAAATTACCCAATTACTATTATTCAGTGGCGTAGCCAGAATTTTCCATTGGGGGTTTTATTAATAATTCATTACAATAATATATACTTCATTTTAATGTTTCCTTAATTTTAATTTTTTTAATTAATGATTTTTTAAAAAATAGATTAATGATTTTTTTTAACTATCTTAAATTATTTTTAATTAACTTTACTAAAACAAATATCGAATAATTTTTATTTAAAAAAAAAAAGAAAGCAGTGTTAAGGACTGCCGATAGAAGTGAAAACTTAAATCTGTGAAATAGTTGTGTTTTTTGGTATCTTCCAATTATTGTAGCATCGCAAATTAAAATTTCAGAATGTTTAAATTAAAATCATTAAAATTATTTTGGGTTTCATATCTATCAGCACTCCATCCAAGTAACTATTATATACATTTTTATATTTAAAATAATCAAAGCATATCATATAAAAATTTGCGTCTATCAACACCTTATAAAGCATGTCGTTGTGGGACCTTGTTCTTAAAAGTTGTTTATGCGTTGTTGTGACACACTTTGTAATTTCTACTACCAAACACATTTTATTTTAAAAAAAATAGCGTATAATCAAAGAATATTCCATAACTTAGAGTAAGGGATGGTATCGTTAATTGAAAATACTTCATCCGCCAGCACCCCTAAGATATCACTTTGGCTAATGAGATTGCACTGCTATTGCCAGTGGTATACGATATCTTAAGATAACTCATATGCCAATAGCAGGGACTAAAGTTCGCGTGGTTGTACACCCATAGATCAACAATTTTAAATTTTACAAATCATCCTGCGGAAAGCTAAGTAAATTCTTTGGTATTAATGCGAATTGTTGCCGTTTGCAAATCACTATCGGCTAAGTGCCACCAGTTTAATTATTTTATTTATCATGATTGCCATCCATGTTTAATCATACATAAGCTATACTTCTTTGTATAGAATTTATGCGATTTCCGTCTCGTAACTGTGAGCTTAAAATCGATATAATCGATGTTATCAAGTATCAAGTTACAAGTATTAAGTGTTCACTTAATTTTAGAAACATGTATTTGTACAATTCCAAACCAACAAAATATTTTTTGAAGATGATAAAATTTGTAAATTCATTCTGTGTTAATTTAAATTGAAATACATATAATTTTGATATACAAATGTAATTGTTTCAGGTTATCCTATCTTTCTTACGTTATTTTTAATTTCATAAAAATAATGTTCAACAAAAAAAAAACATTGATCAAAGCAAACTACCGTTTAAAACGATAGTTAAATAAAAAGCAAATTAAGTGTACACAACAACTTCCCAAATTTTCATGATGATTAATGTATTAATACATAAAGAACAAACAGACATAATTTAAATTTTATATATATTCAATATTTATTTAGCATGATGACTCGAATGCAAATTGCATAAGACAGTAGCAATATAACTTTGAAAAACTGCGTTACAGATCAATTTTTTAAAATTCGTAAAAAGAAATTTTTATTATTTTTGTGAATTCATTAATAAAAAAAAATAATTTTAATGGTCTACAATTAATTCAATGAATTATTTGTGATATTACATCACTCCGATGGAAATAATCCCATCATGAATAATAAGACTGAATCTAACAAAATATGGTGTGCAATTTTTGAAAATTTTTTTGCTATCCACAAAATTGTCGATCGATCTAGTTTCGAACCGATAAGAACTTTTTATTACACTTTAAAAAAGTATATCATTCTCATCAGGGCTAGCCGACTAGATACACTACCAAAAAAAATTTTTCGCTATATAAACCTAAAATAGCTCACTACTCTAGCGAAGTATAAGAAACCGAAAAACTTTCATAAACATATGTTTATTAGATTCAGGTTTAGTCAATTTGTTTCTCTAGTTGATCACTATTGTTGTTATACTCTAACCAAGTTAGAATTGGATAACAAACTTGTATCGGTAAGAAGAAGATGACCATCTTCACTTGTGTCTATCGACACATTATCTATAATCAATTCAATGAATTATTTGTGATATTACATCACTCTGATGGAAATAATCCCTGATGAGAATGATATACTTTTTTAAAGTGTAATAAAAAGTTCTTATCGGTTCGAAACTAGATCGATCGACAATTTTGTGGATAGCAAAAAAATTTTCATAAATTGCACACCATATTTTGTTAGATTCAGTCTTATTAATTTTAATGGTATTTAATAAAAATTAAAAAAAAACAATAAAAAAATATGTACCACACCATGGAATTGAACTCACGACCTATAGAACATCGTCGAGCGCAATATCCACATCGCAATTTGAAACAGAAAGAAATGATAGATGTATTTAAAAAAAAAACATTTTTTTGTTCTTCAAAAATGCATATAAAACATGGTAACGCGAATATATAAGTTTTACCTCATACAAAATTAAAGGCTAAAGAAGTTTTCACTTCAAAAATATTTTTACAATATAAAACAAAAATATCGAATAATTTTAATTAACTTTCATAAAACAAATTTCGAATAATTTTTAATTAACTATAAAAAAGCAAATTTCGAATAATTTTTTATTAACTTTAAAAAATGATAATTTTGGTTATTATTAAATAGAAATTTTTGTGCTAGTGATTTTGAAATTTAAACTTATTTGAAACTGAATGACACTTTACCTATTGATTCGCCTCAAACCTGTGTCTAGGAAGGGATGAAAAAGGATTTTCCTGATTAATCAAATTCCTTCAAGTATCAAGGCGTTAGATATCATTTTAACTTTTCTAACACAATTGATTTTGTTTTGTATTTAGAACAACTTCCAGGACACTTTGTTCGTCCGATCCTATCTATTGTCCGATCAACGAAATTGTTATTTCCCGCGGCACGGAATACTAGTTATGAAAAAAATGCTGTAATTTATTTCTCAATTCCTATTTCACGATGTATAGAAATAGGGCTACAGATGTACTCATAAAGAAAGAATAGTAGACAAAATAGTAGACTAGTGGGCATAAATAAAAGACTCCAGAATAGTACATTATGATGCTAGGACGTAAAGCTAAAGATTTTGGACGTATGTGGAGTTTGCAAATCGAGGCGCTAGCCGGGATTTGCATCCACATTAAGTCCAAAATAGCTTACGTCCGTGCATCATATACTGGGCTATTATTTTGAAAACGTACATCGAAAAAAAACAACTATTTTTTAAAAATCTGAAATTTTGATATTTTGTTGGCATTGACGAAAGGAAAAAAGTGATTTCTGCTTTTATTTTTTGTGTACTCTGAATCGGAGTTATGCACGGTTGAATTTTGAGGCTTTTTCACGTAGTTTTTGGTAATGGTGGCAATGTTTTGTGAATAGGTGCCACAAATTTCATCCGACTTACGTATATTTTTGCAAGTAAAAAGGAAAATAATTGAATAATTGAAATAAGTAAGTTTAAAATTAATAACTTTTCTCTTTTCCGCTAGGCGGCGCGTAAAACCTTGGTTTACTTCAAAGCTCATATCTCAAAAAGTAGGCTTTTTTTTTTTTTGTTTTTCACAAATTTTAAAGTAAGCATATGTTTACTACGAAATTGAGAAATAAAAAGTCAGCAATTCAATATGGATTTTTTCTTACGATTTTTTAAAGTTTGGTATATGAAAAATTCACTTGTGTTTTTTTATTAAGTTAATAATCCTGTACTAAATGTGGATCTAATAAATTAAACATTTCATATTTTAACACCTGCAATAAATTTGAACCATTTTTTGTGTATTTCTGATTGAGAAACAGGTTTTTATTCAGAATAAGAATTGGAGATCCCAATGATCGAAGATTTTGTTATAATTTCAACATCACCAACACTAACATTAGAAAAAAATATTTTTTCCTATAAACATTATAATTTAATCAATATTATAAATAAATACATTAAAAGATTAATTTATATATTTTTTTTTGCCTTTAAATTGAAATATTTATGATCATCAGAAAAAGAAAACATTTTGGCAATTATTTTATCGGGTGTAGTGTTATCCGGTAAAAAACAGTGGAATCCTTGAGTTCTTTGTTTTCTTCCAAGAACATTTCGTAGATGTCGGTGAGGGTCCATAACACCAACCGCTTTGATTTCTTAATTTTTGTTGATCCTTCTGTAATAGTAACAACATCTTTAAGGCCAGGCATTGTTCTACTAATTTCCTCTGATAAGAAGTATGTTTGAATTTGTTTTACTATATTTTGTGACAAACTGTGCACTTGTTTGCTTTGAGGCCAACTGTAAGGACCTACTGTTTCCAACAGATCCATGACGAATTGTACCAGTCGTCTTGATGCATTAAATTCATCCTGGATACGTTGATTTGACCAAAATTTACGTGGTAGAGTTGTCAACAAAAACACTTGTTTTGATTTACAGCTGGCATCTTTAAACTCTTTTTTAAGGTTCATAAGCCATGATGTATATTCACATTCCTCGTTTGATGATAACACTTTAACTGAATCTACTTGAAATATTCTTTGACTTATTGCCGATGTGACACTTGCAATTTTTTTATAACTCCCTGTTGTAATATGATTTTGTTTGATAGGAGATTCGGCTAACCTTCCAAGAACATTGTTAATATCTTCTAAAATGTCATTAAGTAGTTCAGGAACTGGTGGAGATATAGTATCAACCGAAACTGGTGATGGATCTAAAGATGCTGGAGGTATTTGAATATTTTCGTTCGTTGGAACATTTTCAACATCCTGATTTATAGAAATAATTTCACTATCGATAGTTTCCGAACATGAAAGCTGCTGTATAGAAAATATTAGTTGCATATGAATTTTTATTCATTTTAATAAAATAATTAAATTTACCTTATTTTTATAGATATAAGTGCGACATGTTTCACATATAAACTGGTTATCACGCAAAGTAAAATTTAGGGTCGCAGCTTTTTGAATAACAGCTGGTGTGACCAGTTTCACATTTTTTGATGTCCGCTGATGATTTTTGAGACCGTACACGTTACAGCACAATTTGAAAGGCATTTCTATTATTATCTTTTCTAAACGTTATGTCTTCTAAATATTTTGGAATATAATTGATTATAAGGCAATCCAATCAATACATATATACCCTTGAAATAGTTTTGACATATGTAGAATCAGGTAAAATTAGGTAGGTACAATTTAATATATTTTGATTGGATGCAAGTATAATTTGGTCAAAAACCGTTTGTGGGCGTCATTAGAAATTTTAAATGTTAAAATTATGAGCTTATAATGAAATTTTGATTAGTAAAAAGGGGCTGAATAGACATTTTTTAAAATGAATAAACATTTTACACACCCTTTTAATAATTTAAATTCCTTTATTTTACCACTTAAATTAAATTAATTTTTAATAAGTTTTTAACCATTTAACCGCACAGAAAATGTTTCAAATTTATTGCAGGTGTTAAAATATGAAATGTTTAATTTATTAGATCCTCATTTAGTACAGGATTATTAACTTAATAAAAAAACACATGTGAATTTTTCATATACCAAACTTTAAAAAATCGTAAGAAAAAATCCATATTGAATTGCTGACTTTTTATTTCTCAATTTCATAGCTGCATATGTTTACTTTAAAATTTGTGAAAAACAAAAAAAAAAAGCCTACTTTTTGAGATATGAGCTTTGAAGTAAACCAAGGTTTTACGCGCCGCCTAGCGGAAAAGAGAAAAGTTATTAATTTTAAGCTTACTTATTTCAATTATTCAATTATTTTGCTTTTTACTTGCAAAAATATACGTAAGTCGGATGAAATTTGTGGCACCTATTCACAAAACATTGCCACCATTACCAAAAACTACGTGAAAAAGCCTCAAAATTCAACCGCGCATAACTCCGATTCAGAGTACTCAAAAAATAAAAGCAGAAATTGCTTTTTTTCTTTTGTCAATGCCAACAATATATCAAAATTTCAGATTTTTTAAAAATCAAAAATTTAAAAATCAACAAAAAAATGTACGTTTTCAAAATAATAGCCCACTATTTTTTATTCGCCGCAAGCAAAATATTTAAAAAAAAAATGTTTATTACTTCGGTCTGAAAGACCTAAGTATTACATTCATGAACTCAAAGTGAAATTCTTACCCCCACTTTTTTTGGCATTTCTCGACGTTTTAGGACCTACTGATTCTAAAAAAGCAATAACAGATCTGAAAGGACGCTGTGTTCGATAACTGTACCGGAAGTGTGTCAAAAAAATCATTATGTGTGTCAAAAATAGCAAATTTTCATATTTTTGGCTTAAAAAACGTTCATTTTAAGTGATTACGAGTAGGAACATTAAATTTCGAGAAATCTTGATGGTCGGGATTGGTATGTGAGATCAAAAACTAGATTATTGCATTATAAGTATGTCAAAAAAATGTTGTCAAGTGTCTCAAAAGAAAGATTTTTATTTATTTTTTTAAGCAATTTTTTGGAAAAAAAAAATAAAATTAATTGTTTGTTTGAAATGAAGTTTTATTATTATTATTGAGAATTATGGCATTATAAGTTTGTCAAAAAAATGTTGTCAAGTGTGTCAAAAGAAAGATTTTTATTTATTTTTTTACCCAATTTTTTGGAAAAAAAAATAAAATTGTTTGTTTGAAATGAAATTTTATTATTATTATTGAGAATTATGGCATTATAAGTTTGTCAAAAAATGTTGTCAAGTGTGTCAAAAGAAAGGTTTTTATTTATTTTTTACCTAATTTTTTTAGAAAAAAATAAAATTAATAGTTTGTATGACATGATATTTTATTATTATTATAGAGAATTATGGCATTATAAGTTTGTCAAAAAATAATGTCAAGTGTGTCAAAAAATGATTTCATTTATTTTTTTAGCCAATTTTTTGGAAAAAAAAATGATGCTGTTTTTATGACGTAAATGTAATTTAAAATGAAATTGGACATGGACATTTTTGAATTTGCTATAGTTTTTGAAATATTTTTGGAATTATGAAAAAGTTTGTATTATTGATTTTGTAATAATTTTTGCAATATTTTTAGAATTTCGGTAAAAGTTTTAATTTTTGATTTTGTAAGAATTTTTGGAATATTTTTAGAATTTTGAAAAATTTTTTATTTTTGATATTATTATAATTTTTGGAATTTGGAAAAATTTTCAATATTTGATTTTGTAATAATTTTTGCAATATTTTTAGAATTTTGGAAAAAGTTTGAATTTTTAAGAATTTTTGAAATATTATTGGAATTTAGAAAAAAATTAAATATTTGATTTTATTCTAAGTTTTGGAATTTTGAAAAAGTTTGATTTTATTTAATTTAACAATATTTTTGGAATTTTGATTATAATTTTCCGGCAACGTATTGATGTTTCGTGTTAGTTTTGTAATAAATTTCTAAACAGAGGTAAAAAATACATGTACTAACTAAGAGTTATGTTCGATATACATCGCTGCCCAAAACTAAAATCCATGTCCTCATAAAAGTTTTTTGCCGAAAACTATATGAAAATCCTTTACCCAGACCGAAGTCTTGATATCTCAGAGCTGTGAGATTTCAGCCCCTCCATATTTCTAAATTAAAATTATAAATTTGCATAAATTTTGAAATAAAAATATGTGGAACAAGTTACCTTTGACATAATATTTGTTATGTTTTCCAAATTATTTTATCACTATTTTTTTTTATTTAGCGTATGGTTTTTTCTTTGACACATTAAAAATTAAACTTAAAATAGGTAGACTCTTCTATGAAATCTACCTTAAACAAAACATGGATGCACATTAAATGAACTTACAATCGATTTGATTGCGCGTCTTTTAGTAAAAAAGTAAAAAGTAAAATATTTGAACATTGGGCAGTACATTTGAACATTAGATGTTTACATCGAGCGAGTCTATCCATGCTACTACATCGGTAGTGGCTAAATGGATGTCTGAGATGCCGCCATTGTACCGTCGAATTGGACACACAGTTGCAATGTGTTTTATGGTTTGTTGTGGAGCGCCGCAGTCACAACCCCACTTGTAGAAAGAATCAGCACAACTTCCATGATTCGTTCTTATTCGGTTTAGTGTAGTTCAGGTATGACATGGCAGATCAAAGCAGGTTGTGTAGAAGTCGGGTTAGTAATAGAAAGGCCAGTTGTGTTGTAATGATGCCAGGAGGTGTCCAAGGCATCCAAGATATTAAAATTAGTTGCCAGCAGGTTGCTGTCAGTTTCATGTTAAGGCTTTCTTGACTTCAATCGACAACGAGTGTGGTCACCGTAATATTCGTGCAAGGGTAACGTGATGTTGTTGGTTACCTTTTTATGTTCACGCATGAGAGCATGCAAGCGTCTGAGTGTAGGAGGAGCGATATTGCTTAACACAGGGGCCAAGGTAAAGGGGTGAATCTGATAGTACCACTTATAGTACGCATCGTGGCATGCAGCTGGCAGTCAACTTTTTGAGTATGTGTGCTATCGCTATGGAAACATAGTGGGGGTGGGGTTCTGTGGAACGAAAAGAAAGCAACTGTTCAATTCATTCGTAAGATACCAGGGAAAAAACTTAATATTATAATATTAGAACAATTCTTCTAGATTACAGAAAGTTTAAAATTTCAATGAGGGGGTCTTTAAACCCGAATAAACCCGTATGTCGCTACGCCACTGTTATTATTCAGATACATACAAGAAATATTGCGACGCCGATTCATAGGCTGACTTCACCACAGCACTCGAAACATTGGACACATTGGAAACTCTGGAAACATAAAAGTATTAAAGAAAGCAGTAGTATCCCAACGAATATAAATTCTGTTGTACGAGAAAAAGTAAAAAAAAACATTTAACCGGAAGTAACAAACCGGAAGTTAGGACACAGAACTGTTGTGAACCGTACTAAATGTTTATGCACCGCAAGTTTCATCTAATTCGATTATCAGGTACAGATATTATTGTGCTTCCAAAAAACAGGTGCTCGGAGGACTCTCTACCACTTTGTTCACTATCGCTAAATAACTAATCAGTGCCTTGCCATACATATTTGCATCTTTTTGCAAAGTGTCATCAAAATTCATTCACGAACGAATGTTGTATGCTCCCAACAAACATTGAAATAATGGTGACACAACAAAAAGGTCTTTGGGAGGCCCCCCACCACTTATCCCAATATTGTCCAAAAACTAATCAGTTCTTTGTCATTTAAGTTTCCATCTTTTGTCTGTCTCCAAAGTGTCATTAAAATAAATTAATGAATGAAGTCTACTGAAGCTCCCAAAAACTTAAAAAACAAAGTGAGAAAAGTCAGCAGTTGTATGGTAGACCCCCCGCCACTTTAATCAATGTGTTCCAAAAGATGATAACTATCTTCTCACACTAATTGGAACCTTTTCCATCATTTCGTCATAATCACTTCATTATTGTAGGCTGTAGTGTGCATAAAGACACTGAAAAAACTTCAAAAATGTACAAAAACATAATTTTTACCGGAAGTGGAAAACCGGAAGTTGGGATGCAAAACTGTTGTGAAACTTAATGCTTATGTTCCAAGTTTCATCCAATTCAATTATCAGGTACAGATGTTATTGAGCTTTAAAAAAAACAGGTGCTCGGGGGACCGCCCACCACTTTGTTCACTATCGCTCAAAAATCAATCAGTTCCTTGCCATACATATTTGCATCCTTTTCTAAAGTGTCATCAAAATTCATTCACGAAACAATCTAGTATGCTCACAACAAACATAAAAACATGATTGAAAAAACCACCTGTTGTATGGTGCACCCCCCAACCCTTTAACCAATGTACTCCAAAAGCTGAAAAAATCTTTCTACAGTAGGGATAAACACCTGAAAATAAAAATTTTTAACTGGAAGTGTCAAACCGGAAGTTGGTATGCAGAAATATTGGAAACAGTACTAAAACCTTAAAAACCAAGTTTCCATAAGATCATAAGCCAGGATTAGAAGTTATTGAAGATTTAAACTTAAAGGTGTTCGGGAGACCCCCTGCCATTTAGTCCAAATTTTAAATGAATCCAGATCTTCCATTTTCAAGTGAACTTGGATCATTTACCAAAGTTTCATCAAGATCTTATGCAGGAAGGTCACCAACCCACCCACGCACCACCCATCCACCCACACACAGACGTACACCTACATTTTTATTGGTTATTTAGATACAAAACAAAAGAAAAACAAAATTTGGGGTTTGTAAGATTTTTTTTTCACGATTGATTGACACAATTTAAAATTGTGTTCACACTTCACACAATTTAAAATTGTGGTGAAGTAAAAATAATGAATGTATAAATTACAATTTAATTTGAGGGTTTTCTTTGAATAGCTTTTGAGCTATTTTTATTTTGATATAAATTAAGAATTGAAACATGATAATAAGTTGCTTTTATGGAGTTGTTTTTATATGGTTTTGATTCGTAATTTGAGCAAGAATCGAAATAGGGCCGATCGTTACATAACTATCTTCATCATCAATTGCCAACCACTAGAAAGCTTGCCAAGTTTTTTTTTTGGTTTGAAGCCAAAAATCAAACTTTTATGTTAAAAGTTAAATTACTATTGTTACGTTTTTCCAACCTTCCTTCGAATTGGCCTAACTCACAATTCGATAAACGCAATTTCCTAATCACTTTCTGGATTCGATCACTGATTAGTAAGCACACACACCAGGTTTTATTAAGTATTCAACCTTTTAATTGTTCAACAACAACAGGAAACAATACAGCAAACATTATTCCTAACTAGAATATTCTTTCAACAGCTGCAAATCTCCAACGATTTATTGTAGAAATTTCCAATTCACAACGTTCAAAATAATACACAAAATATTTGTTTTCAATAACACTTAAAACTTTATTCACAAAAACTATTTAAAAATCACTTTTATAATTTTAACTTTATCGTCGCAGGTTTAAAATAAAAACTAAACTAATCTACAAGAGACAATTGCTTATATACTCTTCTGCTTAATTTCTAGATAATCCGAGGTCACTTTTTAGAAACCTTGAGAAAATAGTAGAATATTCGATTACTTTACATTATGCGGATTTGATTCATAAAATCATTCAATTTTATCTATTGTTGACCCAAATTTCAAGAAATACAACAACAACACTATTCAATTCATTAATTGGTTGTTGTGTTTGATTTTTCTGGAAGTCACTGTAATCGTCTGGATTTTTCTGTTATCGTAACACTATTTACCAGCCCGAAATCCTTATTGAAACATAAAACTTAATTTAAAAAGTTTAAAATCTTAACTCAGAAGTAAACTGCTTAAAATTCTTAATTCGAGCTACAAAGCCAATGCTCAAAGTTTGATATTTATCATCTGAAGTACATTTTCCAAAGTTCAAGTTCTGAATGTCACTAACTGATACCTGAAACGACTATCAAACACAAATATTCCAAATTTCTTTCAAACAAAAACATTTAATTTTATTATTCACAATAAATATCTAAATAAACTATCCCACACTGTCGTGATACTATATATTCTCCGACTACACAAAACAATTTTTTATAAAAAAAAATTAAATCATCGTCGCGATCATGATCATAATGATTACGAGAGATGTGATTTAGCGCCTTTAAGATTTAAGAAACAAAAAAAAAATAAGAATAATATGGAATTTCTTAATAATATTTAGACGATGTCAATTTAAATATTTATTTCAGTTATCCACTAGCTATCGTTTTGGAAAGACAAAAAATCAAAATAAAAAAAAAAAATTAAAAATTTGGAAATAACAAAAATTGATTTAAGTTTTTTTTTAAAAAAGTGTTTTTTATAGTTTTTGAAAAAAAAAAAAAACTTTTTATTATGTGTGAAGAATTATAGTTTTTTATTTTTTTTTAAAAGTTATAGTGATTTGTTTTTGGAATTTTAATAAAATAAATTAATTGTAGAAAAAAAAAATATAGAATTAATTAAAATGTTTGTTAAAAATCGAAATTTTTATTTTTGGATATTTATAATATTGTCTTTTGAAAATTGTAAGTACAAGTTTTATTAGTTAAATTTCAAATATTTAAAATAAAAAAAGATTTTGTTGCAAAATAATTTTTTTTACGATTTGGACTGGAATTCAGAGTTGGTAGTTAAAAGTTATTATAATATTGACATTTAAATAATTTTGTTAATAAAACCATTTTGGTGAGATGAGTCAATTTCAAAATCCATAATCGATTTGAAAAACTCGCAAACATTTTCGTTTGAAATATGTGTAATTAACAACTTTAGAACAAAATAATATGTAGCGGTGATGCATCTATCTTGCATGTTAAAAAAAGAAAAATAATTTTAATTTCAGTGAGAAAATTTACTTTGTCGGCGATGATGTGTGAGAAGCTGATTTGCGTAATTTTAAAATAAAAAACAATTTGTATTTTTGGAAAAACTGTTACGTTGCATTAGAGTAGAAACTATAAATTTATTAACATATTTTCAATCAAATTTGTGTTGAAATGAAAACGAAAACTTAAATGCAGACGGAAAAACGTAGTTTTAGAATGTTTTTATGCAACAAGTGCGAAAAGTTTGTTATTATTACACAATGGCATAAGCACCGTTTGCACGAGTTACATTCAATATTTTCAAAAATATGAGAAAATCACATTTTTGTTTTATACTTTATGTTACTAGTGAGGAACTTCCTTATTTTCGTAAAACGTCAGTAAAGTCTGCAAAGTTAGACAATTTTACTATCCACCTCACCCCAGTTTTTTGGCATTTTACGACGATTTGAGCCATAAGTCAAATGCTCATAACAAAAATATGTTTGTTTGTCTGCCGATTTCAATTTTTTTGTATTTGATAACTGAATGCTGCGAGTTAAGTCGCTTTTAAGCTCGATCAATGAATTGTTGTGTTTCAATAATTTATTTCATATAGATTTTTGTTTACAAATTTTTAAGTTTGAGTGATATGTGTTGGAATTATGAAAGTAGGATTATAATCATGATTTTCCGACATTATGAGACCAAAAATCTGTTATATTTCTAGCAGCACTTCTTCAAATAAAAATTGTACTTTAAATCACCATTAGGTGAGTCACCAGGTAGGTCCTAGTACTTTCGTTCAAAAATACGTACGATGAAATGTCTAAAACTTCGCCGTTTTAGAAATTTCTCAGGTTTCAAATAGGCTCCTGATCATTTGAAACCTGCTTTTGCCCAATCTGGTCCTGATTGGGATAGTCAGATCAGACCCTGATCAAGTTTGCCATATAAAATTAAATAAGACAAACCCTAGTAAAGAATTTTGAATCAGGTCCTGATCAGATTACCCAACTAGAGATCAAATACGAAAAAACAAATCAGGGACGGATATATTCAAATAAGGCTAGACCTAAAGGGGTATTCTAATTCAGGTCCAGAACAAGCCCACATCAGAATGCCCTAAAAGGGCATGCCTTTTCTGACCCTGATCACGCCCTGACTGTATTGAGGCTTCCCCAACTAATTTTTGCTCGGGATTTTGAAATTTTCTGGTTTGAACTCGAACACTAAATTGTAAGTGTGCCGAGTTGCAAACATTTTACCTATAAATCGTTTGGTTTGAGTGAATAATGAGTAAGGTTGAATTTAGGATCATGGTGATGATCTCCAGTTATAAGTAAGACCTGAAGGAATAATCATCTATTCTATCTACACCACCAATTAACTAAATAACTTAATAGCTTTACAAATTTGAATAAAGATTCGATACCCGGTTTACGCAATAGGACGACTAGCTAGCTAAAAAGGAATGGAACTTTCTTCGATAACATCCTGCGCCAGCATACGATCCAGCTCCTCTCTCATCATTTTCTCTATTGCTGGTGATATGGAATAGTGTCTTTGTTTGATGGGGACAGCGTCATCAACATCAATTACATGTTCAAGCACAAGTGTTTGACCTAGCCCCATTTTAGAAAACGATGGAAGAAGCTGTTTTGCATCCTGAAGCTGTTTATCTTCGTCGAAAGTAAGATCTGTGGAAATTGATTCTATAGAACTTAAAGAAGATGCAAATAGGACCTGATCTAATAGTTTGAACGTTTAAAAAAAATCAATACCCAAATTAGTAATTACCCCCGAAGCTGATGTGGTCTTTAACTCGTTAAAGAAGCATTGACTTCAGCACCAGTTCTGGTGAATCCAAACTATTCCGAGCCGTTTATCCAACAATGCGACGCGAGTAAGGAATAAAGATGGTGTGGGGTATGTACTGGTACAGTTGGACAAATTCAGCTCAACGAAATTACTTCGTCACTGAAAAGGAATGCCTTGCTGCTATCATAGGTATTAAGAAATTCCGAGCGTAAACCGAGGTTCACCTTTTTAAAATCATTACTGATCATGCTTCTCTTATGTGGATAACGCAGCAGAAAGATCTTTCAGGTCATCTGACACGATAGAGCTAGAAGCTGCAAGGATTCACCTTTGAGATTGAGGATTGGCGTGGGAAGCTAAACGTGGTTCCAGATGCTCTTTCGAGAATGTTCTCCATCGATGCTGTTACCAATGACAAAATTGATAATTTTAATCTTGATTTAAAATCTCCGGCGATCTCGAAAACATGATTTTGTAACCGGTGATATCGTTTTCCGTCGAAACTTCATATTGAGTGACGATGGAATACAGATAAGCACCAAATCAGCACTAAAACTTATGAAAGCGAAAGTTATTAGGTTAGTTGATAACGCGGGAAGACATTATTTCTCGACGACGCGAAACATACAATTCCAAAGACGTGCATCAATAGATTATACTTCCCGCCAGTTCTCCTTTCCTTTCCTACTTTCTGAAAAGTCTCTCTCATGTGTTTTGTAAATTGGATCTCCCACCGTTATTCGGTTATCGTCTTGATTGTTTTTTCTGGCCCGGCTAGTTCAGTCGGTAGAGCCTGAGAGTCTATCCCGGGGTTTGGGGTTCGAGCCTTACTCCCATTTCACTTTTTGATTTTTCTAAAATTCTTGGGACCAATGTAGTCAGCTCGACTTCCTCCATTCGTCCTGTCCTGTTATGGGCAAGATATTCTATGTGAGTTGTGATTCCATTTCCATCCTCTTTACCTATAGTAATCTTTACCTATAGAGGCCTTCGAAGTCAATAAACTTCTCAACCCAATTGTGTGTAAGAACACGATTATTCACAATTTTTCGTAAATTTGACACTTCCGGAAGCTGGTATCAACTTTTTTTCTTTTTTAAATTAAAAATTTTAACCTAATTAGGAAAATTAAAAAGAATCACAGAATACTCAATTTGCCTGTGAATGAAAATTTATGCTGATCGTGAACTTTCATGGCTCGTGCCTTTTATTTTTTTTGAGATACTAACTAGTTAGTTTTTGGATATTGAGTTGGACAGTTGAGTTGGTTTAGGGATTTAGGGATTCTAACAATCAAGACGATAACCGAATAACGGTGGGAGATCCAATATACAAAACACATGAGAGAGACTTTTCAGAAAGTAGGAAAGGAAAGGAGAACTGGCGGGAAGTATAATCTATTGATGCACGTCTTTGGAATGGTATGTTTCGCGTCGTCGAGAAATAATGTCTTCCAGTTCGTAGGACGCGTTATCAACTAACCTAATAACTTTCGCTTTCATAAATTTTAGGGCTAATTTAAGTTGACAGATTTAGGGATATTAAGTTGACAAGTTGGGGTGGTAACGGGTGATGTTGCAAAGAGGAAAACAAATTATTTTATAATAATTTCTTAATTTTGGGATTTTGAAATTTTCCATTATTTTCCTAAACAAGTGATAGTAATGTTTCGTTAAAGAAAACTGAAAAAAAAAAATCAAAAGTTTTTTTATGGTGAAAGATGATAAGTGTATATCACTAGAAATAAATGTGAAGCTAATTTGGTTGTGCGTTAAAGTAATTAAATGTTACAACTGGTGAATATTTAAGCCTATTAAAGAATGAGAGTTAAGATCGGCACAAATATGAACATCGCAAGAAAATGAGTAAAGGAATGTTTAAATAATTGAATTAAGTGTTCGATGCATTAGAGTTAAGATTAAGAAAAAAAATGTATTTACTGTAATAGAAACTGTATCACCAAAGTCAAAGGAAATAAAGTATGGAGTCAAATTGTTAAGTTTATTATTTTTTTCGAAATTGGATACGCGATACAATTCTGGAAGAAAAAAAATAACTAAGACAGCATATCAGGATATCATCATCAACAGGAAAGTTTGTTTTTTTTTTGTATTATTATTTTAATTTTTATGAATTCAACAATAGTGTTGCCATGAGTTGCTAAAGTAATTATAATTTGAAAAGGCCTTGCGGCAGGGCAATCCTCAAATCTTTACCTTTCAAAACTTAAATATATCCTTGACTGTATGCCAGAAAATTAAACTATACGCCAGGTGTGATCTGATTTCTAGCTGCACTTCTTTAACGAAACGTTGTTTTATTTAATTTTCTGTGGTGAGCTGAAATGGCTTTCAGTCAGGTAGCTGGGTAACTTGTGTCAGTATCAGAGTATTGAGTTTATTCATTTCTATTGAATTAGAATTTTGATTATTAGCTCAAATCAACTACCCAAGCTATCTAATTAAGTTTAGCCTTAAGTTATGGAAGGTTGATGATTTCTTTGACGGTGAAAACTCTTCGAAAATACTCTATGAGTATATCTTCCATATAAATAATAATCAATTACGTTTAGTTTTCAAGTAAAAAAAAACCAGAAAATGAATTGAATTGATTATATTTATACAAGTGAGGTTCATCTTAAGGAAAACATACCTTCCATATGGAGCATCAATGACAGTTTTTGGAAAACTTATTCCAGATGAAATTAGTGTTCGTCCTCATTTGATGATGGCACTAAGATATCTCACACAATTTCGTTGATGGACCTTTGAAACATTTTTTACAACAATAGTCAAGTAGCTGAAAAAAAATTCGGGTACTGCACAACATTTTTTGTGCGAATCTTTTTTGTAAATTTGATGTCAGTGCAACAGGAAAAATTTAGTTGGCACAAAATAGGTTGCAGTGTATTCACTCACTTATTCATTTCAGTATTTTAGTATCTTTTTAGTCAAATGTCATTCAATGTGAATTTGAAAAGATTAAATAGATTTGTAATTGTCGTCTTATAAAAATCATCATCCGATCCTGTAATAATTGCTGGAATGGAATATGCTTTGTCTAACTTTATTTTAAAAAAATATTGCACCTGTACAAATGGTTCGATAAATCAAGCATATCAGGCTAGTGATCAGTAATAGTAGCCACGGTTAAGCTATAATAGTCACAGCATTGAAGTGAAGTAGTTTTGATTGACTGATAACGAAAATAAACGAATTTTTTTAATTACGAACCAACACAATCGTTAGCGATGGTATAATCTAAGAGTCTGTTTATGAAGTTCACACTAACCATTATGACATTGCAGTTAAATAAACATATCGGCCAAACTAAAAAGGAAAATTGACGTTTATAATCAGAGGATTTAAATGTGCGAATTTTCGTTTAGATCCGATGTCCACCTCTAGAAGTTTTGCCGTGTATAGGTATTTATAAATATATCGTTAACATTTGATAAAATTAAATCCGTTATATTTTGGCTATAAGTTTTTGATGTATAGAGTTTAAATAGGAGCACTAAAAAATCAACGCTCGTGTTAACTAGAAACTTCAAGTTGTTTGAATAGGCTAGTTGCTCACTGTCCAAAATTCTGACTTTAATCAGTTTTTGTATCCCAACTGATATCAAACGTGGTTTGTATGGTCAACTGTTTGCAAGAACAATGTGACCTGTGGTGTTACGCTCTAACGTCAAATTTATGGTGGTTTTATTACATTTATAAACCTCTCAGTATAAATTTTCCCAGTTGGTTCATGCTAGGCAATCCTTCATCGTTCCATCTTAAGTAACATCGCCACAAACTTTTTTAGGCTGCGTACAACATGTTCTCGGTAGTCATCAGCTGTACGTTCTAAGGATTTCAAAAACTTCTGGCAAATTTAGTACACAATATAAAGCGTATAATTACTACTACTCAAAGCGCAGTTAATTGTTGCTTGTTTGACGGTACTGGGCTTTGAAGGTGGATAAGTTTATCAATAATTATTCGTGAAATTTTTGGAATCTGAATGTGACAATTTTGACAATTATCGAAGACATAAAGATGAAAATGAGCCTCACAGCTATAAATAGTTTCTAAAAATAAGCCACTAAACTGCCACTTCTACTTTAAACTAATTCGATCTATAATAATGGTGAACGGCAGAACTTCTATCATGTGCTACCAAATTCTAACGAACTGAAGACTTACCCACTATTCACTATTTATCTACTATTTATTAATAAAGTTAATATTGTTGTTATAATAACCGAAATTGGTTATTATACCAAGATGTTAACAATATTCCCAAAAAAATTCAAATGGTCTCTGGTCCAGGAGAATCTCTATTTGAAGTATTTTAATGAAATCGCATTGTTTTTCTCGTTTTGTTTTTACAAACAACGTCCTCACACCTATAATTATGTAAGGCAAAAAACACCCTATTTCCACTATTCGCCAATTTGTTTTTTTTTCTATTTTCAATAACAATTTCATTTACATTAACTATTTACAATATTTTTTTTTAGCAAGCTAAATATTTGTACATAGTATATAGTTAAAGACTGAATTACTATTGGTTTTCTTAGCGTTCTAGCGCGACCGAAGTAAAAATAATCCATTTGGTGTGATAGACAAAATAAAATCTTCAAGTTTTCCGCTCGAAACCTAATCAAAATCTTTTGGAGGTTAAAATTTAACTAAATAACATAATACAAAATTGTTTTATCGAGAACTTTGTTTTTTAAAAAGACTTTCTATTTATCTCTGTCGTTGTGGCTTTTACTTTCAATTAATCGATAAAAAAATTTACCAATAAGGTTCTTCAAAATTAAATCAATAATTAATATTGCAAAAATATCTCAGTTACAACTTACAACACATAAATCGGACCGCTCTATTCAGATCATACAACATCAACGCACCTGCGCAGATCAATTTACTTTATTTTAATATCCGTTTAACAAAATACAAAATACATTTGTCTCACATGAAAAACAAAAATAATAATAAAAAAATAATTGATTAGTCATCGAAATATAAGATCGGTTAAATGCTTTAAAATTATCCATTACAGTGGAATGTAATAAATAGACAGATATTATTTTGTGAAACGAACCCCAAACGGTTTGATAGTACGGAATGTATGTTGATTATGTGAGAACTGTTTATTTTAGATTTTAAAAGAAAATGTCTATTGAACAGAATTTTGTTGGTCGTTACAGTGTCTGGAAGTAATGTCGTTAGATTATATATACCAAGTCGACAACATTTAATGTGTATGAAAGACTTTTGTTCAATATCGGGCGTAAAACAAAGATAAAATGTTGCTCCTTATTCAAATGACAGTCGGCAACACCTATAAACTGTCGACGTTTAACTTCCAGAAGAAAAAAATGGTGGAATGGAATCGATCAAGGTCCACTTAATCGATAGTCTGAGAGAGAGAACCGAGTCATTTCAAAAGAAAATAAGTCATTGGAAGTTCCTCAAAGAAGGCGTTAGATGAAGAAAATATTAGCTATAAGGGTCCCAGTGCAAACTATATTCCTCATGGCACCTTTTGCCAACCAATTATTCAAGGTTGTACCAACCAGTTACCACCTTTTTACTCAACCGCATCAGCTGTTTGGTGTGATTTCAGCTTTTCTTATTCTTAGTGAGACATTAACTTCAATGGATCTCCCATAGATCACCCAATCGAAAGATTTATTTTTTGATTTCAGACCCTAGCTTAACCATATATAATGCCATGGAAGCTAACTAGTCGTGGTCATAACTGTGGGAGTGTATTCCATTAATCCTGGAATTTCAGGATCATAAAAATGTGTCGGGTTCCTGGTATTCCGGGTACGGAATTCCACAATTGCAATGCCTAACACCTACCTATGTATATCATATCCTAGAAAGTCGTAACGAAAATAATCTACCATACAATAACTTTTAGGGAGTAAGATAAGGAAATGGAGACGAGTTTCAACTCCCTCTGAGCATGCTCGGCACTCACATTTAAGCCCAAAATATATTTTGAAATTCATTTAACACACCCGTCGACTGACCTTTAAGCTTTGTCCAAGAAGAAGATCCCTAAAATCAAAACAAATTTGATTGGTTTTAATATTGCTTTGTGACTGATTGAGTTTTATTGACATACACTGTATGTCCTATATATTTTTTGTATATAACCTATATATTTTTTGGTGACGATTCCTAGAACCGTTTAATGCAATTAAAAAATTCTAAAAACCGACATTTTTAAAATGACAAAAATTTATTGTTTTAACTTTAATTCATGTTTTTCTTAGTAAAGGGATATTCCAGTCTTCTTATATAAAAATTAATAAACAACGAAAATATATTTAGAAATAAAAAAATAACAGAAATAAAACTAATATTATTTTTGAATTTTTATAATTAAAAATAGAAAAACGCAAGAAAAAACAAAAATTACAAAACTAATAAAATATTGTCTTAATGTAAATTTATTACAAAAAAAAAATATATATACATATACGAGTGTAATAAATTAATTTAACTTGACATTCAAGTAAATGTTTTATTGTATTTTGATAACAACTTCTAAACATGAATTTAGTTACTGGCATACAATGTGAAAAGGTAACTAAACTTCTCGTGTAATCTGATAAGCGAATCAGACTGTTTATCTAAGCGCATTAAACATAAAAATGTTTTTGAATTACATGAAGAGAATAACATTACACTCTGAAAATTAGATTTTTACAACAGTCAGGATTTTGTTTGTCAATCCTGATTTCTGAGGCAAAAAAATGGCACAAATATTTAACTTCTTTCCTTTCCTGTTTTATTAATCGTTAAAACCACTGCGGGTGCATGGTATAGCCAAAAAACAACACTAAACTTTCAAACCACATTACACACACTGCAAGCGGGTATCTTCCAATCTTCGGTCGTGATTTCTTCTACTAGTAACCGCTCTGTTGAACTAATTTAAAAACAATATGGCATCCAAAAATATTCAGGGTATCAACAATACCAAGCATTGCAAGTGCTATCTTTCTTAGATGCTGGTAGCTTCCCTTAGTCATATAATAAAAACGTTTAGTTTTTCTTTGGTACTAACTCTACAGGTGAGTTCCATGGGTTTTTCACGGCCGTATTATTGCATTTTTTCAAAATGTTGTTTTTTTTTCTTTCGTTTAGTATACTGCAAATAATAGACTTGTGATATTCAATAACTTCTGATACTGCTTTCATCCGCTCTTATGTAAGGCTTACTACACATATTTTTGTGAGATGGTTTATTTCGTTTTTTATTTTGTATTAACCAAGCTGTTAATATTTATCTACTTGCATTTATTACAATATTCCCCAACGACTTATCTTTTTCCTAAATTTTTTCTGTCGGATTAAAAGATTTATATATATTTTGATGTATACGCATTTCGTTTTTCTAATGCATCGATAGTAATGAATTTAAACGATTTTCGTTTTCACACAATCTGAGTGATTCAGAACGTTCGTACAATTTTTTCCAAATTTTTTTTTTCTAAATGATGATTTAAATATCAAGATCATTTTTCATCATTCTATGCGCTTAACACCATTGAAATCATACTAATCTCATTACTTACAGAACCAGTGTTTTGTTAAAACTAAACACCATAAATTAATTAACTAGGAACTCTATCATATATGACCATTTAAAATTTAACAAACAATTTTGATACTCATTCTATTATTGATAAAACCAAACCTACCAAAATATCAATAATGTAACAATTAAATGCTAGTGCTTAATATGAAAAAAAAATTAAAACTGTGAAAAAGCTGTGTTTATATCGTCTAAATACAACAAACTATTTACTCACTTTACCACACTTCCACTGTTATTAACTGAGAAAAACCTCAAATTCAATAAAAAGAAACCAGAATATAAAACAAGAGAATGAGAGTACAATTATTTATAATATATTATCATTAATTTCAACAACACTTAGGTTATTCGTGCTATCATTTGCGTTTTATTTATTAAAAAGTATAAAGAAAAACACCCAAATCAAATGACAAAAATAATTTTTTTTATTTTACTTAAAAATACAAAATATCTTTACTTACTATACCACACTTATGTATCACAATTAAACCGAAAATAAAATCAAACTCAATGAAAAAGAAAACAAAAAGCAAATTCTAAATCAAGAAAATGAGAAAAAGAAATAAAAAGTAACAAATGATTACAATTTGTCTCATTCAACATTTGTTTTACATTTAATATTCATTTAGGGTGACGATGACTCGAATATATAAATTTTTCCCCATACAAAATCGCACAACGCGCCTAAAGAAGTTTTCACTTCAAAAATTGTACAACAATCACCAACAAAAAATAACAACAAAAAGTATAAAAAAACAGAATAGCCAAAAAATATTTCTTTTAAAAACTGAATAAAATATTGAGATGTCGTAAAAATCAACTGAATTGACGTCACACTGTGCTAAAAGACAGTAGCAATTACCTTAAAAAAACTACACTATCGATAAATTTAAATACCGTAAATTATCCGGAGCCTTAAACTGTGTGTAAATCAATCTTTTTTGATGAAGATGTCAACTAATATTGAAAGAGAAATACATACTCAAATAGTAGTTTTTATTTTCCTTATTTTATTTCACGGGAATGAAATTATGGAAAACAATAAATGAAAATAAAAAAATAAAAATAACTTAAAAAAAAACAGAAAAAAACAGTAGCAATAACTTAAAAAAACTGCATTATCGATCCATTTAAAATACGTAAAAAGAAATTTTTATGATTTTTATGGATTCATGAATAAAAAAACAATAGTTTTAATGGTATGTTATAAAAATTTAAAAAAAAACAATAGAAAAATGTACCACTCCAGGAACTGAACCCTCGACCTATAGAACCTCAGTCGACCGCGATATTCATATTGCAATTCGGTATTTTATTTATTGGTATTTAAATAAATTAGCGTGACGATAATTTGAATATATAAATTTACCCTAATACAAAATCGCACAACGCGCCTAAAGAAGTTTTCACTTAAAAAAAACGATACCATAAAACATCATCTCATATGTCTCATTTCTTATTAATTTTAATAATTTTGTTCTCAATAATGTATTATGTATGTTTAAGTAGGAAAGATTACTAATAAAACTATTATTCAAATACTAGTTTGATGTGCGAAATTTATATTTTAGTTTTTAATTCGTTTGCAAGTTACAGTGTGTTGATTAAAATTATTGTTATTTAATTTTTTATTTAATGATTTTTAATATTTGAATAATTTAGCATCTATTTATTATTCGATGTTGAAACAAGTATATTTTTTATGTTTTTATTTTTCAATGAAGTATTAAAGTTCTTTCATTTTGTTCTGCCAACTATTAATAACGACCCTGAGACTGGTCTGAGGTAAACCAGGACACAAGCAGAGAAGATGGAGAAACATTTTGTCATCCTGATCATCATTGCGGTTGTGACAGTAGTCATAGGCGAAGATACCCAGTCTGCTTGCATGTTGGCTGATAAGACAGTCTCCCGTAACGACACCCACGACCATGCTGATATCTCTGAGTTTTACTGATGTCAGTTGATAAGACTGGGAGGCCTAACTATTACACAAGGAGTGCCTTCAGTCCATCTTATATTTGTGCACGTCTTCGCCTCCTTTTGGAGTAGCAGTTTGCACGAAAGAAGAGGATAACAAAATCATGCGTGGTGACACAATGCAGCAAGTGCCTTGCCGAGTTCATTGATATTCAAATTCTCCGTTATACCAAAATGCTCTGGCGATCAAACATGGTGACTGTTTTACTGTTCAGCCAGCTTGTTTAGAGATTTCAGACAGTTCCGAGTTAATTTCGTCGTGGTGACGCCCGACTCTAAAGCTTTTATTGCAGCTTGGCTGTTTGTAAAGATGCTGATATCCCAAGAAGATATTACATAAAAAGGTAGGTGAAAAGATAGGTTTAAAGTTAGGTTTTTGCAAAATTCTTCACAAATGACCTTCCCATTCATTTTCCATCTATTTGTGTAGAAGTTGACAATACCTGTATGTTTGTCTAGTTTACTTTTCCAGTCCTAGGCATAGCAGTTGTGAAACCAACTTTCAACAGTCGAAAGAGTATTCCTTCATGCAAAGTATTAAGGAGTGCCAAATATTGCTACAGCTCTACATCTCGGCAGACTTCAGCCAAACTGCCATGCTGGTGGCTAGCTGTCTGGCTAAAATATCGCTATAGGAATAATATTTGTAGTACTACGGTAGGTGTGTTCTTTAAAGCTGCACTAATACATAATGATGCGCATCTCTAAACTTTCATCGAGAGTTTTTGATTTACCATTTTGGTTAGGGCCAGCTACGAAATCGTGACCCCGATAAAATAGGGTTGGTCGAGCTGTATATTCAGTGGACATGCCAACTGCAATTTGCCCGAATAAAGTGCTATATTAGCTTCCCGCACTATTTCAAGAATGTTTGACTTTCAGCTTAGTTTAATATCCAGAATAAGCCTTAGGTAATTAGCCTTATTAGTGATGCTCAGGCAGACTCCGTTTGAAGTTGGTGGTTCAAATTCAAGTTGTTTTCGTTTCCTATAGAAAGGAATCAATTTCGATTTCTGTGGATTAACCCCCAGTCCAGTTTGCATCAGTCCTTTTAGAGAGGATGCAAAGAGCACTTTGCATTAGGGCCCTAAGAGTATCAGACTATTTTTCGAAGGCAAAAATAGAAACATCGTCAAAAAGAATTCACCATAAGGACAATACTCGTGTGCCTCTTCTTTCGAGCCTGCGTGTAAAGTCCTCACCGAGACAGGCTCTGACAACGCTAGCCCTAAAAAGCAGGTCCAGCTGACCAAAGATTCCACCTCTTCCAAATCCACAAGCTTATGGGTGATCGCTAAAGGACTGACGTTTTTGGAGACTCCTTTAATATTGCAGAAATTAACCAAGGAATATTTACTACAGTCCAAAGATTTTTTATTTGGACGTATGAGAATGGGTCAGACATCAACACATGCCGATTCACCCCGCAACCACCATCTCTGCAGTCGAGATGGACCCACGGTTTTTGTTGATAAATTCTAAAGATGTTTCGACTAGTGCCGTTATCACCATCCTCCAGTTAGCAGACGTAATGCTGCCGTCATCCTTTACTCCATATATATCTGATACCCCTAGTAGACCTCTCCCGCATCACAAAAAGGCTGGGTTGCTATAACCACTAGAACCTATGAGGAATTGTCTTCTGGGTAGCAATTTTGTACCATTATTTCTCCTAGAGAAATAAAAGGAGAGATAAATTGTAATATATACAATTGTCTTTGATTGATTCATTTAAATTGTAAATATGTCACGTGTCCATAAATGTTACGTCGTGATTGGTTCGTTTTGTATTGTATATGAATTTATATTATGGAGAAATTTGAGTGTGGGTACGTAGACTTTTTTTTAGTTTTCCCCAGGAGAGATAATTCTCTACAAAAGAGAGATGGCAGGAGAGATAATGGTACCAAATCGCTACCCTGATCTCTACCTGTGAGCAGCAGAGGCCCAAGTATAGTCACCGGGCCTAGATGTGTTAATTCTTTTAGCCCATCCAGCATAATCTTTAACCGTTTAAGAACTTTCCATTCTTTTCTTTTGGAATTTTAGGACAACTTGAAAGGCTTGAAAGATTCCAAGGAACTCGCATCATTAGCGCTGGAGCCCCGATTTACAGTATCCTGAGAGTTGACACTTGCAGTGTTGCTAGAGAATCCTTAGATGGACCGAATTCTTACTTATGATTTCAACGAGTAGCGGAGAAAAAGAAAAGTACATATACTCAGAGGTCAGTGGTACGTAGACAAGGCACATTACTCCTGGAGATATCCTGATATCTAGGTGGTTCCCAGACAAGCAGATAATCGACACGGGTGCAATGGCACCTTGATCTAGCCCATTTTCTAATCATTTTGCGTGATCCGTTCCATATCTGGAACATTAACATACGTGCAAGGAAAAAGCACGTAGATCTGAAGGCGGCTAGCATTGTGAAGCAATATATAATGAGGACATAACGCAAATATTAAAAACTTGTACGGACAAGAAATATAACCCGTCTTATGTTCACATTTAGGGCCGATTGTATGAATAACAATGGATAGAAAAAAAAATCCGAGAATAAAGTTATATCTTCATCCCAGAATTTTCTTTTTCGTCGAATTTTTTGTATTTTTGTTTTTATCGCATTTTTATAGCAGTATTTTTATAAGTGGCAATACATTTTCTTTTACTTTTCTATTAAATAAATTTAATTATAAATTAAAAAAATTGTTTGAAAACATAATTAAATTAAATAAAAAACAAAATAAAAAATTAGGAATCATGTTACTTAAAAGCCTTTTTTCCTAAAAATTAATCACAAATTCAAAACAAAATTATCCAGCTTTGCGCATGTCAAGAAAAAAAACAAATTGTTTTACCCTCTGGTTGACACAAGGAAAACAGAGAATAGAAGAAAATTCTCCCTCGTATACATTTTTGGTTCTATCGTGATTCATTCATTGTATTATCGTTTGTATTGTATGAATCCCGATAGAACCAAAAATGTATCCGAGGATTTTCTTCTATTCTCTGTTTTATCTACTGTTTTTCTTGTATGACTTTTGTCATGATCGTCTAGATTCTAGAATCTTCTGACGAAATGACGAATCGTAATCGTATATTTAGGTTGTAAATTGAAAATATCTGTGTGTGGATTGCATTTGTAATTGAGCCGTTCATTTTTGATAACTTTTTTATGTGACAATTTAAATGAAAAACAATTAGAAATCGAAAATTTAAATATTTTGCCTATATACAAAAATTATATTAATTTTCCATAATTTCTTAATATTTTGAAAAAATTAAAATATCAGTATACCGTCGTTAAATAAGACGAGTAAAAAATATTAAAAGAATGTAATAATTTTTTTAAATAACTAAAATTAATTATTTAAAATGCCCGTTTGCTTTTTGTGAATGTTTTCACTATTTTTACTAAAACACTGTTTTCTTTCCATATAAATTTAGATAAAAAACCATTTAAAATTCATTATTTTAACATCAACAAAATCATATATTATTTAAGAGAAAATTAAATTTAATTATCCATTATATAAAATGTACATATTACTCTCTTTTATTTTTTTGTTTATTATTACACAGCCACAAAAAAAAACTACCCGGGGCTGGGGTCGAGACATGTGCTGAATCCGAATCTGGTATCAGAATTGGTCCAACGGGTCTTAGTTCAACCCTAACCTCAAAATAACTTAAAAATCTCAGATAGATTCTCAAAATCAAAATTAATTATTTAAATAATCTGGAAATTTTATATTGGGGATTTTTTGGGGTCGGTGATTATGAATATGACATTTATTTGTGAAAAAACAAAATTGCCGACAAATTACAGAAAAATACTTCTTAATCCATGAAAATTGGTGTAAGGAGGTTTTCGGGGTCGCTGATTACGAATTTGATGTTCATTTTCGAAAAAAAGTGGGTAGGCGA
The DNA here is from genome assembly GCA_963693315.1 of Diogma glabrata. Taxonomy (NCBI): domain Eukaryota; kingdom Metazoa; phylum Arthropoda; class Insecta; order Diptera; family Cylindrotomidae; genus Diogma; species Diogma glabrata. Next base: position 373,927,810 of record OY856186.1, read on the forward strand.
CCTGGATGCATAGGATCTTGATGAAACATTGGCAAATGATACAAGTTCACTTGAAAATGGTAGATCTGGATTCATTTCAAATTTGGACAAAATGGCGGGGTCTCCCTAACACCTCTATGTTTAAATCTTGAATAACTTTCTATCCCGGCTTATGATCTAATAGAAACTTGGTATATAAGGTTTTAGTACTGTTCCCAATATTTCTGCATAGCAACTTCCGGTTTGTCACTTCCGGTTAAAAAATTTTATTTTCAGGTGTTTATACCTACTGTCTGGTACTTTTGAATTACAATTACCGATCGATTGTCATGAAACGCTGTCATGAAAAGCTTTCAAGTAACATGAGAAAGATTTTATCAGCTTTTGGAGTACATTGGATAAAGTGTTTGGGGGTCCACCATACAACAGGTGGTTTTTTCCACAATGTTTTTTATGTTTGTTGTAGCATACAACATTCGTTGGTGAATGAATTTTGATGACACTTTGGAAAAAGATGCAAATATGTATGGCATTGATTTTTGAGCAAAAGTGAACAAAGTGGTAGGGGGTCCCCCGAGCACCTGTTTTTTTGAAAGCTTAATAACATCTGTACCTGATAATCGAATTGGATGAAACTTGGTACATAAACATTTAGTACGGTTCACAACAGTTCTGCATCCCAACTTCCGGTTTGTCACTTCCGGTTAAATTCTTTTTTCTACTTTTTCTCGTACAACAATTTATGTTTGTTGGGATACTACTGCTTTCTTTAATATTTTTATAATTAGAACTCGTGAAATCTACAACATTGGTTAGCTTTAATTAAAGTATTTGATGGATACTAGCTCATTATATATCCAGAACACTATGTTTCCAAAGCTGTGGTGAAGTCAACATATGCATCAGCGTCGCAATATTTTTTTTTCTGTGAATATGTTATAATTTTTTCGATTTTTATTATTCGTTTAAATTCGAAATTATTATATTTTCTTTCGTTAGAATAAATGTCAAACTAAATTATAAAAATAGGAATAAATTTGACAATGGTTTATGATAAGAAGTCTCTACACGACGTCGTTAAGACTCATTTATGGAGTGGATATTTAAAGTGGATATTTAAATCTTTAAGACGCTAGTCTGATGTCAGGTTGTGAATTGTATGTCACAAATTGACGTTTTTTTGTAGTTGTACGGATTGTGTAGATCGTGTCGCTTGAGTTGAGGCCAATCGCTTTCAAACCGAAATAAAACAAATAATTCTAACTTTTAATAACTCAAAATCCAACTTAAAGAAATAGAAATAGAAGAACCTAAAATACAAGCAATTATTATCGCTTGTTCCATTAAATCAAACAAACGATTCGTTTATTTATCATTTTATTTGCAAAAGAAAAGTTTTATTACTAATACTTTCTTTTCATTCGACTAATTCGGCCTTGGAGATGCAGAATTAATTTCACTTAGAATGATACTGTATGTAACGGCAACTCATACATATCAAGCATCTGTTTTTCATATTAAAGGTGACTTGGATTAGAGTGGGTGTTGACTGTTGGTATGTAGTTAATCTTTTATGTTGATGCTAGAAGCTATTTGTTGTAACAACTGAAGGTTGATTGATATGCAATTTTCTATGGTCACATTATGGTGACTAAGAAAAAGTAATAGTAAAATTAAATCATGCGATGATATTATTTTATGGTTGTCAATATTTGCGGTATTGATGATTGAAGCTGGTTTGTTTGCAATAAAAATATTAAATTAAAGATTATTTTGTTATTATGCGTGGGTTGCTAAACATATATAAATGATTTAATCTAAATATTTTAAATTGGTTTGAAAATATGGTGAATGGTAAATATAATTCTGGTTTAGCCATTATTGTTCGAAGATTGCAAAAATCGGATTAATCACCAATCTTGATAGAATGAGAAAAGAATGGCAGTTTTCATTTCTGTGAGGGGTTCTGAGTTCTAATGATGAGAAACTCGGGTTAAAGTTCATATCAATATAGTTTGATACATGAATCGTGAATTAGTCGTTCATTACTATTGATCTGGGTAGGCGAGTATGCTAGATAACTCCAATAAGGTTGATTAAGTTTTTTCAGAACAATGATCATCCTTAATGCGTTTGTTAAAATATAGTCAAATTAGAACCTTTTCTTTTATGCTATAACAGCTGGATAGGATGCTTCACAACAACCGTCGAACAAGTTATGGCATCGTCTCAAATATCCCAAATTTTGAATGAAGATTCGAAAGTTTTACTAAAACCAAAAACTATTTTAAAAAAATGATTTGTTAAAATAAATTTTTGTTTTTTAAGTTAAAACATTTTAAATCTAGATCTTAGAAAAAATATTGATTGTTAAAAACTAATTAAGGAATTTTATTTTTCCTGTGAGTAGGTAATGTAATGGGGAAAAATAAATAAATGTAATACATTAAACTGTTTCCTCTTTTTTCAACTTTTCATTGCAAGATGTTCGCTTGTATCTTATCGAAATGATACAATTATGAAGTGATTTGGATGAAATAAAGATATGCATCTATCTATGCAAGAAGAAACAAATTGGTTTGGTTAATTTTAAACAAAGTGGGATATGTTATACCAATCCGTTTATACCAATCCGTTGGTTAGTTTACTATCATAATTCATAGTGGCCAGTTTTATCGAAAAGCTAACAATATTAATTTGGTATTGTAGTCAAATATCTCAAACAGTAAATTAATAATATTTATGGGAATATGAAGGCGTATCGATTACTTTTTATTAAATTTAAGTATTATTTACTTAAATATTTGAAACACTTCCACTTTAAATAATATTTTAAGATTTTCTGTGTCTTAATTATTCCAAAATAATAAGAAAAAACAGTATTTACTTTATGAAACAATATTCGCTTTATTTAATTTATGAACAAAATAATAAGATGAATGACCACATACTGATATTATCATAGAAAATTTTGGTTTTGATTTTGTCATCGATCGAATCAATAACAATTTTATGGACACATAATTTATTATTATTTAAAAAATATGTTAAAAAAATTTTTTTAAGGAACTTGAATATGGAATTAACTAATTGAATGTAATAATATTGATTTTAATGAATATGTGAACAACGAAGGTGTAGGATCGAAAGAAATATAACTTATTACCTGATCTTCAAAATATATGATTTCAAGTTTTTCGAAATTGTGGGATGTGTCAAATGATTTGATTATGATTATTCAATTCACTTGTGTATTGACAGTTTAATTTAGATTTTTTTCTAATGATTTTTATCATTAATTCTGAATCAATATAATCTAATTTACGTCAAATAAAAACAAAATAAAAAATTTAACTTTTTTATAAATAAATACAAATAAAACTTGATTAAAAGTATAATCGTTGTTCTGATCTTCACTTTTTTGGATCACAAAAATTGAAAAGATTATAAAATACAATATAAAAGATATCATTTGAAATGATTCAACAAAATTTAGCTTTGTAGAAATTTTTTGATTGTAATCTATACTCTAGACAAAGTTAAAACAATATCCCAAGAACCAATCCACTATTTACTAAAAAGAAACAAAAAAGTCACTCAAATGCGAATAAAGCTTAACACTTTCTTTTTTTTTCTTAGTTTTCTTTGCCTGAGATGGCTAGAAATTTGTTAAGAAATTTGGAAACAAGGGAAATTTGAAGTTAAATAGTGCTCGAACCGACTAATCGATTTTCATAATTTTTCTTTTATTTGAAAGGGTTAAGGCTATTAAGGTTGATACAATTTTAATTTTTTAAACATAGCGATTTTAAAAAGTACCTTTTCCCTAAAAGTACCATAACTTTAAAGTTTGCTTGTTTCTGTATTTCTTAACAAATTTCGAGCCACGCTGTGTCAAAACTAGTGAAAAAATTAAAAACGCGTATTAATTTCTTTTATTTATATTTATATATTTTATTTACATTTATATTGGTCTGAACAAAAAAGAAACAAAACGAATCAAATATACGGCATTTATAAATCCTATATTTTACCATATTGCTGCATAATATTTTCTTTACAAATTTCTAAATAATAATTTATGAATATTTGTTAAAGTAATACTTAAGTTTATATGTGGCTTGATTCAAGAACATTTATATAAAAACTAATTAACCATGTGATGTAAATACTAAGACATAACCTGTTTTAGAATTACCTTTTTATCTTGGTGATACTAATTATAATATAGTGTAATGGGCAAGATATTACAAATAATTTTGTGCAAAAGAATTTATGGTGACAATGTTCTTTTTGGCTCGTGCTATGAGAATTTTATTCAATTGGTTTTTTTTAAGTTAGACAGTTGGTGGTTGGTAGTTGAACTGGACGGTGAGTTAGGGAGTTGGTGTTGAAAAACAAGCCTCAGAATTTTCAAGAGTTGAGTTGAGTTTTGGTGTAAACGTCTTAGTAATTGTGCTTTGAAATATAATTAGGAAAAAAAAAGTTCTGGAATATTACTTGTTTTTGTGGAATATAATACCGGTGAGTGAATATTGATTGTATAATATAATGTTTAAGTTAATAATTTAATTAATAAACCAACAACGTACGAATAGAAAGTTAAATTAAACTTAGTTTGAAAATAAAATTTTATTTCGAGTGAAAAGTTTCAATGTGTTGTTTTTTTCTGATTTTCCATCACACAATCCTACGTCAAGAATTAATAGTAGAAGAAAAAAACAAACTCTAAATGGACTACTACCCTCAAAAACCGCATATTATAGGTAAGGAATAAATATACCGTGAGTAGTGTGTAATACTGGTTCGAAACTTACGCATCTCGAGTAAATTTGGGGCACATGAATAGGATATTGGATTGCTGCAGATTAAGATTGTAGATCTTAAATTATTTACATATGACGAATTTCATGCTCAACAATTGAATAATGACTTACTAGGCTCAACCTTTAATTTCTCCATGTAAATATACCTTTACTAAATCATCCGCAAACTTAACACGTCGATTCCACATAAGATAAACCAATAAGTTTTGAATTTTATAATTATACTGTTATGAATACTGTTTCTGCTATATGTTGTATTAAGTTAATGTGACTGTTCAGATGATATACGTTTGACATTTCTAAAAATTAATACTCAAATCAATGCACCACTTATTATAACCACTTTTAGTTTGTTTGCAATTTGAAAAATCACCAGAGTTAAAAAATCTGATCCAGTCTCTACAAACTCCCTCCCCAAAACTTAGAAAGTCCTTCAACTTTTTATCATTTCTTTGCCAATTCATTCGAGATTGAATTAATTTAGCAGATCATCTTTACCAACTCAAACATACAATTGATATATTAAAACAATTAATAATATAATAATGAAGCTTCTTTCAATAAAAAATATTGCGACGGATGCAAAGGCTAACTTCACCACAGCTCTGGAAATAAAATTTTCTGGATATATAGTGAGCTAATATCCATAAAAAACTATAATTAATGGCTAACCAATATTATTGATTTCACGTAGTTCTAGTTATATCAATATTAAAGAAAGCTGTAGTAATCCCAACAAACAAAAATTCTGTAGTACAAGAAAAAGCAAAAAAAATTTTAACGGAAGTGACAAACCGGATGTTGGGCGCAGAACTGTTGTGAACTGTACTAAATGCTTATGTACCAAGTTTCATCTTATTCTATAATCAGGTACAGGTGCTATTGAGATTTTAAAAAAACAGGTGCTCGAGGAACCCCACACCACTTTGTTCATCGCTCAACAACTAACCAGCCGCTTTTCATACATATTTGCATCTTTTTCCAAAGTGTCATCAAAATTCATTCACGAACGAATGTTGTATGCTCCCAACAAACATTGAAAAAATAGTGACACAATAAACAGGTCTTTGGCAGGCCCCTCACCATTTATCCCAATATTGTCCCAAAACTAATCAGTTCTTTGATAGTTCTTATAGCTTCATTATCTGTATAAATGACAAATTTCTGACCGTAAAGATATTTGTGAAATCTTTTTAACTCAAAAATGATAGTCAACGACTCTCGACGTAGTTCTTTTCAGCAGGTGAAAGGGAACTGGATGCATATAACACTGGTTTTTCTTTTCCATTAATAATATGCGACAAAATAGCTCCTGCTCCGTAAGGGCTAGCGTCAGTTGCCAAGACAATTTGCTTATTTGAATAATGGAGGTCTTAAAAGTTGATTATTTTCAAGAACTGATTTTGATTTCTCAAAACACAATTGACATTCAGGAGACCAATAAAATTGTTCGTCTTTGCGTAACAACAATTTGCTATTTTGGCTAATATGTCACGGAACGGATAGTGTTCCATTTTGACCTATTTATTGATTGTGACTTTGCAATCAATACATATTCTAGAGACGATAGGGCTTGCCCAGTTGCTATGACGCACTGGCACTAATATATCTGACTGACATAGACGATTATGTTCGTTTTCTACCTTTTCTCGAATTTTAAAAGGAACGGTATAAGCTCGATGGAAAATCGGTACAAAATCATCACACAAATGTATTTCCGCATTATACCCCAAAATAGACTCGTTGCACTTTTTATTAGGAACGACATTTGGTTAATCAGTTTTAATTACCTTAGAAATTTCCAGAGACACATCAGTAGTAATTTTGATGGTACCTGGATACAGTCCTGACTACAACAAAATGTTTCCACCTCGGAGTCACAACATCTAACCATGTACGACCCAACAATGGTCTAATTGAGTTTGCGGTTTCAATTATAATTACATCCAACATGTAATATATTCCTTCATGTAACACTCTGGCAGTTATTCTTCCTACAACCTCGATTACCTGACCTGTGACGGAAGAAAAAACATTATCACAACTTTTTATAACAAGAAGACTAAACATAGATTGGTACTTTGCTAAACCTATTATGGTGACACTTGCCCCTGTGTCGACTTCCATATCCAATTGATGACCTTCAATCTCGAATTTCATTGTGAGAGCTTCAGTTATCGTTGATAGGCTGTTCACTACCTCTGCATGATATTTGGAGCTTGAGGGTTTGTTTTTACATACTCGTGACGTATGACCAATTTTGTCACACATAAAACATCTCCATCGCTGAAAAGGACACTCTGTTTCAGAATGACAATATTTCCCGCATCGCATGCATACAATCTTGTATTTTATTGGACTAAAACTTCGATAACTGTTAGAATGACTTGGATCTTTTACTTCTATTTGATGTTGCACTACTGCTACAATAACTTCCATTTGATTGACGCCTGACACTTCTACTTGACTGACTTCTTCTTCGACTTGCATTTGAGTGACTTCTTCTTCTAGAACGTGACCGATTTTGATTATAGTGATATAGTTTTCTTGACGGACTGAATACTGTGTACTATGGTTTATGGCTTTAGTTTCCTTCTCAGACATATTCATAGTAAGAGCTGTTTTGCAATATTTTTCAAATGTAATATCACTCGACTTAAGCAATTCGCGTTGCATCGATTCCTTTCTCAACCCAACAAATAACTTGTTGGTCAAGGCATCGTCCAAGAAATGTTTAAGCTCGCACGTTTTTTGAGCTAACTCCTTCAATCTAACAATAAAATCTGCAATGCTTTTGCCTTAGTTTTGTTGTGCTTTGGAGAACTTAAACTGTTCTGCCCTTTTAGTAACGGTTGGACTGAAATGAGCTTTAAGAACTGTAATAATTAAGTTCAGTTCTTTAAGAACTGTAATAATTTCATTATATGTTTTTTATAAACAAAGCGATTTTTTTATTGTCCTCGATGTTATTAATTATAAAAAATTGTTGAAGCTGTTCCTCATACGCCAAAAATCATCCCCTGGGAGAAATGCTTCAATGTTTCCGATCAAAGACATTTTTTTTCGTTGTATAATCGTAAGCACTTTCACTTTTAATATTAATAATTTGATTTTTAAATTTAACCTTAGCCAATGTGTTTTCTTGCATAAGACGACGTTTTACTGTCTGCCATTCCATAAATTTTCCTCAAAACACGCGTTTTAGCAAAACAAGGTGACCTTTAATAAATGTTATCTGGTATTGAATGCTTAATAAATGTTTGCTGATACTGGATGCTATTCTTTATTGATTGCTATTCCTTAATTCTTCGTTGCCAATTTGATATGCTTATTCATATACAGGGTGTTTCATAATATATGCGCAGGACTTCAGGATGTGATAGCTCGTCCAAAAATATGAAAAAAAGGTTCGCGTAACTTACCCTCTTAAATGCACAATTTTCGAGATATAGGCTGTTGAAAATGGAACAAATTTCGTTTTTTGCGAATATCTCCGGAACCGTTTATCGTACAGAAAACAGTTTTCGTAAGCATTTTCTACTCATAATAAACTTATGTTATGTGCGGAAATATTTTTTGTTTAAGTCTTAATTGGTGAAGGTTTTGGAGGAGTGGTGGGTGTTTTTCTCCCCAACTTCTACGTTACTGGAAAAAGTACGGTTTTGAGATGCTCATTTGAACCCCCAATGTTTTCTACACAAAAAAGTTACTCCAGGTAATAAGCTATAAAGTCTGCCGTTTTCGAGAAAAATCAACTTTAATGTTGAAAAACATGGTCAATTTGTTGAAATAAAATTTTTTTTCTTACTAATTAAATAAAATTTATATAAACGTTGAAACAAGTAGCAAAACCAATCGTAACATCATAATTTCAAAATTAAAAAAAAACAATAACAAATCATAAACAGTTAAATTAAAAGTTGGAAATGTCCATGAAGAAAAAAAATTTTATTTCATAAAATTGACTCTGTTTTTCAACATAAAAGTTGATTTTTCTCGAAAACGGTCGACTTTAGAGAATATGACCAGGAGTAACTTTTTTGTGTAGAAAACGTTCGATTTACAGGGTATGTTAAAACGAAACTTTTTTTCAAATTTTTGGACGAGGTATAACATCCTGAAGTCCTGCGCATATATTATGAAACACCCTGTATATAACAGACGAAAAATGTTTTTATAAAATTTTTGAATCGTGTGAAAGCAGGTAACGTGGCGTTTACACGGGCATTTTTTGTAAAAGAATTAAACACTTTTTTAGGATTAGCTGTACACAGTTGAAAAAGTTGCTACAATTTTTAATATAAGCTTATGGGTTATGTAAAGCAAGTTATTATGAAATTGCAAAGCACATGTTCTAATGCAAAACTGCAAATTTTAGTACAACTCTCAGATCATAATTTATTAGGTAGATTTCATATAAAAATCTACCTATTGCAATGGGCTTCATCTCGGAATTTCGGAAAAATTTTTGTGCCAAACGACTATATATGAAAAGCGGAGACGAAAAAACAAAAAAAAAAAAAATTTATATATATATATATATATATATATATATATATATATATATATATATATATATATATATATATATATATATATATATATATATATATATATATATATATATATAAACGATATGAGATATAACGAAAACGACCGGCACTCTCACGGTCGCATTTGTTGAGGTAGATCAAAAAAATTTTCTGTACTTGTGTGTTCTATTAATATCTTGGACAAGTTTGTGAATCAGCAAAATCCGACACGTGGTTAAGAAACTAGGGGCTTTTTTCTGAAAAAAATTGATTTTTAAAAACCGTTATAACGGCCGTTTTTATACTAATATTTCAAAAAATTTAACAAATTTAAAATCTTTGGAATCTTTTTTATCAATTTGTTTTAAAAATAGACCTCTGCAGTTAGAGGTTCCTGAGTGAGCGGCTCCAACAAAAAAGTTTGCAAAAAAAATTTTTTTTTTGAAACAACCGGCACTCTCACGGTCGCATTTATAGGGCCAGATCAAAAAACCTTTTTTAAAAATGTGCGTTTTATTAATATCTTGGACAAGCTCGTAAATCAGCCCAATCCAACACATGGTTAAGAAACTAGAGGTTTTATACTAGAAAAGAACTCTGTTTTTTAGATCCGTTATAACGGCCGTTTGGATTCTAATATTTTTAAAAACTTCATAAATTTAGAATCTTTGAAACCTTTTTAATCAGTTTTTTTCAAAAAAAAGACCTCTGCAGTTGGAGGTTTCAGAGTGAGCGGCTCCAACAAAAAAGCTTGTAAAACACAAAATGCGTTTAAATCAACCGGCGCTCTCACGGTTGCATTTGTGGAGCCAGATCAAAAAGCCTTTCTTAAGAATGTGTGTTTTCTTAATATCTTGGACAAGTTCGTAAATCAGAAAAATCTGACACATGGTTAAGGAACTATAGGCTTTATACTAGAAAAAAAAGTGGTTTTTTTAATCCGTTATAACGGCCGTTTGGATACTAATATTTTTAAAATCTTCATAAATTTAGAATCTGTGGAAACATTTTAATCCGTTTCTTATAAATATATACCTCTGCGGTTAGAGGTTTTTGACTTGTTGGCTTCAACAAAAAAGTTTGCAGCAATCCCCAACTACAATTTCCAAAAACCTTATAACAGTCAATGTCAACCTTATAACAGTCAAAAAAATAAAAGATTTGAATAGAAAAAATTAATTTTTTTTCTTAGAAATAAACTATTTTGATATTTTGCAGTAATTGCACGACATATGATATAGAGTAGGTTTGTGTCATAAATTGTCACACACATGTTCTGTGGTAGATTTGATATTTGTTTGTTGCAAAATTGGATAGATATAATTTTGCTTGTATGTAGCTAATTTTCTTTTTAAAATTTGTTTGATATCTGTTTGAAATTAGTTTGTTTTGTTTAAACTAATCCGATACATCAGATTCTACTGGTACACAAAACTGTCTGATTTCGAAATCTACCTATTTCTAACGGGTATACGTGCCGCTTGGACTTTTTTTTATAGAAATGGTAGAAGTTTGAAAACAACTTACTAATGCAAAGAGCATTAAAACTATCTTTAAAGCAAGCTTTTTATTATTTTATGATTGAGACTTCCGTAGGGCCTATATGTGTGGCAATTTGCAATACATTTTCGGCTTATTTTTTAGCTGTAAAATTAAAATAATTACAATTATGTATATGGGGCATTCCACGTGAAGTGGGACGACCAAAAACTTGTTTTTGCCCAAATTTTGGGAATTGATAGTACTCCATTAGAAAACGAGTTCGTAATTTTTTTAGATTTTTTGGCCAACCTCTTTGCTGTCGGTGACGGTCACAAATTTGAATTTTTTTCGTGAACGACAAACGTCTTTATTTTGTAGGCAGTTTAACGCGTATACAAATTTTTTAGAAATATATTAGTTCGTTAGAATTTTTTCCGTAGAATACGATAAAAATATTAAAAAAATTTTTGAGGGTAGTTTTCTCCCTTATTTAGAGGTTTTAAAGTTTAAAATCATTTTTTTCGGATTGTATGACACGTTTTTTTTCTAATTTTTTTTTGTAAATTTAGTTTGAAATATGCACTTTCAAATAATTTTCATCACGTGATAGAAGTAGTATCGATGTGAGCGCTAGAGGGCGCTGAATATAAAAAACAAGGTTTTCACGTAGTTCTAAAACTTTATGAATTTTTTTCGCGGCAATAGCTCCATGTAGGAAAATTTTGTACATAACAATTTTGATTTAAAATTTTACGTAGATTACGAATACATTTTTCGATTTTCAAAAATTTTCATTTTACAGTACAAGATCGTGAAAACTGGTTTTTGGGGTGGTTTTTAACTTTCAGCGCCCTCTAGCGCTCATATCGATACTACTTCCATCATGCGATAAAAATTATTTGACGGCAAAGGGGTTAGCCAAAAAATCTAAAAAGATAACGAAATCGTTTTCTAATGGAGTACTATCAATTTGTGCAAAAACAAATTTTTGGTCGTCCCACTTCATGTGGAATATGTATTTAATAAAAAAATATGTATTTAATAAAAAAATCATATGACTATTTTCCCAACACCATAACTTAGTTTGATTCAAGTAAATTAATAAGATTTTAATTGAAAAAAACAAGATTATTGAAATCGAATGGTTGCGGGTTCAAATTACATCGGGGTCACCAATGAGGAAGCCTGGAGTGTATCCCTCTAATTTAACTTATATGCAAATAACCAAAACTATTCCTGTTTTAAACTTGTTTTACAAGTGATTTTATTTTGTACAATAATTTTGAATTATGAACTAGTTATGAGCTAATTTAATTTATGAAATTTGGTAACTCACAAGCAACAGAATATTAATTAGCAAGTACAATCCCCAGTGAACACATGACATATATATGACATCACACTAAGGTCATGCACACATGGATGACCTTCGTGTGATGTCATATTTATGTCATGTGTTCACTGGGATTCCACCATAGCCCCAAAAAGAATGAGGGTTTTACTGTTTCAGCAAGCTGCCAACCAAAAATGGTCCAGTTTTTTTTCAGCGTAAACACTTGTTTTTTATTTCCCATGTGTTGTTTCCATTACAAAATAACTCTTAACACCCCCATCTCATATCAATAGTTTTTTAAATATGTTATCGTCATTATATTTCACTAATTTAAATAACTTTAAAAAGAACAAGAATTTTTTGTTATCGTATTTCATTCGAATACGGGAAACATTTCAATAATAATACAATAAATACTTATGATGGTGAGGAAACAAGAAATAAATTTCCACTTTTGGGTTTGGAAGATGATAATTTCTTTCGAATCTCTTTAAGATGTAATAACAATAATCATAATCATAATCATAATCACAATAATAATAATAAAATTAAGATAGTTTTCTTCTCTATGTTTTTCGTATGACTATAATTTTACCTATTTAGTGTTTTCTAAACCAGCGTGACGAAATCCGAAAGATATAAAAAAATTTCATGTTGTAGTAATTGTTGAAAGAATATAAAGAAGAAAACTATCATGTAATGATAAATGAATTTAATTGATAGTAGAAATGTTTGTTGACTGTCAAGGACAGTGATTGTATCAATCAATCAAAAAATTAATGTTTAGTTATTTTCAAATGAACGTTGAATAGTTGTAAACATATTTATCTAAGTGAAATTAATAGTTTTGATTGTTGATTTGGGAAATAATTGTTTCGAACGTGTTAAGGTGTAAATCGGTAGAGTTATTTGTTAGACTAAGTACATAGTTGAGAAAACATGATGTTGAAGAATTTAGAATCTCTGTGATAGATTTTTATTAATTTTGAATTTTACAGATTTTTGAATCTGTAGAATAGATTTTGTTTTGTATGGAGGCGAACAAATCAATTTAAATAGAAGATATATTTAACGTAGGTGAAATGTCACATACGTTAACATAATTTGATTCTATTAAATAAAAGTAATACACGTGTCTAAAATTTATCATTTTCAAATTAATTTTTGGAAGACGGCATTTGGTTATATATGACGTTTGAATTAAAAGATGCATTTATTCCATGGCAAGATGATTTAGTCCGTTTCTTTTTTGCGTTTTTGCTCCATGTAGGAGTGATGCCGAGCTCACCAACTTTGCATATTTACCACGGTTATTAGCAACGGTAGCATAGTTATCATGACAATCGATTTGTCCTCGACTTCGTGGTCGTCCACTTCCTGGAGTAGGTACAAATTTATATTTTTTTAATCATTTAATTCTGTGAGCCGCACTGTAGAATATGGTCAAACAATACAATTTTGTTGGAGTGAAAACAATTTTTTATGCCAATACCCTCGAAAAGGTGCCTGTTTTAAATGTTTTATGGGGTCGTATACTCTCCATTTTGTAAATGTTTAAAGTAAATCAGAAATGTTACGTATGATATTGCACCAAAATACAGACAAATGCAGAATCTAAAACGCTCCTTATATCACGCCTTTACTTCGTCCTTTTAAAACCAGTAACTTTGAATGTTTTGTACAATTATCAATGAAGTGAAGTGAGTTTATAAAAATATATAAATAGAATGACGAAAAAGTACTAATTTTCTTCTATTGCAAATGGAATGAATGAAAATAAAAATATAACTTACTCCAAAGGAGTGAAATTGAAACAATAAAAATATTATTCTTACGAGGAAGAACGATATTGAATTATGAAAATGTTTGTTTGTGAATACTATTTTAAGGAGTGATATAAGTACTTGAATAAAATAAAATTGTAAACTCTGAACAAATGTGATTTGCCAGTCTATGCAAGTGTTCAACGTCTCGTATAACTTGAGTTTGGTGTTAGTTGACACACACGGTGATCCAAGGAGAGGTTTAATTGAGTAAAAAGTTTAATTACCTGCAGCGATTCACGTGATTCTGTAAGTATGCTGTTCTTTATGTCAAGCATTGACCTCAAACATTTGAAGGATTCAATGCCAGGCATTCGTGCATCGTCGCAACCCAAATATTTTTTCTCACCATCTCTTGAAACATCCAAATGTTTGGTTTTCTTATAATTTATATATGTAGACCAAGAAGCGTATTCATGGCCTAGACACTAGACCAGTTCAATTGCGGATTGCTTTGAGATTTTGGGTTTTCGAACCACCAAAGCATTCAGACCACATTTACAGCATTTATTTTTGTACTGAGATATGCAAACTCGTGAGAAAGCCGATTGGGTTGTGTGTAGTGAGGCTAACAAATTAGCCAAATGGTTAATTTAAAATACTTACAATGACATTATAATAAATGGCTGTTTCACTTCTTTATCTTCTTTTAAAGTTTGATCAAGAAAGACTAGTTGGTTTGAAATTATACACCAAGCAAATTTTTCCCTAATTTTGAACTAAAAACAATCCCAACGTTCCTTCATACCTTTACAAAAATGGAGGAACGTGGTGTATAATTTCAAACCAATCAAACTTTCTTTTAAAAGTGTCTGGAGAGGCTGATATCATAAATGTGTGTTTATGAGAAAACAACTATCAATTTTTTTCAGATTTTTTTACTCACACCATGGTCGTCAGTGGCGCTCATAAAATTCTATTTTTGCCTTTGCAACAAAGTTGTGAATTTCGTAGGAAAATGGGTGCGACTGAAAAATGAACGGAAAAATGTGATTTTGTTAGAACTTTGACCATAGATTACTTTAAATTTATTTATAAAATTTTTTGCGGTAGTTTTCACCCTTATTTGAAGGATTGAAAGCTTTAAACCGATATCAATTAGGTCCTTAAAGTAACTGAGTATACAAATCTGATGTCAGGTTTCCAAAAACAAAATGGCGGATTTAATATAACGGTCAACTTTTCGAATGTCGCTAAATTTTGAAATTAAAAAAATACAAAACAAAAACATACAACCTGACTTCAGATTCGTATTCAGCGACTTTAAGGACCTAAAAGATGTCGATTTAAAACTATTAACCTTTCAAACATGAGTGAATACTATCGCCAAAATTTTTAGAAATAAATGTATCGTAATCTATGGCAAAACCTCCGATATCATAGCCATACCGATTCACGCCATTTGCAATAAACAATGAACATTGTCATATGCAAAAAATTGGATTAGTGTTTTTGATTAAATTTTTTTGAATTTGTTTTATATGGAGTTTTAGTTTTCCAGATGGCGTTATGGGCGTTATGGTGATTTTTTGAATTTTTTTACATTGAGTTTTATTTTCAAAATGGCGCAAAAGTTCACGATTTTTTTTTCTGCTAAAAAATGAGTTAGGCTTCTATATCGGGGGTTTTGTCTATGGTCAAAATTCTAACAAAATCATATTTTTCTGCTCTTTTTTCAGTTCGCATCCATTTTCCTACAAAACTCACAAGTTTGTGGTTGAGACAAAAAATCGAATTTTGTGAGCGCCACTGCCGGATTTTTTGTGAGCAAAATATCTAAAAAAAATTTGTTAGTTGTTTTCTCATAAAGTATTACCTATTTCTATTTCTAAAGTTTAGGGAAAATTTTTTTACACAGTTGTCGGGAAATGCTCCATATACATTCTTTTTATACATCTGAAATGTTTTACACAAGTTTTATTAAAATTGTAGGCTGGAGGTAAATAAAGACAATGCAAAAGTAAATCAAATTTGACTGGAAGTGATAAACCGGAATTTGGGACGCACCTGTATTAAATGTTTTTGTTCCAAGTTTCATCATATCGATCAACAGATGTAGAAATCATTAAAGTTTTAAAAAATAGGTGCTCCGGAAAATTGTTAGGAAGCAAATTGAAATTAGGTGCTTCGGAAATTGTTTTAGGAAGCATCCTCTCCCACACATTGTTTAATTTTGAAAAGAATCCACCATGCAGATATTCAAGACTCAAATTAGCCCGGTTCATATACCAAAGTTTCATCAAGACCCCATTTGATTGCGTCATCTACTCACTTACCGACATACACTTAGTTTTTGCTGTTTGGATTCAGAGATGTCAGATGGCGTAACCCATTGGTTAATCCCAATTACATAATTTTATTTGCATGGTTTTGAATATGAAAATAGATCTAGTGGCTTTGTTCTTTTGAGCCTCCATGCAGAAGCAGTTACAGTCATAAGCTGACGTATTTCAACATATACAGGTTTGCGAAGACGCGTGATGTGTTTAATTGTTGTGATGTTTTTTTTATTTCATCATTGACGAACTCTGGCTTTTGAACTTTATGGAGATCTTCGTTTCTAATGTACCATATGTTGCATTAACAATGCAACAAAGAACTTTGTTTTGAAACGGTTGAATAATTTTCGCGTTCGTCTTTTTACTGCAGTCCCATAGTAAGATACCATACGTCCACACTGGTTTTAATATTTGACATACTCCTACAAGAATCTTTTTCAATGTGGAATAACTGTCATTATACTTGACTCGAAAGTGGCAGCTATCCAAATAAGAGCTCAAAATTTTATAATACTGTTTGTGTAAATCCCTACCCCTAACCCCAAATCACTATATTTCTAATTTATACTTTAATTAAACCACAATGCCAAACATTATTCAGAGCTTGAGCGACATGAAGCGACACTGTTGAGCATACTCTTTTGGGCATACTCTTTAATCGTTTCATTAATAGTGTTACTGGTCCTGTGCATTTGCTTGATGGTAAAATGGTTTTCTCTGAAACCAACTGATGCTAGGATACGAGGTTTCTACGTTCTATCTACGTTCTATATCGTTGGTGAACAAGTTAGTAAACAAGTGGAATGTGGCTTCTTGCCATTACCTTGATTGCGCGGTAGATTTCATATAAAAATCTACCTATTGCAACGTGCTTCATCTCGGAATTTCGGAAAAATTTTGGTGCCAATCGACTATAAATGATAATCGTAGACGGAGAATCAATATATGTGTTATTATGGTTTTCCATATTACTCACTGTTTGTGTGCTTTTGTCACTTTTGAATTAAAATGCAATATTTAAAGGAGAATCAATATGAAAAAAAAATTTGTATATATATGTACATATATATATATATAGATATATATATATATATATATATATATATATATATATATATATATATATATATATATATATATATATATATATATATATATATATATATATATATATATATATATATATATGTATATATATATATATATATATATATATATATATATATATATATATATATATATATATATATATATATATATATATATATATATATATATATATATATATATATATATATACAAGATCGCGAACTGGCCATATCGGGGTACCGTTTAAGAGGCTAGAGTCTTAAAAGTCGAATAATCTAAGGCGTTATAACTTCCGTTTGAAACATAAAGTTTAAATAAAATTGATAAATATTGAATATTTGGACCTCTTTTTAATATTTTTTGTCAGATGACATCCTTGGCAGTTAGGGTTCCTGAAAAATCAGCTGTTTTAAAAATTTACTAAACTTTGTTGTCCTTGATCTAGATGAAAATGACCAAGCTCAAAAATGAAAACTTTTGCACATGTAGATACCAACTTATATCTATCCAAAACTTAAAAAACAAATTGTTTAAGTTCAGAGGTTGAGACCCTGCGGCTATTACAACGAAAACAAACGCAAACGGCCATGCTTTCATCATTTTCGAGTTTATTTTGATTAAACTAATACTTGCTTTTAATTCAACTTTTCAACTATAACATCAGAAATTTTCAGCTTTCTAACCCTAGAAGTTCCAATGCAATTAACATTATACTAACCATAATGCAAGCCACTAAAACGCTATATAATTACAAACAAATCCCAAAAATATCCCAATTAAATAAATTTTCTTTTGTTTTAGGTAGATTTTATAAAATTTTTTTTGTTTTTATTTTTTTTTTCGCAAAACGTTAAAAAATTTGTTTTTAATGTTTGTTGTTGTTGTTTTGAAGATTACTTCGGTCTGAAAGACCTAAGTATTACATTCATGAGCTCAAAGTGAAATTCTTACCCCCACTTTTTTTGACATTTCTCGACGTTTTAGGACCTCCTGATTCTAAAAAAGCAAAAAAAAAAAAAATGTATGTCTGTCTGTCGGCCGGCCGGCTGGCCGGCCGGCCGTCATTACCTACGCTGCAGGGAAAACCACTGGAGGGATTTCAAAAATTTTTTTTTCTAAAAATAGGTATACTCAAGGGACAGGTCCGAAAGGACGCTGTGTTCGATAACTGTACCGGAAGTGTGTCAAAAAAATCATTATGTGTGTCAAAACAAGGAAATTTGCATATTTTTGGCTTAAAAAACGTTCATTTTAAGTGATTACGAGTAGGAACATTGAATTTGGAGAAATCTTGATGGTCGGGATTGGTATGTGAGATCAAAAACTAGATTATTGCATTATAAGTTTGTCAAAAAAAAGTTGTCAAGTGTGTCAAAAGAAAGATTTTTATTTATTTTTTTACCTAATTTTTTGGAAAAAAAATATAAAATTAATTGTTTGTTTGAAATGAAGTTTTATTATTATTATTGAGAGTTATGGCATTATAAGTTTGTCAAAAAAGTGTTGTCAAGTGTGTCAAAAGAAAGATTTTTATTTTTTTTTACCCAATTTTTTGGAAATAAAAGTGTTTGTTTAAAATGAAATTTTATTATTATTATTGAGAATTATGGCATTATAAGTTTGTCAAAAAATGTTGTCAAGTGTGTCAAAAGAAAGGTTTTTATTTATTTTTTACCCAATTTTTTTAGAAAAAAATAAAATTAATAGTTCGTATGACATGATATTTTATTATTATTATAGAGAATTATGGCATTATAAGTTTGTCAAAAAATAATGTCAAGTGTGTCAAAAAATGATTTCATTTAATTTTTTAGCCAATATTTTGGGAAAAAAAATGTAGCTGTTTTTATGACGTAAATGTAATCTAAAATGAAATTGGACATGGAAATTTTTGAATTTGTTGTAGTTTTTGAAATATTTTTGGAATGTTGAAAAAGTTTGTATTTTTGATTTTGTAATAATTTTTGCAATATTTTTAGAATTTCGGCAAAAGTTTTAATTTTTGATTTTGTAAGAATTTTTGAAATATTTTTAGAATTTTGAAAAATTTTTAATCTTTGATATTATTATAATTTTTGGAATTTTGAAAAAAGTTTTAATTTTTGATTTTGTAATAATTTTTGCAATATTTTTAGAATTTTGGAAAAGTTCGAATTTTTAAGAATTTTTGGCATATCATCAGAATTTAGAAAAAGTTTAAATATTTGATTTCATTCTAATTTTTAGAATTTTTTTGGAATTTTGAAAAAGTTTGATTTTATTTAATTTAACAATATTTTTGGAATTTTGATTACAATTATCCGGCAACGTATTGATGTTTCGTGTTAGTTTTGTAATAAATTTTTAAACAGAGTCTATCTCTGAATACTTGTACTTTAACAAAGAGTTATGTTTGATATTCATCGCTGCCCAAAACTAAAAACCATGTCCTCATAAAAGTTTTGTTGCCGAAAACTATATCAAAATCCTTAACTCAGACCGAAGTCTTGATATCTCAGAGCTTGAGATTTCAGCCCCTCCATATTTTATTATTGAATTAGGGAATAGTTTCTTTGGAATATTTGGAAGGGGTTTAGTTGAAATAAATTTATGTATATTGATTACATATTTACAATTGATAGATATTTGTATTATATTTAAGGTGTAAAAGTTGTTTGATGTTGTTGTTGATTATAAATTATAGTATGGCAGTTGTGATGTAGTTAGAACGTTAATCCACCAAAGGATTTAATTTGTTATTAAGGAGTTTTAACCAAATTAAACAAAACTATTTGAAATTGCATTGACAAAGTAGTTTCCGTTTGTGTATTTAGTTTGGTTGGTTTGATAAATTTTTTGGATTATTCTGTTTCTAGTTTGGATTGACTGTTTCTAGGTCTGAAAGACCTAAGTATTACATTCATGAGCCAAAAGTGAAATTCTTACCTCCACTTTTTTGGCATTTCTCGACGTTTTAGGATCTACTGATTCTAAAAAAGCAAAAAAAAAAATGTATGTCTGTCCGCCGTCGTTACCTACGCTGCAGGGAAAACCGCTGGAGGGATTTCAAAATTTTTTTTTCTAAAAATAGGTATACTCAAGGGACAAGTCCGAAAGGACGCTGTGTTCGATAACTGTACCGGAAGTGTGTCAAAAAAATCATTATGTGTGTCAAAAACAGCAAAATTCCATATTTTTGGCTTAAAAACGTTCATTTTAACTGATTACGAGTAGGAACATTGAATTTGGAGAAATCTTGATGTTAGGGATTGGTATGTGAGATCAAGAACTAGATGATTGCATTTTAAGTTTGTCAAAAAAATGTTGTCAAGTGTGTCAAAAAAAAAAGATTTTTATTTATATTTTTACCCAATTTTTTGGAAAAAAATAAAATTAATTATATGTTTGAAATGAATTTTATTTTATTATTATTGAGAATTATGGCATTATAAGTTTGTCAAAAAAATAATGTCAAGTGTGTCAAAAAATGATTTCATTTATTTTTTTAGCCAATTTGTTGGGTAAAAAATGTAGCTGTTTTTATGACGTAAATGTTATTGAAAATGAAATTGGACATGGAAATTTTTGAATTTGTTATAGTTTTTAACATATTTTTGGAATTTTGAAAAAGTTTGTATTTTTTATTTTGTAATTATTTTTGCAATATTTTTAGAATTTTGGAAAAATTTTAATTTTTGATTTTGTAAGAATTTTTGGAATATTTTTAGAATTTTGAAAATTTTTAAATTTTTGATTTTATTATAATTTTAAAAAATTTTAAATTTTTGATTTTATTATAATTTTTGGAATTTTGAAAAAAGTTTCAATTTTTGAAATTGTTATAATTTCTGCAATATTTTTAGAATTTTGGAAATGGCTTGAATTTTTAAGAGTTTTTGGAATATTATTGGAATTTAGAAAAGTAAAAGTTTAAATATTTGATTTTATTCTAATATTTGGTTTTTGATTTTGTTATAATTTTTGCAAAATTTTTAGAATTTTTGAAAAAGATTTTAATCTTTGATTTTGTAATAATTTTTGGAATATTTTTAGAATTTTAAAAAATTTTGAATTTTTCATTTTATTTAATTTTTACAATATTTTTTGATATTGTAATAATTTTAGCAATATTTTTAGAATTTTGGAAAATGTTTGAATTTTTGATTTTGTCATAATTTTTGCAATTAATTTTATTTTTTTCCAAAAAATTGGGTCAAAATCTTTGTTTTGACACACTTGACAACATTTTTTTGACAACAAAAACTTTTTCTTACATCAATATTATATCGCTTATAAAACAAAAATTGCTTATAAACAAAAAATTGCTTATAAATTGCTTATAATATATTTAAAATTCAAACATTTTTTTTTCAAAATTGTGTTCAATTTCATTACTTCGGTCTAAAAGGCCTAAGTATTACATTCATGAGCTCGAAGTGAAATTCTTACCCCCCCTTTTTTTGGCATTTCTCGACGTTTTAGGACCTACTGATTGTAAAAAAGCCAAAAAAAAATGTATGTCTGCCTGTAGGCCGTCCGTCCGTCATTACCTACGCTGCAGAGAAAACGGCTGGAGAAATTTCAAAAATTTTTTTTCTAAAAACAGGTATTCACAAGGGACAGGTCTGAAAGGACGCTGTGTTCGATAACTGTACAGGAAGTGTGTCAAAAAATCATTATGTGTGTCAAAAATAGCAAATTTTCATATTTTTCGCTTAAAAAACGTTCATTTTAAGTGATTACAAGTAGGAACATTAAATTTGGAGAAATCTTGATGGTCGGGATTGGTATGTGAGATCAAAAACTAGATTATTGCATTATAAGTTTGTCAAAAAAATGTTGTCAAGTGTGTCAAAAGAAAGATTTTTATTTATTTTTTTACCCAATTTTTTGGAAAAAAATAAAATTGTTTGTTTGAAATAAAATTTTATTATTATTATTGAGAATTATGGCATTATAAGTTTGTGTAAAAAATTTTGTCAAGGGTGTCAAAAAATTTTTATTTATTTTTTTACCCAATTTTTTGGAAAAAAATAAAATTGTTTGTTTGAAATGAAATTTTATTATTATTATTGAGAATTATGCATTATAAGTTTGTCAGAAAATGTTGTCAAGTGTGTCAAAAGAAAGGTTTTTGTTTATTTTTTTAGAAAAAAATAAAATTAATAGTTTGCATGACATGATATTTTATTATTATTATAGAGAATTATGGCATTATATGTTTGTCAAAAAATAATGTCAAGTGTGTCAAAAAATGATTTCATTTATTTTTTTATCCAATTTTTTGGACAAAAATGTAGCTGTTTTTATGACGTAAACGTAATTTAAAATGAAATTGGACATGGAAATTTTTGAATTTGTTATAGTTTTTGAAATATTTTTGGAATTTTGAAAAAGTTTGTATTTTTGATTTTGTAATAATTTTTGCAATATTTTTAGAATTTCGGCAAAAGTTTTAATTTTTGATTTTGTAAGAATTTTTGGAATATTTTTAGAATTTTTAAAAATTTTTAATTTTTGATTTTATTATAATTTTTGGAATTTTGAAAAAATTTTCAATTTTCGATTTTGTAATAATTTTTGCAATATTTTTAGAATTTTGGAAAAAGTTTGAATTTTTAAGAATTTTTGAAATATTATTGGAATTTAGAAAAAATTTAAATAATTGATTTTATTCTAATTTTTGGAATATCTTTGGCATTTTGAAAAAGATTGATTTTATTTAATTTTACAATACTTTTGGACTTTTGATTATAATTTTCCGGCAACGTATTGATGTTTCGTGTTAGTTTTGTAATAAATTTTTAAACAGAGATAAAATACATGTACTTTAACAAAGAGTTATGTTTGATATATATCGCTGCCCAAAACTAAAAACCATGTCCCCATAAAAGTTTTTTACCGAAAACTATATAAAAATCATCTCAGAGCTGGGAGATTTCAGCCCCTCCATATTTTTTTATTTAAACT
Source organism: Diogma glabrata (assembly GCA_963693315.1). Taxonomy (NCBI): domain Eukaryota; kingdom Metazoa; phylum Arthropoda; class Insecta; order Diptera; family Cylindrotomidae; genus Diogma; species Diogma glabrata. The sequence goes on from OY856186.1 coordinate 373,951,102, forward strand.
AATCTGACATATTCAATTCTTTTTGTACACAAAGCTGTCTGGTCCCGAAATCTACCTATTTCTAGCGGATTTATGTGCCGCTTGGACTTATTTTGTTTTCAAATGTAACCTACTGATATATCAATATTTAGTTTCATTGTTAAATTTCTGCATCAGAATTTGATGTGTTGATCTTTCAGACATCATTGTTAAGAGTAACTTTGTGCTCTTATCAATTACATTGGTATTTTGCGGTTGACTGGCGCTTGATGACACATGCTCAGGGGAAACTCCAACCTTCCTCTTTTTACTTTTCTTGTTTGGTCTACTCTTTTTCAAAATTCGATTTTTGTTTTTTTTTCTTTCCAGATAATCCGTTGTTTCCGATTCACTTGCTTCTTGACTCAATTTAAAGTCTTGTTTTTTTTTCAAAACAGCAATTTCATTGCTTGGCTTGGATTTGTCTCCACCATTATGCTTAGTTTCTGTCTTAACTCTAGATTTTGACTGATATAACTGTAGTTGGGGCACATTTCGTTGATTTTATCAATCGACCTAAGTTGCTTGATTTCGACAACTGGGAGCCTTTTTTCGCGCTCTCTGGTGCCAACAGGACTGGGTTTCTGGTTCTCTGCACTGTAACGTTTGAACCCTGTGGATCGCTCATGGATGGTTGATAGCGAGGTTTGTTCCCCGTACTACGTTTTATTATAACCTGCCGCTTAGCGGAAAAACTATGAGTTTCGGCAGCCTCTAACACGGTGAACAAACGTTGTTTTGTGCCGCTCCTGCAATGAATACTAGTGTTTGCAATCTTGGTATCCGGGTACCCGGATACCCGGGTATTTAGGAAGATTTTTCGGGTATTTAATATCCGGATATTTTGGTCGAGTACCCGAACAACAAAAGGTCCAGTTTTTTCTCAATAAATTTACAAAATAAAATTCAGCTCATTCTCTTTTTGCAAATTTGAATTATTCTTTATGCTAGTTGTTGACAAATGATTCTATTCTAACCATACAAATTGCAATATGTCCATAAACATTAAACCAACCACATCCGTAAACATTAAACTGTCCTCTAGTTAATTATTATTGTTTGGATTACGAAAACAACAGTAAAACGACAAAGAACACATAGCAAAATTTATGGAATTTTAGTTCTTATTAAAATTAAAATTAAGTCCTCATTGGTTATTTGTTTATATTTAGTTTAAAATAGAAACGGTAAATATATTATGGTAAGTTTTTATTTAAGATTTAAGCTAATAATTAAAATAAGTGTCATCGAAAGTTTGGGACCAGTTCAAGAAAATGTCATCAGATAAATATCGGTGCCACGTAGTTGGATGCGCACGAATAATTTCAACTAAATGGGGAAATACGTCAGCAATGAAAAATCAAATCGGATAATGATGCGACTAATTATAATATTGAAAATTTACAACTACAAAAATGTATTGCTGTCTACACAGGATCTACTATAGATAACAGTGGTACTACAGTTGATAAAGAGCTGAAAATGTTGTATGTAGATAAAGGAAACCGAAAAAAATGATAGAAAATTTAAATCAATCGTTATTGACCGTGAAGCCAACATCCACATTATCGGAGCGGGTTTTTTCTATTGCAGGAATTTAAAAAAAAATACGAAATCGGATGAGTACAGCTACCCTAAATGCTTTAATATTTTTTAAATATTGTTTTACAATTAAAAAATGATCAATTTTTAGTTTACTACTGTGAGGTTTTTTTATTGTTTTTCATCTTTTAATTTTTTTAATTTTTTTATAACTACCCGGGTTATCCGGGTAATCCGGGTAATTTGGAAAATACTAATCGAGTAACCGGGTAATTTGAAATCGGGTAATTTGCAATCACTAATGAATACAGGGACGCACTGGTGATTGCCTATTTGCTACATTGTTTGACTACTACCAGGGAATTGGTTTGCCTGAATCAATCCAGTAATCCAATTTAGGGTACGTAATTTTTTTCTTCTGATGGCGATTTCCAATTGCGATGGAGTGAAAAGATACACTTCAATTCTGTCTTCATAGAATTCTATTTCTATTGAAAAAAATTCTTTTTCGTATATAATTCTCTCCACAATTATCAAAATATTAAAGAAATGCAATTCAGAGGACTTAATTAAGATCTGCCTTTTTCTTGTAAACCTTTTTTGTTGATGGCTTAACTCCTTAATTTAACTCCTTAACTCCTTTGACTTAAGAAAAACACACTCCTAATCTTTTCAAGAAACAAATTACAATTTAACCAATTTTGTTTTCTTCTCCCGTAATTCTCAATTTTCTTCATCGTCTGATTCATAATAGAAATTATAAACAAAACTAAACAATGATCCATTCAAACACCATAAAGCTATAGCTAAGATCATAGATATAACATCATAATTAAAAGATAAGTTATCTCTTTTATCACCGAACAAACATAAACAAAAATAAATTAAACAAACATAACACCTGAAACAAGGAAACTGTGATCTTACAAAATTATGTCATTGAACCGAAAGAAAAACTAATAGACGAGTTGATTAAGACAATACGTTATATTGTTTAAGATCAAACAAATGATACGAAAGAAAGACTAAAAAAGGAAGTTAAGAGAATTGTCTTGTATCTCATAGAATAGAACACGTAGATATAAATTAAGAAAATAATTTTATTTTCTTATTAAGATGAAATTACATGGTACAATATTTCAATACAATTTATACAATGTGCACATAGTAAAATTATATATATTTTATATTGAATGCGTTTTGTTTATGTAATTTATTTTTTTTTATTTCAGTCGTATCATGTCGTTATGAAGATTGTGAAACACCGCCAAAAGTTGAAAATGCACAAGTGAAATTTATATCGGTTGATGATGAAGAGGAGTCACGTGCTATTTATACCTGCGATGATGGTTATAAATTGCATGGTGATAGTGAAATTTTTTGTGATTTTGAAACAGATGAATGGCAAGGTGATCCACCAATGTGTCATAAAGGTAAGTTAAATTTTGTCAGTTCTGAATTCTCTCTCACTAATTGAAATGTCAAAAATATGGTCAAAACATATGACATTTGATTCATTTGTTAAATTTATATTAAGAAAAAACTTTATATATGAGAAACTAGCTACTAACTTTATAGGATACGTGGGGAAGTGCTTAGTTGTTTCAACGGCACATCTTTGTTCTTCACCAAAACCTTTATTGGAGTGCCGTTTGCTACTTCTTGACTAATGTAACAACGTCCTATTTTTACTCTAAAATAAGCCTATTCGTATTTAAAGAAATACGCTAATGATTTGCTATTTTATTTCGGTTTCGGCCTTTAAATAAAACATAACAAAACGTCAATAATATTTTAATATTTTCTCACTTTTGTTGCGTCACTCAATATCAATTAATAATGCATGTTTATGTCTACATAAATGATGAACATTTTTGATTGTAAATCTTATTCATAGCATTATATGTAGATATAATACGGTTGCTCAAATTTATGAAAGGTGAAATTATTGTCTGTAGTTTATTGTTTATTCCATATATCATGGAAATAGTTTGGCTTGATCTTTTTTTTCTTTCCTTAATGATTGCATCTGGACTGCTATTATTGGCTATTTCATTTTTTACGTTGTTCGTAGCGCTAATCATGTTATCATCAATTGGTAGTATACATATCTTATGAATTGGTCTTTGCACGCTTTTGTTCCCGTTGCATTTTAGCGTCACTACTCTAACATGGCCATCAGTTCCTGGATGTGTTTCAGAAATTCTGGCTAGCAACCATTGTGTTGGTGGCAAATTATTGTCCTTTATCATGACGATGTCTCCAATTTTCACATTTGGCATTTGTTTCTTCCACTTCATTCTTTGTTGTAGTGAAGTAAGATATTCCAATGACCATCTTTTCCAAAAATCTTGATATAATTTTTGAACCCGTTTCCATCGTTTGGTGATTGTTATTGCTTCCTCAGTAATATTTGGCTCTGATGGTGCGACCAATGGTTCTCCTACTAGAAAATGCCCTGGTGTTAGTGCTTCAATATCGTTTATGTCTGACGAGATTGGACATATAGGTCTAGAATTAAGACAAGCTTCGATTTGGGCGAGTGTAGTAGACATCTCTTCATAAGTTAGTGATGCTTCGCCTAATATTCTTCTCAAATGATGTTTAATTGATTTTACTCCAGCTTCCCACAAACCTCCTTGTTGAGGACTTGCGGGGGCGTTGAAATGGAATGTGATGCCGTCATTGTTAATATTATTCAATATTCCCGGCATGCATTCTTTATTGAACCTTTTGAAATCATCTCTCAATACCTTACTGGCTCCTTTAAAATTGGTGCCACAATCGCTGTAAATGTGACGACAGCACCCTCTTCGGGCCGTGAAACGCTTTAGTGCTGCTATGAATGTTTGCGTTGTTAGATCACTAACTACTTCTATGTGAATAGCTTTTGTGGCCAGACAAACAAATAGCGCTATATATCCCTTATGCGTTTTTTTGGCCTCGTCCTCTCGATGTTCTTAAGTGAATGGGTCCTGCGTAGTCAACCCCTGTGTGTGTAAATGGACGTGATGGTTGCACTCTTGCTGTTGGCAGATTTCCCATCAATTGTTCTGATTCCTTGGCTTTGTACCGGAAACATCGTATGCATTTGTGGATTACTTGTCGCGTGATGTCCTTTGCGTTTATAATCCAGTAGTTTCTTCTAATGAAGCTAAGTGTCAGTTGTGTTCCTCCATGTAGTGTTCTGCAATGCGCATCTTCGATTATTAGTTTTGTCACATAATGATGTTTTGGTAGTATGATTGGATGTTTTGTTTCATACATTAATAGTGAATGCTTTAATCTTCCTCCAACTCTCATAATCCCACCTTCGTCAATAAACGGATTTAGTTGAAGAAGAGATTTCCGTGTTGGTAACGTTTGCCCTTTCCTTAGGATTTTCAGCTCATCAGGAAAACTGACTAATTAAAGAGTGATTTTTATTTTTAAACATAATTCATAAAAACTATCAAACAAATTGTAATTTTCATATGTAAGTTAATAAATTTGATGATGACATCAAAATAATTTACTTCTATACCACTTTGTTAACCTTGAAAAACAGTACAATTAAATTGTACTGAATTGCATAAATGATTCAACAATATATATAATTATGAGTGTAGAAATATTTAGAATTAAGTAAATAGAATATATTTACGCCATGTCAAATCTGTGCATTGACATTCTGGGCCGCTAAAAACATGACATGGTTTTACCTTAAATTAGTTCACTGGGTCGATCGATTCTCGCTATGGCTGTTGGATTGGGCAATGATATTGTATGTTTATGTTGAATGTTGTTGTTTCGTCGACGATGATATTTGATACAATAGACGGTTATTATTAGAGCTACGACAGCGATTGATGTATATCCAACTGTATACTGATGTATATCATGACCCGTTAATTTGATGTTATTTTCATTGGCTCGCTGCTCATCAATTTGCTTTTGTAGATGTTCCAAATGATTCTGTATTTTGTTGGATTGAGTAACCGTTTCAACGGTATTTGTTGGCATATATTCCGTTAAGTTTAATTTTGGAAACAGTACTCCCTTGATCTTTGTTGTAACCTTGCTCGTTGCTCTTAGAACCATTGTGCTACTCTTAGCTATGCATTGAGAATCCATTTGTAATATTCCTGTTTTGTTGATCTTGATGGTTGCTTGGTAACGATCACAAACAATGGTTAGTATCTTCTCTGCTGGCAGTGTATAAACCCAAGTATTGTTGTTAATGTAGGTCCATTTTTCAGCTGCAGGTTCCCTCAATAATATACAAACGTTTTCGTTTGTTGGAAGTGATTGTAATATCATCAGTTCGCACATTGTATCGCCGACAGTTGTAGTCCTATGTATTGGCCCCTTCAGATAGCAGATGTATTCCAGGTGTTGCGCTCGAATGCATTGACTGAAATCCTTGTCTGTGAGGTAGTAATACTGGTCCTTGTGTGCATTTATAACCATATAGTCCATTTGAGGTTGAATATGTACCATTTCCTTTTCTCTCATTACTGGCAATGGAAATGGTTTAAAGATGTTGAATCTCTCAATATCCAATAATGGCAAAGATACTTTAAATATGGCTAAATTATCTACTATACGGGCTTCACAAGTCATTATATGGTATAAGCTTCGAATTTCTTCTGGATTATTGCCAGTTGGTAATGTTACTTCATCAGGTAAATGTGGTTGAATTTTGTCTAATTCTTGTTTTAGTTGGTCCGACAGAATCAAATTAGGATTCACTTTCTGCCCCTTGCTCTCTAATAATGTGTCAAGCAAGATATCCTGTGTTCGTTGAAAATTTGTCATTAGTGTATTTGATAGTGTTACTAATGAGAAAAATGCAGTAGCATCTGTTAGTTTACTCTTAATTATTTCATTTTCGTGAGTAAACTCCTTCCATTGGTCGACAATTTCTGCTTGTTGAGTTCTCAGAATATTTGTGGTTGTATCTGCAATTGATGTTTGAGTTTTTGTCATGTTGACTATATGTTCTTCATTTGTTGCAAGCTGATTGATTCGATTATTAAACTCTTTAGCTGATTTGTCATCGAGAACTCCAAATAGATCATTTAGTAGATTTCCAATAAATGGTAATGGTGCATCTCTTTTCATTCGATGATTAGAATTTGAAATTAGTAAATTCCGTTGTTCGATTTCATCAAGTGCATGTTTTAGTAATTTTATTTCGCTAATATAATTTGGTATATCCCTCGTTGAATTAAAATTTGTCAATGTCGTTAAATGCTGCACGCATGATCTAAAGTTGTTTAGTTGATCCCAATAGCTGCTCATATTTATATATACAATAATATTCCATTCATTAGTTGAAAAATGTAAGTTTCCCATTTCATGAAAATATAAACCAGGTGAGTCGGCATATTGTTTGATGGTATATGGTTCGTTTGCATTGACACTTGTAATCCCAATCAAACCTGTCATGGCTAGTAGTAATATCATAGCAATCCTTACGCTTCTGGGTGATTTGCGTTGTTTGGGCTCATCCTTAATGATTGCATCTGGACTGCTATTATTGGCTATTTCATTTTTTACGTTGTTCGTAGCGCTAATCATGTTATCATCAATTGGTAGTATACATATCTTATGAATTGGTCTTTGCACGCTTTTGTTCCCGTTGCATTTTAGCGTCACTACTCTAACATGGCCATCAGTTCCTGGATGTGTTTCAGAAATTCTGGCTAGCAACCATTGTGTTGGTGGCAAATTATTGTCCTTTATCATGACGATGTCTCCAATTTTCACATTTGGCATTTGTTTCTTCCACTTCATTCTTTGTTGTAGTGAAGTAAGATATTCTAATGACCATCTTTTCCAAAAATCTTGATATAATTTTTGAACCCGTTTCCATCGTTTGGTGATTGTTATTGCTTCCTCAGTAATATTTGGCTCTGATGGTGCGACCAATGGTTCTCCTACTAGAAAATGCCCTGGTGTTAGTGCTTCAATATCGTTTATGTCTGACGAGATTGGACATATAGGTCTAGAATTAAGACAAGCTTCGATTTGGGCGAGTGTAGTAGACATCTCTTCATAAGTTAGTGATGCTTCGCCTAATATTCTTCTCAAATGATGTTTAATTGATTTTACTCCAGCTTCCCACAAACCTCCTTGTTGAGGACTTGCGGGGGCGTTGAAATGGAATGTGATGCCGTCATTGTTAATATTATTCAATATTCCCGGCATGCATTCTTTATTGAACTTTTTGAAATCATCTCTCAATACCTTACTGGCTCCTTTAAAATTGGTGCCACAATCGCTGTAAATGTGACGACAGCACCCTCTTCGGGCCGTGAAACGCTTTAGTGCTGCTATGAATGTTTGCGTTGTTAGATCACTAACTACTTCTATGTGAATAGCTTTTGTGGCCAGACAAACAAATAGCGCTATATATCCCTTATGCGTTTTTTGGCCTCGTCCTCTCGATGTTCTTAAGTGAATGGGTCCTGCGTAGTCAACCCCTGTGTGTGTAAATGGACGTGATGGTTGCACTCTTGCTGTTGGCAGATTTCCCATCAATTGTTCTGATTCCTTGGCTTTGTACCATTATTATTATTTTAATTCATTATCATTATTTGAAAGTTAATCTGAAACGAGAGAAGTACAAGCCAAACGCAAAAACTCTTTGAAGGCACACAGTATTTTATTTTTGAAAGCCCTAATTTTGGGCGTTTAATGACAAGAGATCCCTTACACTTCAAAGAGCTTTTGCGTTTGGCTTGTACTTCTCTCGTTTCAGATTAACTTTCAAATAATGCATTGTACATTTAGAATTCGAAGAAAAATAAATTTATACTTTGTAAACTTAATTGTGTCGACCATCGGGACTATTTATTTATATATTTTTTATTTTTAAGTTTTAGTTCATAAAATGTACATACATTTTTGTAGCTTGGTATGTTTATTGAAAATTTTAGCTTGAATAGTTACATGAAATGTTTTTACTGTCGCAGTATCCAATTTGCTTATCAAAATGTATCATTTCTTTGGTTTGGTACTTTTATGTTGTGTATTAAACCCTAAAAACAAACTCCTGATTTGGTTGCTTTGACGTTCTTACCGCTGAAATGTGCGTGTGATAAGATATCATTGCTTTTTATTTGTTTTTTTACGTTGTGTACATAATCTCTTTAAAAAACTGCTGTATTTACATTTTTGATGTTTTTTTCCGCTAAGATATCATTTCGTTTTGTTTGTTTTGTTTTCGTACATTGTGTATTAAACATCTTAAAAAAAACTGCTGAATTTACATTTTTAATGTTTTTTCCGTTGATATCATTTCTTTTTGTTGGTCTATATAAAAAAAACATAACATCAATATCCAATTTTTAATCCATTACTGATCCCTTTTCAATTATTATCCAATCCACATCCATTCCATATCTAATCCATATCCAATCCATATCCAATCCATATCCAATCCATATCCAATCCATATCCAATCCATATCCAATCTATATTCAATTCATATCCAATCCATATCCAATCAATATCCAATCCATATCCAATCCATATCCAATCCATATCCAATCCATATCTAATTCATACCCAATCTATATCCAATCCATATCTAATCCATATCCAATTCATATCCAATCCATATCCAATACATATCCATTCCATATTCAATCCATATCTAATCCATATCCAATCCATATCCAATCCATATCCAATACATCTGCAATCCATACTCAATTAATATCCAATCCATATCCAATTCATACCCAATCCTTAGCCAATCCATATCCAATCCATATCCAATTCATATACAATCCCATATTCAACCCATATCAAATCAATATCCAATCTGTATTTAATACATATCCAATCCATATCCAATTCATGTCCATGTCATATCCATACGAAGTCCAATCCATATCCTCATCCATATCCATATCTTTATCTATATCCATATCCACATCCATATTCATATACATATCCATATTCATAGTCATACCTATATCAATATCCATATCCATATCCATTAGTGTTTCCAATCCGGTTTAAGCCGGATTGGAATTATCCGGATAATTCGTAAAAATTTTGCTATCCGATATCCGGTTAATTCACAAAAGCAATCCGGATAACAAAATTAAAGCAAAAAAAATTGTTTGCGCTATTTATCTTTTTAAAAATTTTCATACTAGACGTTTTCGTTTAGTCAATCTAAAACTTAGTTTTTTCATTTAGACATTGCGTTTGGTTGATCTAAAAATTATCATTCCAGCAATTGTTTTGAATTTGAATTTTGAGAAGTGTAATTTATTTACAAATAAAAAAAAGTATTTTGCCGTGTCATAATTTACGGTTCAAGTTTTTGTAATTTGAAAATATTTAAAGTTAATCAATCACGTTAAGGCAGTTTATTAACAAAACGAGAAATGTTTGAATTAGTTTCATTAATGATGTTGGTGCAGAATTCAACACTATTCCAACATAATAATTTTGGGTATTTTAGTTATATTTCTAAATCATAAGCTATCAGTTATGCAAAAACGTTAATACAAAGTTTGTTTCCGTATACCAAAACAACCGAAAATGTTAAGTTAAAAATGGCGGAACAAGAAGTTAAGGAAAATGAAAATTCTCCAACTCCGACCGAACTTACCGAATGTACTTTAGTCATGGAATTAAAAAATACGATATCACCAATCGAAAATACATAGTAAAGTAAATCGTTAAAATAATTATTCTTAACTGGACGAGGAATTTAATTTATAAAAGCATAAATAAAACACTCACTCCTTACCTAGAAAAGCTGTTTGATGCTCTGAAGACCATTCAACCTAATTCGAACGAAAGTGAAAGAGTCTTTTCGGTTGCTAGTATCTTCTTAACGCAAACTGTTGCAGATTCCAATGTTAAACGCTCTTGTATTTTTAAAATATTATTTTCCAGATGAAAATAAATTATTAGCTAATTTTTGTTTTTTAAAACTACATATTGATTTTATTTAAATCCACTATCCGGATTATTATTCGGATATCCGGATAATTACTTTACATACTATTCGATATCCGGATAGTTAAAAACACGGATAATTGGAAACACTAATATCCATATCTAAATCCATATCCAGCCCAAGTTAACAAATCATCTTAAAATTAGGAACAATAACATATTTATGAGACTACCAGTGTAAACTACTGAAGAGTTTTTAAAAGCGATATTACATCTTTTTAATTAGTAGCCCGAATAATTGCTGTACCAGCAACAATCATATTTGCTCCAGCTTTAGCACACTCATTAATTGTTTCTGGTCCAACTCCTCCATCAACCTCTATATCTGATGTTGGGGTAATTTTAACGTGGCCATTCCACTTTTGGCATAATATCACTCATAAATTTTGACCCCCGAAACCGGGTTTAACGGTCATAATTAAAATCATATCAGCTAAGGGAATGTACTCTTTCACAAGCTCAACCGGAGTGCATGGTTTTAAAGCTAAAACCTTCATTCCAGCGTCTTTAACTTTCCTTGAAACTTCTGCAACAATTGTTTAAACCGGTTCAACATGAAAGGTATATTGATCATCACCAGCATCGGCCATTGATTCTATCCACTGATCTGGGTTCGATACCATCATATGAGTTTCACTCATAAATTTTTGACCACCAAAACGGTCATAATTAAAATAACTAAAAAGAAAAAGTTAAATTAAATATAATTAACAAGTTACACAATTAGAAACTTATTTGATCAATTATTGTTATCTAATATCTAGTATGTGTGTTTCGGAGAGTAGATGTTGTACAGACCGTGATATTATAGATCTACTGATCTTATAAATAAACAAAACTTAAGCAAACGCTCTAACAAAGCTAAAGTTGGAATTCCAGTCACAGAATATAATTTTTAACAGATGGTAGCTTATTAGAGTTTGCTGATTCACTATTAATTTGAAGAAATATGTCGCACTTGTTACAAACTAGAAAATAAAACATAATTCCACACATACTTGATAGTATATAACAATTATTAATCAAATAAGTTTAATAATTAATAATTATTAATCATTTAAGTTTAACTTAACTTTTTCTTTTCAGTTAACTGTAGTAATTTAAGAAAGATAATAATTATATTAAAAATAACAAACGCAACCTTGATTTGGAAGAAATAATATTTATGAATGTTTTCAAAATACAAATTATCTGTCAAAATTTTCCAATAGGAAAGTAGGTAAGGTAGTTTCGGAAAGTAGGAATGTATTTCGAAAAAAGGAAATCAGTGCCATCTCTATTAAAAATTACCGTCGTAGTTACGACCAATTTTTAAGTGAAAATAAAATCTCATTTCATAAATATTAAATTATTTCTGTTTTTCGTTGTTTTTTTCAGTTTTTTAGTTTAAAAATATGTTACCATTTCAGATTTAAAGAATATTTATATGCTTTGAGCCATATAATGACTATAATATTATTACAATGGTGAAATAAAGGAATTCGAAATTGGATTTTTTCATGTTTAGCTGTAAGATAAGGGCTCGTCAAAATTTTAAATTGAGTTTTTTTTTTGAGTAATTTTTTTGTTGTATTAAAAAACTCGCCAAATTTCTATCGAAATTTATGATCTTCCGGATCCATCGAAATTTATCCATCGTGGAATTTTAATATTTTGTATAGATGGTAGTTGTTGTTCGAATTTTTCCCAATAACTATTCAAATTTTTTGGGATTTCTTCATCCCAATCAATTCCTGTCACCCATATTTTTTGCATGAAAATTTTTGCAGATACGGTTACTGGTGCTAGCCACCCTAGTGGATCAAAAATTTTTGCGATGTTTGAGAGCACTCTCCGCTTGGTGTTAGGTTTTCTGAAGTCAGGAGTTTCCGTTGTCTTAAAACTGAATGTATCTGATAAAGGACTCCAATATATGCCTAATGTTTTTATAGTGGCACTATCCTTTATTTCTAAGTTTTTTATTTCTCTGCGGTCATTTGGAATATTTTCCAAAATTTCATTGCTGTTGCTGGACCATTTTCTGAGGTTGAATCCCCCGCGTTTTAGTAGATCTATCAGTTCTTGTTGTAATTTTACTGCATCTTTTATGCTATCTGATCCTGACAAGACGTCATCTATGTAAAACTGTTCCTTGAGAACTTCAATTGTTTTTGGTTGGAATGAATCTTTTTCATCGTTAGCTAATTGTTGTAACGTTTTTGTGGCTAAATATGGTGCTGATGCGGTCCCGTATGTGATTGTTGTTAATTTATACTCTTTTACTGGCTTACTCGGTTCATTTCTCCACAATATTCTCTGCAAATCCTGATGTTCTTCTGCTACTTTGATTTGACGATACATTTTCTCAATATCAGCAGTGAAAACGTATTTGTAAATTCTCCATCTCAACACAATTGAGAATAAGTCTTGTTGTAAAGTCGGGCCGATCAGTTGTAGATCGTTAAAGCTCAATCCTGATGTAGTCTTCATCGACGCGTCGAAGACCACACGTACCTTTGTTGTTGAACTGGATTCTTTGACAACGGCATGGTGTGGTAAATAATTTTTTTCTAGTTGATTTTCTGATGTTTTTGCAGGTATCATGTGTCCTAATTGTATATATTCGTTCATAAATGCGTGATAGTCCTGCTTTAGCTTTAGGTTTCGTTCCAACCGCTTTTCAACTTGTATCAACCTCGCCCTGGCTTGCTTTTTTGAATCACCCAGTATTCCTTCTTCCTTTAGAGGTAACTTTACTTCATAACATCCATTGACTAATCTTTTCTTAGAATTCTCGTACATTTCTTCACATTTTTTTTCTTCTAATGAAAGTTGTTTTTTGGGATCTATTTCTTCAATTTCCCAAAATCGATTTAATTCTTCGCTGCAATCTAAATGAACCATCATATTTATGGTATCATGTGATCTTGATGTTGATGATGGCCCACTGATGGTCCACCCTAAATTCGTCTGTTGAGCGAACCATTTATTTTTATTTGTTACAATCCCAGGAAGAATAATTTCTCCGTAATAATTTGCTCCAATCAATATATCGATTGGTCCAGAGTTATAATATGTTGGGTCTGCCAATATTGTGTTGTTGTTGAATTCCAGTTCTTGTATTGATGTTTGTGGCATATCGGCCGATATTACGGTCATTACTTGTGCTTCTGCATTTAAAATGAATGTTGAAGTGTACCGAGGCTTAATCGTGAGATAAACCTTGTGATGTGACTGTCCTGACTTGGCGTTTGCTATACCAGATACAGACACGTTACTTTTGTATTTTCGTAGCCTTAGTTGTTGTACAGCTGCTTCCGTTATAAATGTTCCTTGGGCACAAGGGTCAATCAAAGCTCTAAACAATTCAAAATGTCCATCGCTTGCCAGAACTTTTATAAGTGCTGTGGCTAACAATACGTTTTCTTCATTTTTTGTTAAGGCTGCAATAATTTCATTTCGATGTAAAATTGTGTGATGGTTTTTATTGCAAATTTTACAGTTATTTTTTGATGTGCATTTTGTATCTGTATAATGATGTAAGCAGACTTTGCATAGTTCTACTTTAGATACAAACTCCACTCGTGCTTTTGCTGACATGTTAAGAAAATTTTGACATTCCGTAATGAAATGCTCTCTTTTGCAATATCGGCAATGGATACTGATTTGCGTATTGTATCCCTGGAGACCTTTTCGTTGATGTTGAAATTTTGAAATGGTTTGGCTCGCCTGATGTGGTTTAAAATCCTTTGCAATGCCATCTCTCTTGTATTTGTATTCCTTAATTAGTTCTAAAGATTGGAATCTTTTCTCTAAAAAGGTGAATAAATGTTCTAATGAAGGGATTTCTTTCGGATCGTCCAAGCTTTGTTCATATAGTTTGTGTGTTTCCGTATCTAATTTTGGCAATAATAGTTCTAATACCAAAGGTCCCCATGCATCAGTGTCGATACCAAGATTTTTAATGCATTGTAGAGATTCTTTTGCGGTGTCTATCAATTTTCTAATTGATGATGATGCTTCATTTTGGATTGTTCCAAAGTTTAATAGCCTCTTGATGTGTGATGAGACTAATATTCGCTTGTTGTTATATCTTGCGTTAAGCGTTGCCCATGCTGTTTGGTAGTTGTCTTCTGATGTGGTGAAGTGTTTTAACAAATCAGCTGCTTGATCTATTACATGCGTTTTTAGGTGGTGCATTTTTGTGGCATTTCCAATTTCCTGGCTATCATGTATCACTTGTGTAAAAATGTCTCTAAATGTTGTCCATTGTAAATAATTTCCATTGAACGTAGGAATTGTTATTGCTGGCGTTTGACTTCTCGGCTGAACTTGTTGTGTTGCGTGAAAAAAGGATTTTCCTAATTTTTCGATTTCCTCTTCCATTGTTTGTGTTATATCGAAGAACTCACTTTCCCAGTATTCGAATTCTTGGTTGTAGATCTGGTCAGTGTCTTCCACGATGATGTCTTCATGAAGAATGGATATATTTTCCCATTTGCGAGTGAGATATTTAATCTTCTGATTATAATATGACTTTGTTCTGATGTTTGCTTGTGTGTCATCTTTAATTGTTTTAATGTTCCGCAACAATTCTTTTGCTCTGATCCTCTGTTTTTGTATCAGAGCCGCCGTGTTTGGGTTCAGTGTTAGATGATCTTGATCTGGCGTACGTGCTATTTCTGCAGGTATTGAGTTGTCTTGTGCTGCTGCTTCCATATTTTGAATTTCTTGCTCCAGATACGATTGGAAATCATTTTTAGCTGTATACAATTCTTCTCTTGATTTCCAGTAAGCCTCTTCCTTAGTTTGCTCAAAAAAGGCTTGCAGTTTATTGTCGTTAGCTTTGAATTTTTCCCAAAGAGTGTGGATCTCTGCCAGGCGTTTTTTAAAATATTCTTTGGTTGTCTTGCGCTCCTTGTCGTCCTTTTTGGTGTTCCTTTGCACAGTTTTCAATCTTTCGGAAATCTCTGTTTGTGCTTGAACCAAGCCTTGGTAATCCGCCATATTTTAAAATTGGTGTTTTGTTCTTGGGGTTTTTTAAGACTGGTTTGAACAATCAAATGTTTATGTAGTTATACGTAGCCTAGATTTCAATACGTAGCTGCGTCTTGATGTTGATGATCGCTGCTTCAGCTTTATTGATGTTTTGAAAAACCCAGTGATCACGGTTTGAAAAACCGAATGTTTATGATGATCAAATGATGATGTAGATCCACTGGTGCTTTATCTTCTTTAGCTCGAAGGACCAAATGTTGACTCTCGAATCGGTTGATGTTTTATTAGTTGATGTTTTATTAATCAGAAAAAAAATACAATATGTGTTTTTCTGTTGGTTTCTAATTAAAGAGTGATTTTTATTTTTAAACATAATTCATAAAAACTATCAAACAAATTGTAATTTTCATATGTAAGTTAATAAATTTGATGATGACATCAAAATAATTTACTTCTATACCACTTTGTTAACCTTGAAAAACAGTACAATTAAATTGTACTGAATTGCATAAATGATTCAACAATATATATAATTATGAGTGTAGAAATATTTAGAATTAAGTAAATAGAATATATTTACGCCATGTCAAATCTGTGCATTGACAATTGAGTTGATATGTGGACTTTGTAATTTTTGTACGATGAAAGGGATATTAAAAGAAGAAACAAAAGATGGAGAATTTTACTATTTATGCTAAATTAAATTGAAATTAAAAAAAAAGTTGATTATCAGTAGTGTATTCAGTATTGTGCCATAAATGTTATTGTAAATTGTCTTAACTAATTAAATTTTCAACTTATTTTATAAAATTAACTCATGTTTGAAGTTATTTAAGTTAGGTGTGACATTAATTTCTTTTACTAGTATTAATAAAAAATTAATAAAATAAAAATTTCAACATTTTTAGAAAATTAAAGATAACATTTTTTTTTGGTATTTTCAAATTTGAAAGGTTTGATCGTGTTAGTCAATTACATTGTGATTCCGCACCCTTTAATTTGTATTTAATACTGCATATAAATTCGTGGCTATATCGCATAGAAATGGAAAAAAAAATCTAGTTTGGTATTAGTGACCCTAGTACAAGAAGATGAAAAACGTAATTGTGCTGAATTTAATGCACAAAAAAAATAAGGATCATGAACTGATGGTTTTGACTATGTAAAGTTGGGAATATTGGTGGACTGGCATTTATATGGATTTAAAGTGGATCAACATACATAGTTATACTGTAAGCTTTATTTTTTTTTGATTTATATAATTTATGTTTGTGTTTTTTGTGTTAAATTATTTTCTTTTTGTACGCAATATTGATATGTGTTTTGTATAGGTTTTTTTTTCTATAAAATTTGTAAAATAAGAGTTGCAATTTATTTAAATCAGAATTTATTTCCCAACACGACGTTTATCGGCTTTTATTAATTGATTATAATCTTGATTATAGTTTTTGATAGATTCCTTTTCCAGTTCTTTTTCAACTTTCAAAATCTCACTTTTGACACCAGTTGACACGTTTTAGTCTTTTTACTGTGTTTTGGCTTGATTATGAAATTAACTGCACCCAGTACCATTACGGGTACCATAACTTTTTAACTTTAGCGCAGGAAACAATGAAGTATGTGGTTCAGTGTATTTGGTTCAAATACCCGTGTTTAGGTACTGACGAGTTATTAACACAGAAGGTCTTAAACTACTTCTCTTCGCCCATCATTATAGGTGATATGCACTCTCGTTTATTTATTTTGAGTAATGTTTGTTAATATCAAAATCATCATTCGTCCCTAATCCCTCCCTATTACGTGTGTTTTCTATGGGTCAACGTTTATTTACATCTTTCATCAATCCCTGCTATCAGGAGTTGATCATTGCTCTTATCATGAAACTGTAATGAAGCGCTCTTCGTTGAGCAACAACAATGTGGCATAGCAGGCCGCGTACCTAGCCAGGTTGTATTAATAGCCCCAAGCTAGCTGCAGTCCATGTGGACGAGAATGAAATCCTGCTGCTCCAGCACAAATACAGATTTAGTACGCGTAACATGAGTTAAAAACGGATGTATGCAAAAGAAAGCAAGTGAATTAAACAGACTCTGGCGACCCTAGTGTACGAACGAACCACGATCACCACGTCCAACCCCCCCAATTCACACCACACCTTGACATGCTCTCTCGTCTTATACACTTACACACCCGCACACACACACACTCACACACACACATATTCACATACACAGTGACACTTCCACGCACGCATATAGTCATGCAGGATTCCATGAAATGCGACCTGAATATCATGGATAATCACGGTTGGTCACTTATGTAATCAATAGTCAATGTTAGTACCTAGGATTGGGATTTTCGTTTTAACATAATTGATCTTAAAATTCTGGAGCTATATGTTATTTGGAACTAATCTGGTTTCATCTGGGGAAATTCAGCCATTGTTCTAATTTATTATTATTTATTTATTTATTATTGTTATAATAGTCATTGTTAAAGTAAGCGTTATACGTTATTATATGAGCTGTACATTAATAACCGTACCCTACTACTATTAATAACATTATGTTATCCTGTATTTTTATCAAATGTTTTATAGTGCAACAAGAACGTAACAATAATATTGATAGATATTTATATGGTTGAAAATTTCGCAGTTGTATTTAATAACAAAAATATTCATATAATAATATTGACACACCATTATAAACGGAAAATGAACTACAGTCTTAGCAAAACCAAACTGAAAATTTCCTTTCCTTTTTTTTGTTGGTATAGAATATCGAAAATTGGTTTGTATGAGTTTATAGCCAATGTTGGTTTAAGTCAAATCTGAAATTCGAATTCGTTTTTGTATGGTCCTGTTTAGAATATCGTGGAATACAGGGGCAACTATACATTAAAAGTTAAAATGACATTAACAAAGAAAATTTAAACTTGTAGGCTGAAAACTATGCTAAGAAATGTTTCGTAGTGAATTGGTATAACCCGATCCATATCAGTACCATATTGTCTGAAGGATGACGTGCGCGTTTATAAAAGTATACAACCCTGAATGACATCATCAAAGAAAGTTGTTCCACGTCCCATATGATCAAATTTCCGTTTTAATAATTCCACTAAAAGATCTGATAATCCATATCCAAATGCAGACGATGCTGTCTTCAATTCATTTTTATCAACATTACCAGAATTATCAGTATCCGATGATCTAAAACCGGTTGGCCAGCAGGTTACACATTTCCATAGAAATCCAAAATTTTGAAATCTAACGCTATCTCGATTTTCTTTATCAAACATTCCAATCATTAACCGAATGGTGTCTGGCTTAAGTGGACTCCCTGTTCCATGGGATAATGTTGCTGCAATTCATCGGCTGGTATAAGACCGCTTCGACCTTCGTCAACATTTTTATATAAATGAAGCATAATATTGACATTGACGCACACACATGCATCACCGGAACCCCCCCACATACTCACACTCATATACACACGTATCCATAATCATTCATACATCTTAATAAAAACAAAATAAAATGAAATATGACTCACCCCATAGGTATTCCAGATCCCTCTCCTTCGTCCCCTTTTAAATCACCAATTCATTCGACCACATCCATTGCAAAAGTTTGGAATAGTTTTCACCATCGTGGATGTCCAATGTAGAAGAAAATAAATTTGACAGCTTCTACTGCCTGGACCCAAAATGAATTCCGACAAACAAAATCAGTCAGGAATGTTAGTGCCGGATGTTTTTGTTTTTGATCCTTGGTATTTATGGTTTATTTGGGGTTCTAATTACAGGGATGTTATGCCTCCGCACCAACCACAACAATCAATTTAATTTCCCTCCCTTTTTTTTATCATTAAACAAGGCGTTGTTCCAAACAATTATTTATTCTTTTATTCACCACAGTCTTAATATAATTTTATCAATATACAGTTAATCATTTCCATTTTTAATTTATTAACAAGTTTCAATTTTATTGCTACTAATCAACCCGCATTATTTTGCAGTTCCTTGTTATTAACCTTAATCTAGTAATTAATTTATTCTTACTAGGACACATATAATAATTTTACTGTATTTCACGGAACATTGTTCAACTTAAATTTTTACTATTACACATATAATAATTTACTGTTCTTTTCACTGAACATTTATCACCTTAAATTAGTACTATGACATATATCATAATTTGCTGTTTTTTTCATTTTGTTATCTAGCATTAAATTTGTTTTTTTTTATAAAACATGTATGAATTTACCTCTATTTCTTTAAACCGGGCCTTGAGATGAGATTTTGTCCACTAAACAGGACTTTAGTGTGAATTATTCACAAATCAAAGCTTTCCGCTAAAATCCACGATTCGACTCCCATCAGAAGAACAACTTTCATTTATGTTCTATGTGTTTAATTATTAGAGATAGGATTTTTTGCAATCGCACAAAATTAATCACACTAGTAACTTTTACGGAATTAAATTAAACAACACTGAATTAAATTACAACAAGAACATCGAAATAAAACTATCAACAAAAAATCCCTGCATCACGCGGATGATTAACACTTGACAATCCACCTGTCAAAATAAATGTTCTCATCAGAATAAAAAAATCGACTAAGCGAAACTTTATGTCTTCAACCACGTATTTATAGTTAAAATCGATAAACACGATAAGTTTGTTTATTGGATATTCTCTTTCGCTGAATATGTGTACCCACTAAAAGAGTCTTCACTATTAACCTGTACTAAAATTTGGAAGGGAATTATAAACAGAAATATCTATTACGAAACGATTGTAAGAAATTACATTTTATAAAAGGAAGCAAAAGCAACTCAAAAAGTTCATGACACTACGATAAACGTGACGTAATCCATTGATTGATTCCTCCTATCTTTTGGGAAACAGAGCGAATTCAAATTAGGGAAATTTTGTTTTTTTGTTTTATTGTACCCACTAAGGAATTCTTACAACCAACGGGTATTGCAATCGGAAACTACATAAAAAAAAATTATTGAATAATAATAATTGTAAGAAATTATGTTTGGAAATAGCGCGATTTCGAATCAATGACATTGTACAACCGTTTTACGACGATTCAATAGCGATCAACGATTACAAATTGAATATAAGAAATTATATTGGGGAAACAGCACACAACTGTTTCATGACAATTTTTAAACGGAAACATTGCAGATGACAACCACGAACTGAGCACAAGAAACCATGTTTAAAGAGAAAAACGAAAACAACTATGAAAGTCTCTGTCAGTGTAAATTCAATGCGTGTGGGAAAGTGGTTCGACTCTCAATTACGAAGTTTGAATTACATTTCATTACAAAATGTTAGAATTTTCCTGTTACCAACAAAAATCCTTGAGTTTATGACTTCCAGTATCGTGAGAGTTCTCGGAAGTCTATTCGCTATTCTTAGGAAAAAATGCTACAACGTTGTCCAAAACTAGGATATTGTGGCCATTTGTCGCCTAAACGACTACGTATCTACGTTAATTTGAGTGAGTTAGTTATACCTCCAAGCTTGTTTTTCAAGTCCCAAGGTTTTGATTGCCAGAGCATTTTCGTCCCTACCCAGATCCTCTGTGCTTAACATCTATGTCTCTGAGTAAATTTCTGTGAAGATTGCCATTTGTGTCTGAGGCCATTAGTGCTTCATGTTGTATGGTACAGTTAAAAATAACCTGTTTATGCTATATGAGCGTGAATAACTGGTGAAATGCTCGGAACCCAACAATATAATAGGTTATGTCTTTGGTATAAATTTGAATTTGCGTTAAATCTCCATTCCGTTTTTCCTCCGCGCATTAAGTTGCAATTTCCGTTTTTCATATACACCGACTAGAATTATTAAATCAAGTAATTAATCGGAATTAAACAAGCTAAGCACTGTGACAAACAAGCTTCATATTGTTGCCGTGAACAAACGCATAATATAAAAATAAAAGACTTTGGTAAACACTTAAAAATAAAAATGCAAACGTGACAACACAGAAATAAAAGTTAACGGTAAAAAAAGCTATGTAATGATTGGTGGATAATAAAATAAAAATTAGAAAAATAATGTGCTTAAAAGATATTTCTAGACACAGTCGGTTAACATATGTTAAATATTACATGCAGACGTCAAAGCGTCAGAGATATTAGATTTGGAATCAATAAATTCACAGCTCATTACATCCAAAAAACTTTACGTTATGAAAGTTTAAAAATCGACTCAAATAAAAGTTAATAGATTCCATTTTCCAGTTCTTATTTAACTTTCAAAATCTTACTGTTGACACCAGCGCCAAGTACCATTACAAACTTGATGAGTGATATATATAAACTGAAAGGTAGAACCAAAACATACACCGTACTGCCGTTTAAGCTTAATCGAGCATTGGTCTTTCTCTTAGCTTGGCACACTTTATTCCTCGATCTTTGATGTGGTCAATATGTTTTAAGTTCTTCTAAATTTAATTTAAATACCCAATTTCTTAACTTTGAACATTAAAAGAGAAAAAAATGCACGGATTTAGGAAATGTTGTAAGGATTGAACACAAACTATGGCGGTCGATCAATTAAAATATTATTTGGAGAGGGTTGAGAGTGTCATATGAAAGGTGAACTTTTTTCTAGTCCAAAACAATTTTTCTTGTTATTTGCTTAAATTGTGTTTTGAGAAGAACTATGTTAGGGATTTCGGACTTTTTATAAAAACAAACGGGAATCCTCATCTTTAATTTCACAAACAAAAAAATCGACTAAAAATCATGGTTGACTAATAAAGAAAATAAATTAAAACAAACAAAAAGCAAATTATTTTATAAGAAAAAAAAATTACAAAAATTTCTACAATGTTTCCTATTTAAGCTTTATTAAATGCTTAAACTTGTGGTACCAAAAAACACAAACTGTCCACTTTGATTTAAATTTACGTAATCTGCTCGATTAAACATTTAGTAAGATTCTCCATTTCTTGTTTCTTTTTAATTATACTCTTCATCCCACAAAAATTTATAATTTCCTCATGTCTCTCAATATAATGCAAGTCAACCACTTCCACGTATCATCTCACCAAACATCTTCTCTACAACTACATAAATTTGAACAACTGTATTACGTCTCATGTAATACAATGATTAAGCTTTACAAATAAAAATTTTCAACATTTATGCAAACAAAAATTTGTATTATTAATTGACATTGTGATCAAAACAATTAACTGAGAAGTGCGTTAATGTTAAAATATTATTGACTGATTTGTAGCACTTATAAATTTTTGTTTTAATTTAAAGGCAGGAACCGCAACAAATTGTTTGCGGATTTCTTCAAATTTGAATATTGTTATGTTTAGAGTAAAATTCCAAATATTCCGCCGTTACAACTATTCTCCAGAATATTATATACATGGAACCCTCGGCGAGCGCGCACTTGTCTGACTTTAATAAGTATAAATCGCGTTGTTCATTAACTCAACTAGAATTAAATGGCCTCAGAAACTCCAACTGCTCATTCTAAAAATTTCCAGTATATAAAATAATAATTCACCATTCCACTTTACTTGTATACGATTTACACTTTTATTCAATTTACACTACATCGCGTTTCGTATAGAATTGTTTATGCTGTTCCGAATAAAACAGTTTTTCATTCCTTCTTTAATTCTCTCTACTTATGACATCTCGTTTATATTTAATTCTCAAGTATTGTATTGCGTTGCTCAACACTTTTGTCTGAATTTCTTTCGTTTACTTTCAGACTGATTATTTGGCGTATTTTGGTGAAAACAAGATAACAAAATTGATATGTGGTTATGGTAGGAACGATCAGTTATTAAAATTGTCTCACCTTTTTATTCTTTAATAAATCTTCCATACCGACCTAGAAATAATAATCATTAGATCAGTAGAATAAATAATCGTGGGCTCAAATTTAAAGTTTCAACCTACTTCCCAATTATAAACTTACTGTTTATGTTTCTTTAAATAATTATAATTTTCGCGTAAGCTTTTAAACAAGATTAACTCATCAAATTAATAAAGAAATAAAAAAAACGTTTCGACAAGGATCAATTGTCATAACATAAAATTTAATAAGAAAAATATTATTATATAATCTCAAAATTTATTGACAATAAAAATTGTTCAATCAAACAAAATTAAATTTGGTGTTATGACCTATTAAAATTTTTTTTTTAACTTAAATATTTCAAATAACTTAAACATTAATTTATTGTTTATTGATTTTATTGTGACAAAAAGAGATCGCGGGATTATTTTACGAGGGTGTGTTGGTATGTTTTTTACACATATTTTGTTATTATTGCTTTACATTTAAAAGATTTTGGCTTAATTAATTTTCAGTTTCACGACAACCTAAAAAATAGGTTAAACCTTCCACTAATTTACTTGTTAATAAAAATGCTTTAAATTATAATCAGTTGTCATGTGATGATTGTAATATATTTTATATTGGACAAACTGGCTGTCGATATCGTTATGGTACATTAGAGTTGTGGTTTGCTTATCGGTATTCCAATATGTCCTTAAAATATTAAAATATCTCGGAACAAGTGTGGTCATCACAGTATTATGTGTAACCTAAATGTCATATCGTATGATTGAATAGTTGATTTTGAAAACTTTTTTTATTCACGGCCGGCAAAAAGAGAATGCTTCATAAATTATTTTATCAATGGTTAATCATTTTAGAAATCCTCCAGTTATGCTATATTTCAGTTGAAAGTCAAACGATCCTATAAATAATGCTTTTCAGTGAAGCCCAGCAAGAGTTTCGAGTTCGCATAGTATCTCTCAATATTGATAACATACAGTTTGGTTGCGCTGTAAATCCTGCAGGATACTTTCCCTTACTGATTACTTTCCCTTAGAGTAACATGCGGTCGATGTTTCTGATGTTTTCGATGAGGAGGAGGTTGGTTAACACCATCACGATATGCCAGTTAATGGAATTACTCACTTTCTGTGCCCCTTCTCGAGATAGTGGTTCTATCTTTATCGCTTCTTTGAAATTTTCTCAGGCTTTTATGAGCGTTTCACGTAGATTCGACTCTGTTCAGGAAGTGGAAAATTGAAGATATATCATCTGTGTGCTCCGCGTTAATTTTAGGCGAATATCCATCCGTGCAAACGTCAAAAATTTGAGAATGATTAGTAAATTTTTTTCCACACAAATCGATTCATAAGCCGACCATCGCTCCTCTTCTCATCACAATTAAGAGATAAACATATTCGTCAATCAGGCTTTCTTTGAGTTCAGGCTGGTCAATGTCTCTCCCAAGTGACATCCCGACTAGCATTATGTAAAGGCTTAGATCTGGACCGGAGGTAGCATTCTTTACTATGGATAGTGACCGTATCAAGCACACTGAACAGGTCCTGATCAGTAATGTAACGCCTCAAACTATCCAAACCGGATCAGACAGCCCTACTAGAACCAGACCAGGACCGGATGATTTAAAATAAGGAATTTACTCCAACATACGTTAGAAAAATAAAAAAATTTGCTACAACATACATTAGAAAAAAAATGTTTATGAATAATCTAACTTTATACTTACCCATATATATTCATAATGTAGAGAAGCGATAACTAAAGTATATGTAAAATTTCGAAACTATGTATATTGTATATATAAAACGGATAGTACTCTAGTGAATTTTAACCAAATGAAATTTAATAAAATGAAATAGGGCTCAGATCAGGACAAATAGGGCATACCTTAATTGGAAAATCATATATGATTCTGATCCGGTCTGGTCCGGCATTTACTACTAGAGATGAGATAAGTCTTTGAAATCCGGACCGGATCAGGACGAATACGGTACGCCCTAGAAGTGAAATTAGGTATGATTTCTAGTAGGGGCCGGATGTAAATGTCCTATTAGGATTTACCTTATTACACCCTGATCCGGCCCGGATTTGCTAGTCGGGATAGTCTATAATGAACTGCTTTGATTTTAATAGAAATACCTACTAACATAGAATTAAAAATTGAGGAGGACAGTGCGTCACATGATCAAGAAATATGGCAGCTGGATTATTGTCAAAACAATTTTAGCTTTGTTCCTGAAATTTTAAAAGAAAACTGAAACAGGTTGTGTTTAGACATACAAAATTCATGTATAAATAAAATTTTTTTCCGGATTGATCTGAATTAAAAAGACTGATCCGCTGTGACTCAACAATCCACTATATAAATGACGTCAAGTGTGGGAAGATAGAATTCTTGAAAATTATTTTTCACTTTTTATTTTTATAACCGTTCTTTTATCTTTAATGACTTGATTGCCGACATTTCAACTAATCCTTATATTATACACCAAATTATAAAATGATTAAACAAATTGAAATTAAGTCACAAAATTATTTAATTCATATATTTATTTGTCCAATTTAACAAAGAAATATAGTTTTAGTTTTGATATAATTAATTTTAGATTTATTGTGCGTGGGAAAATAACTTTTATATGCAAATTAAAAAAAAAACGAATTTAATTCAAGAAATCAAAAAATATTAGAAATAGATTTTTTATTAGTTTCTATTTAATTTTAATACCAGAAATTTAAATTTTCACAGTTGGAATACAAAGAAGCTTAATTATTTGTTTCAGATGTTAATATATGTTAACGTTTACATACCTGACTATTATTGGAATTATAAAAAAAAAAGAAATACATTTATCACAAATTAGAAGGTGGTGATCTTATTAATTGGTGATAGTAAAGATTCGCCTTTTAAGATTTTATTTACGATCCGGAAACACATTGTTTGTGTTTAAACTCAGGTTATTAGATCATAATCGTACAAATATTTATTAAAAAATAGGAGTTTGTGCACATATTTTTTGGTAACTGACATGTTTTGTTAAACTTAAGAAGTGACCAATTGACAGGCCATTCTTAACCCGTTTTAAATCAACACAGCTTTTCAAACCAATTTAAATGAATGCAATTAAATTTAAATTGACTAGAAAGGTGTATGTTGTGACAAACATGTGAACTACAAATTTAATTACTAGCCAAAAATTTAAACTGTATGAATAATAGATCCGGCCTTTTTTTTCAAAGGTGATATCTTAGAGAAGCTGCAGATAAACCCTATTCAGCCAACGGTATCATCCTCAGTTTAAGCTATGGGCCTAAATTCCTTGATGACACGACATTCATTGCTCGAAAAAGCGAACCTTCGTAATTTTATGTGTTGTCTTTAATCGTTGAGGAAGAAATCAAATGATCAAGAAATATGCCATCTGAATTTATTATGTACAAAATTAAAAATATTTTATAAATTTATTATTACTAAAATTATGCTCTCTATTCCACATCTTTGACGAAGTACCATAGCAAAACCACTTATAAGGGGGTGTTTGTGATGTACACTTAAGCTAAAAATTGAGCTGTTATGCAAATATTTAATCTATCGTATTGTTGCGTTTTTTCAACCTTACTTCGAATTGGCCTAACTCACAATTCGATAAACGCAACTCCCAATCTATTTCGAGTTCGATCACTGATTAGTAAGCACACACACCAGGTTTTATTAAGTATTTAACCTTTTAATTGTTCCACAACAACAGGAAACAATACAGCGAACAATATTCCTAGCTAGAATATTCTTCCAACAGCTTCGAAAATCCAACGGCTTATTGTAGAAATTTCTAGTAACACAACGTTCAAAATAATACACAAAATATTTCTATTCAATAACACTTAAAACTTTATTAACAAAAACTAATTTAAATATCACTTTTATAATTTTAACTTCCCTATCGCAGGTTTAAAATAACAATAATTCATTCCACAAGAAGTAAACTGCTTATATACGATTCTTCATAGTTCTCGACCATTCGAGGTAGAAAATAGCAGAATATTCGATTAATTTACGTTATGCTGTTTTGATTCATGAAATCATTTATTCATTGTCGACCCAAATTCCTCAAAATACAACAACAACACTATTCATTTCATTAGTTTGTTGTAGTATTTTGTTGTACTCGTAACAATATCAAGTTTTAAAGAAAGAAGTTGAAATTTCATTTATGTTTTTTTATATTACTGTTTAAAAATAAACAAATAAAATAACAAAATATGGTTGTTATGTGTCTTTTTAAAAATGACAAACTATGCAATGAATCTTATTATCCCTAAAGTATGACGTAAGTGTGCCAATATTTCATTATAAGATACAAGAAATAAAAATAAAATAAGAAGTTAAAAGGGTTGCCAATAATCCAGAAATGTAGCCTTCATTCAATGATTAAAGCGCACAAATCGAAATCCATAAAAAAAACATTTAAAACATCGTTCACTATCAGTATTTATATGCATCATTCAGCGTCATTTAATAAAAGTGTCTCACTGCAAGTGTCATTAAGCCAACGATAACAAATTAGCAACAAATAGTTTATACTAATCCTGAAGTTCAAAACAATTAATCATTGTCAAAACTAGAGTCTACAGGGTAGAACGAAACCTCTCGAAAGCAACGTTATTTTGTTAATAAACTCGATATATGGAGATGATCATGTACAAATGCGTAATTGTTATGAACATTGACCGAGAGTGATCGTTAATTAGTGAGATTTAGGGATGTTTTTGGGATATTAAGCAGATTCCATGAAAAAATAATTTGGAAGACATGGCAATTTCACATACTAATAAATCACGATCATCGGTGATGATGAAAAAGTCGATTATCTCTGCCCAAGCCTAAAACCAAAGTCTCCATAAAAGTCTTCTGCTGACAACTGTTTAAAAATCTTTAGCACAGACCCGAAGATTTCAGTTCCTGCATTAAAATCAGAGAAATTATGATGTAAACAACCAGATTAATAGTAAAGGCAAGTTTGGCCTACAAGTTATAATTAAAATAAATTATTTGGGAGAAGAAAACATTTGTGAACATAAAAGTATTCTATTGTGTCAGTATTTAAGGACATATTTAATTTTTTTATATATGTGAAGTTTACAATGCGAGCGAGCCGTATGCGAAAATTGCAAATTGCGGAAGACTCATTAAACATGAACGTAATACATCGTTTTATCCTCCCCACAGAGTTACATGTATCAGTTTAATTTAAATTATTTTAAAATTAATTTTTAAGCAAAATAAAACGGATAGAAGAAAAAAAAATGAATTTTATTTTATTTTTGTTTACCATTAATTCAAAACAATTAAAAAATATAACTAACACTTTTTGCCGTTGGCACTTGGCGTAAGTTTTCAAATAACATAATGTCAATCTCTTGTTACTTTACGCAAATAACTTATATAATAGGTCTAATAGAAAAATTAAAGAAAACAAAGTTTTTTTATAATTTTACTGTTACTCTATATATATTTCAGCTTCTCAGGCCATCTTCTGGAGTAATATATATAGACAAATAGAAATATATAGAGTAACAGTAAAATTATAAAAAATCTTTGTTTTCTTTAATTTTTCTATTAAACTTATTAAATAAGTTATTTGCGTAAAGTAACAAGAGATTGACATTATGTTACAATTAAATAAATTTTATTAAAATAATATACCTATTTGATTGTTTGATATTTTGAAAATGAAATGACCAATAATGAAAGACATAAAATTTTATACTTATGAGACATCAAAAACCAATAAGATAAAAACTAATTTATGACATTGGAAATTTAATTCAATTGAAATCATAGTAGCCTCTACCTTTTTTATTATTAGAGAGAGGAACTAGCGCATTAGTTTAAATTTACTGTTTTTATATAATTTTAAATGAGAGGCAAACAATGTTTGCTGATTTTTTTATAAAATACATTCTAATTACACTAGTTTGCAAGAAAAATCTCCGTAAATAAAACTCAACTTTTCTTATAGATTTTGACCTGCTGATCACGAATATCATATTCATTATTTTATGTTTTTCTTTCCAACCATAAAATTAAAATTAATTTGTTTGTTTTATTTGTTGAGTTATTATTGAGTTATGATGTTAGCTCTTGTTTTTGATATATTCGCCCCCTTTTTTAAAATTCTAAAAGTACTGCAAAAATTATAACAAAATCAAAAATTGAAACTTTTTCAAAAATTCTTAACATATTGCAAAAATTATAACAAAATCAAAAATACAAACCTTTTTTCAAAATTCCAAAAATTATAATAAAAGAAAAATTTAAACTTTTTACGCAATTCTAAAAATTTTTCAAAAATGAAAACAAAATTAAAAGTACAAACTTTTTTCACGATTCCAAAAGTATTTAAAAAATTATAATAAGATCAAAAATTTCCATTTCCAATTTCATGATCAATTACATTTCATGTCATACAAATAATTAATTTAATTTTTTCACAAAAATTGGGTAAAAATAAATGAAAATCATTCTTTTGACACACT
Source organism: Diogma glabrata (assembly GCA_963693315.1). Lineage (NCBI taxonomy): Eukaryota > Metazoa > Arthropoda > Insecta > Diptera > Cylindrotomidae > Diogma > Diogma glabrata. Next base: position 373,981,002 of record OY856186.1, read on the forward strand.
TGACAATATTTTTGACAAAATTATAATGCAACAATCTAGTTTTTGGTCTCACATACCAATCCCGACTATCAAGATTTCCTTAAATTCAAGGTTACTACTAATTATCACTTAAAATTTCTTTGTTTTGACACACTTGACGATTTTTTTGACACACTTCCGGTACAGTTATCGAACACATTGCTCTTTCGGCTCTTACCATTGAGTATACTGTTGTTAGAAATAAAATATTTAAAATTCCTCCAGTGGTTTTCTAGATTTCGTCGGTTGTGACGACCGACATATATTTTTTCGAGATTATATTTTTTCGGGATTTCGAGAAATCCCCCAAAAAATGGGATAAAAATTTCACTTTTGGCTTGTGAATGTAATACTTTGGCCTTTCAGACCGAAGCATTTTCTATATTACTATATATAAGTAATTATTATATTAAAATCAGCTATGATTATAACCACATTTTCAAATATAACAACCAATATATCTTCCCAATACTTTGGCCTTGTGGGACATTATCAGGGTGTATCTAATTATAGATTTTATAAAGCAAATTTAGCAGCTAGCATAAAGTCAAAGCTAAAGTTAAAAATTATTAATATTACAAATTTTATAAAATTCAATAAACTCTGATGATGGACGGCAAGACCGAAATATTGGGCAGATATTTATTGAATTTTAATTAGTGGTCTTTATTCTTTACTCTTTAATTTAAACTGATTTTTATAAAACAAAAAAAAATAATATTAGACTAGAAATATTTAATAACTATACAGCTATAAGAATTCGAATTTCTCGAAATAAACATCGAAAGAAAGGCTTGAAATTAGAGTTGAAAAGCTATAGTGATACTCCTAAATACTTCAGTTTAATTATTTATAGAAAACCTTAATTAATTCAAAATGAATTGTGAATTATAGTTCTAAACCGGGTAATGATAACCAAATATATAATTAAATATGGACAATATAAATACGCCTGAAATATATCTCAAACTGGGAAAATTTTTTTCCATGCTAATGACAAATTGCATAGATAAATATTTTTTAATCATTATTTTAAAAAATATATTTCAGAATAATTTGTCTAAAATAAAGTATTGTGTACCTAGAATACCTACAGGAAATTTTTTAGAATTACTTAAGAACCTATATAAACATTTTTATTGAGTTGGGACATAGAACTGTCCCCTAATTGTAGAATTACCCATATACAGAATTATTGCTAGTCAAGCATCTTTTTTAGCCATTTTGTATTTTTTAGTCCAGAAGAATTGCAGTAGTGTTAAGAATAGGATTTCTTCAAAGTTGGTATTTTTATTCTTTGTCAAGTCTGTTGCCATTATTTTTGAAATTAATGTAGTATTTTTTATACTTTTTCAGATTAATGTTATTGTGTTAATGTTATAGGTGACGGAAGTCACCATTATAAAACAATTGCTTGCTTTAAAAATAAATGTAATGCTCTTTGCATTAGCAAGTTGTTTTCAAACTTCTAGCGTAGAAAGTTGTTTTAAAACTCCTACCATTTCTATAAAATAAATTATGTTGTTAGAGTTGTACTAAACTTTGTAGTTTTGCGTTAGAATAAGTTTTAATGCAAAATTTGCTTTGCAATTTAATAATAACTTGCTTTACATAACCCACATAGCAAAGCTTGTATTGAAATTTGCAGTAACTTTTTCGACTGTGTAGTGTTAATGTCAAGTCCGTTACCAGTCAAGTCCGTTACCATGTGGTTGGTAATTATCGCTAGTTTACAATAGAAATCTCCCTAAATAAACCCAACTTTTCTAATAAATTTTGATCTGCTGAACACGGAATGAATATGATTCATTTTTTTAGGTTTTTTGGATCGCATATTTTACAAAACAAACAAATTTAATATATTAATGATACAAATGCATAGTAAAAATTTAAAATACTAACAAAAATTTTGAGCTATTTTTTGTAAAAATCCATCAAGGATTCTGGAAGTTACACTTGAAAAAAGTTGAAAAAAAAATCAAAAATTTATGTTTTTTTTTAAAATTTTCCATATTCAACGCCAAAAATTGTGAACAAACAATGAATGTAAATAATTTTTATTTCTTGAAGCCTACACTTACTAATCAATATTCTTTCTTTTAAGTTAAAAAACACGAATTTTGGTACAGGATGCACCAAGTTATTCAGGTTTTCCCATAAAAAGTCAAAACTAAAAATTTGGAAAAAAAAGTGTTTACTTAGAATAATTTAAATTCTGGAACATAATTGATTTATATATAAGTCGTTATACAGATTTTCGAGTTAAAATTGCAAGTTATGGTCAAAACCTGGTGGTAACACAACGTTACAACGTTAAATGAACATTTTCTCTATTATACCATCTTAAATGTGTTAAGTTGCAGTTGACATAACTATTTTTCGGCATCCACGGTATTTACCTTCATTCAATTTTATGCCGAAGTAATGAAGGTATGCAATTCTTATATATGGAGTGATTTTTTTAGCAGAATGTATTATGCAAATTCCACAAATAAAACAAAATTAAATTGGACTATTTTTACACTTGAAAATTCTTGAGACGCCATTCAAATAAATTTAACTTTACACTTTACTATTTTAAAAGAATTATTGACTGATGTTTGAGAACGACTGAGCTCGTAAAATATTTTTGACGATGCGGCACAAAAAAAAGGAAAAAATACATAAACGCGGTTATAATAAGGAAAACTCAAAATCGGTATAACAACATCTATGTATAGACTTGAAAAATATTATTAAAGGTAAAAGTTTTAGTCAAATCCGTTACCAAATGTCAAATCCGTTACCACATAGTTTTCATGGGTCCATGTATTAATTAACTTTTTTTTATCTTTTAAATTGCCAATCCTCTTTCAACCAAGAAAGACAAATATAATCCAAATGAAAGTAAATACTTTAAATATATATATGCTTGCTTTGTTTAGAGAAGTTCCTCAAAATAATTCAATTTTTAAAATTCTAGGGCAATTTTTGCCTCCAATTTTAATTTAAAAAAAGTAAAACTGCTCCGTTGCCTGTTTTCATCTTTGGGGATATAAATCACCTTTAAGCAAGTTGATTTTGAAAATTATAATTTTTTTTAATGTGAGAATTTTTATTACGAAAATAGGTTAAATTTTTCATACAACTTTCGGAAATTTTGGCAATTTTTATGTTTCTTTTTAGAGCGACTTAAGAATAATATTTTATATTACGCTTAGTATATAGTCAATAATACTTTATAATCAAATTAAAATTGTCCAATTGTGGTAAAATGAGAAATTTCGTAGGAAATTTTTTCCCTTAGTTTTATTTTAATTTAATCCAATAAAATTCTCTAAAATGTAATGACATCATTCAATTTCAACAATAACATTTGAATTATAATAATTACAAATGGTTATACGTCTCGCCTACTGCGCTAATAAAAATTATCAAATAGTTTTTGAAATCTTTCACTGATATCCCAGTAGGCCAACGTATAATTCTTAAAAAATATATAAATAAATGAAAAATGGCAAAAAATTTTCTAAACGAATTCCCTTCGTTCGTTGATATATTCTCATAATTTTTTGAAAAGTTCCTCAAGCAAGTGGTATTGATAAAAGTACGAGGCCGTAGGCCTAAGGCCTCGTGCTTTTATTAATACCACTTGCTTGAATTTTTGGCAAAAAATTATTTCGAATTATCACCGCCCTTGGGAAATTACAACTGAAAATTTTTTGCCTTAGTTTTACTTTCATTTAAACCAATGAAATTCTCTAAAATGTAATGATATCATTCAATGTCTCCAATTATACTAAAAACTAATATTTAAACGTCTGACCTACTGGGATATTAAAAATTATCAGTCTAATTTTGAAATAAGTAACTAATAAGATAAGATAAGAAATCACAGTAGGCCAACGTATAATTCATCTATAATAATAAAATAAAGTGTTTGTCTGTCTGCGTGCGCTCTCCAGCGAAATCTGTAGCGCACAGGAGTCTGAAATTTTGCCAATAGAAGGCCATTAGCAGGTACTAATGCACCTTGGAGCCGAAATTTTAAAATTTAATTTAGTTTTCTTAATTAATAATTTTAATTTTCCTAATGGCTTGCCTAAATGCATATTATATTTTATACTTGAGTTTTATTCAACTTTCACTCAGTTATCTTTGATCGATTTTTTTTCCGCAAAACAGAATTACCATTCAAATGGAAAATTAAAGTTTAATGTGACAAACAAATTCATTTAGATGAAAATTATATACATTTATATATTTATTATATACATACATGATACAATTATATGCATCCAACACATTACGTTGCAACAAATATTTCTAATTTACAACTAACATGTTCTTGGTTTGGTGCATATGCATGTGTAATACATATTTCATTTGGTTTATATATATGTTATACATGTTCAAAATATAGAAAATGGGCGTTTCTTTTTCTCTTTTTAGAAACATTGATGCAGCAAGTTTTTGCAATGGAACCTTTGTATTGAAGAAAAGGATTATGAACAATAATATCAAAGCTACAGGTTGAAAGTGTTTTACTTATTAAGAAAAATATGCGTCCCCATTAATTTAAAAAACACACAAACAATGTAGGTTATTTGAAGAAATCGGTAAAATATATGCAAATATGTCAACAAACGAAGTGATTTGACTGGTTTTAAATTAGTATATAAGTCTGGATTTATAAATGATATTATGTACTCTTATTATTATTTTATATTATGCTACAAATTAATCTTATTACATATTATGTTTGTCCAAATTTTTTTAAAACTCTGGCAGAAATGTCGAAATAAGACGATGACCATAAATCGACAAAACCCAAAAAACGAAAACCTTCACTAAAAATGCTGTCATTCTTAGACCGGTTTTTCGATTAGTATCAAACATCAGCGCTATGCATATATAGTCTGCTCTTCAAAGTTTTCGTTCAGTGACATGCTCCATTACTAATAAAAACACACAGAGCGCATGTAGAGCATTGGAAATAATTGGTAAAATATATTTGAAAATCCAAATTGACTTTATTTAAGATCAGCAATAATCTGGATAGATTGATAAATGAAATTAGTCAACATGAAATGCATAAAACAGTAAATTTTGGTGCGGTGTGCCCATTTTGTATCGCAAGTATGACGGTTCCAGAGTAAATCATTGACAACTGTAACACCCAATAAACGAATGTTTTGACGTTAACCTAATTTATCGCGACACATATTAAGCCGATTAAAGCGAAAAATTGCAAGTGTTTAATTTAAACTCTCCGAAACTCTTTATCAATCACTTTCAAATGTTGACCTTCCTTTCAATTTTCAAACTATCTGGATTGATCAGCTAGAATGCTAATGATCTCTGTTATTCATATTTCCCAAATGAAAAAATTAAAATAGGCTCCTTCTATTCTCATTACGATTCTTTGAAATTATTCTTACTATAATTCAACAAAATTTACGCACACAAACTTTTTTAAAGGCGTAGCAACGTACGCCGGGTCCTGCTAGTAAAAAATATATAAAGGAATGGAAAATGGAAAAAAAATTTCTAAACGATTTCCCCTCGTTCGTTGAAAATTCTCATAATTTTTTGAAAAATTCCTCAAGAAAGTGGTATTGATAAAAGCCCTCGGCCTACGGCCTCGTGCTTTTATCAATATACTTGCTTTCGAAATTTTTGGCAAAAAATTATTTCGAATTATCACCGCCCTTGGGAAATTACAACTGATAATTTTTAAAATTATGTAAGTTGTGTTTTGTATGGAATCCCATATAAAATTTTTGTGATTTTTGTTTCTTGGGGGCATTTGTAGCGCCATTGCGGCAAACACCGAAAAATCGCTCTATTATCCGAATCGAATAACTGCACTGTTCAGACCTCGCCAATTTTCGAAAATTAAAAACTGTAATATAAATAAACTGTAATACGATTAACATCATATTTTTCAAAATAGTTCGACAAATAACTGTTTATTTAATTTCATTATAATAAACAAATAATTCATTGTTTAAATAAAAAAAATATTTTTCGATCATAATGTTTAGATAATCCCTTGAATTAAATATTGATGAACAACATAAAATTGTTAATTTGTTTTAGGATTAATCTTAGTTTTATATCTCTATTTTCAATGAAAGTAAATTGATCGTAGACATTTTTTTTGGTATAATTTTATATTTATGTTGATTGTTTATCGATTAAATATAAATTTTGAACGAAAAGCGGAACCTTTTTGAGGCAATGATAGTCATAGTGCTTTGATGTTTATATGGAATTGAATTTTTTGGCTATTAAATTATATGTAACGTCGCAGAGGCTGGAGAGCAAAAAGCACAATACATATTTCAAACTAGGCAAATAATGTTTCAAATCTCGCGATACATATCGGTGAAGTTTACATAATAATGTATTTGCTTTATATCTATAATATATTTTTGAAAAGATAAGTTTAATTTTCTTCAGCATACAAAAATACAAAAAAAGATTTATGAATGACGAATGCACATATTGTATACAGACTAGTTTTAGTCGTGGTGTTTTTTAGTAAAACTTATATTTTTTTGTCTGTTTGTATAAATATCTAACACCTACGAATCATTAAGTATTGTTTATGTATGACAATGTTCATATACAAAAGAGTTGTAGTTTATAGTTTTTTATAAATTCAATAGAGTGCATTTAATTTATTGCTTTTGGTGGTATTTACAAATTGATAAAAATAAATTAGAACTTAATCAAATAACTTAAATAAAATAAATAAATAATGATATAAAATAAATTAGAGTTACGGGTGTAAGAACCGCGCGTATTCTAGTACCTGCTATTGACATACGAGGTAACGTGAGATTAAGATATCACATATCAATGGCAATAGACCAATGGCAACTAACCAATGTGATATCTTACGGTTGCTGGAGGATGAACTTATTCAGTCAATAGTAGGACTCTTAATCTTAGATATGGAGCATTCTTGGGTGTTGTCTTTATTGCTTTATTGCTTGCTCAACACACATTTTCTATATTATTCTATACGATGAACTTAATCGTTAAGGTAGATAGTGTGTTATATGGTCAATGAATATGCTCCTGAATCCTGCCATAGACAACCCAATTTTAGTTTTGTTCCTGCTAATTATCACAAAAAATTGTTTTCCCTCTTAATTTACTTTTATTTGCTTCATCTTATCTTAAATATATTCATCATATTGGCTTATGTCATAGTTTATTAAATGATAGGAATTATTGTTTAGTTATGCATTTAAACAAAATTGTGCCCTTCAATACATCAGAACGCATGTTATTGTTGAACCTAGGTTTTGAAAGGTTTTTATGTATTGATGTAACACATATTGTAATTTATTTCACACAACATTTTAAAATATTGCGACGCTGATGCATAGGCTGACTTCAACACAGCTCTGGAAACATAGTGTTCTGGATATAAAGTGAACTAATATCCATAAAATATTTTAATTAAAAGCTAACCAATATTATAGATTTCACGTAGTTCTAATTATAAAAAATATGAAAGGGCTGAAATCTCACAGCTCTGAGATATCAAGACTTCGGTCTGGGTTAAGGATTTTGATATAGTATTCGGCAAAAAACTTTTATGAGGACATGGTTTTTAGTTTTGGGCAGCGATGTATATCAAACATAACTCTTTGTTAAAGTACATGTATTTTTTATCTCTGTTTAGATATGTATTACAAAACTAACACGAAACATCAATACGTTGTCGGAAGATTACAACAGATCATATATTAACATAATTTAGTGAAAAGATTATACAATCAGCAAACTACTCAAAAACCTCTCCATTTAGCGTTTCGAGAAAATATTTCAAAATCACAAATTCATATTTCTCTCAAAATTCCAAAAATATTGTAAAAATTAAATAAAATCAAAAATTCAAACTTTTTTCAAACAAAATTCTAAAAATGTTTCAAAAATTATTACAAAATTAAAGATTAAAAGTTTTTTCAAAAACTCTAAAAATATTGCATAAATTATAACAAAACCAAAAATTGTAACTGTTTCCAAAATTATAAAAATTATAATAAAATCAAAAATTTATTTTTCAAAATTCTAAAAATATTCCAAAAATTCTTAAAAATTATAATTTTTTCCAAAATTGTAAAAATATTGCAAAAATTATAACAATATCAAAAATTGAAACTTTTTCCAAAATTATAATAAAATCAAAAATTTGAAATTTTTCAAAATTCTAAAGATATTCCAAAAATTCTTACAAAATCAAAAATTGAAACTTTTTTCAAAATTCTGAAAATACATATGTATAAAATTCAAAATTTTTTTTTCAAAATTCTAAAAATATTCCAAAAATTAGCATAAAATCAAATATTTAAACTTTTTCTAAATTCTAATAATATTCCTAAAGTTCTTAAAAATTCAAAAATTCAAACTTTTTCCAAAACTCTAAAAATATTGCAAAAATTATAACAATATCAAAAATTGAAACTTTTTCAAAATTCCAAAAATATTTCAAAAACTATAACAAATTCAAAAATTTCCATGTTTCCACATCAAAATTTTTTTCCCAAAAAATTATCTAAAAATATAAATGAAACATTTTTTTGACACACTGAAAAAAACATGTTCTATTTCCAATCGAAATGTAGCTGTCTCAACCTCACTGTGCGGTCAGATATGGCGCATAGCACTACGAAATTGTTTCAACAATTGTATTGTTATAGAACGATGTAGTTGAGACAATCACGCGAAATATTTATGTAAAATTAAAATATATTTCAATTAATTGCAAATACTTCAATTTTAAAATGAAAAATTCATGATATAAGGCCAAAGAAATTTTTTTTCATGCAAATAGTTATTAACTTTATTGAACTACTGTTATATTGTACATATATAACATTTTTTATTTTAAATAAACCTCATTATGTTGTCAGGAAAATATTACCGTGTAGTTGTCCCAATCACGGGGAAATATTTTCTTTGTTTAAATAATTAACTGCCAACTTACAGATGAGGTTGTCATTACTTCAATTTTTTTTCAGTGCACACTTGACAATATTTTATTGACAAACTTATAATGCAATAAAATTTTCAATAATAATAATTTCATGTTCATTATACATTTCATTTCATACAAATAACTAATTTTATTTTTATTTTTTTTCTAAAAAAATAAATGAAAATCATTCTTTTGACACACTTGACATTATTTTTTTGACTAACTTATAGTTCTCAATAATAATAATAAAATTTCATGTCGTACAAATAATTAAATTTATTTTTCAAAAAATTGGGTAAAAAATAAATAAAAATCTTTCTTTTGACACACTCGACAACATTTTTTTGACAAACTTATAATGCCATAATTCTCAATAATAATAATAAAATTCCATTTTAAACAAATAATTAATTTTATTTTTTCCAAAAAATTGGAAAAAAAAAATAAATAAAAATCTTTCTTTAGAGTTAAGACGCACTTGACAACATTTTTTGGACAAACTTATAATGCCATAATTCTCAATAATAATAATAAAATTTCATGTCAAACAAATAATTAATTTTATTTTTTCCCAAAAAATTGAATGCAAAAATAAATAAAAATCTTTCTTTAGACACACTTGACAAAATTTTTTTGACAAACTTTTAATGCCATAATTCTCAATAATAATAATAAAATTTCATGTTAAACAAATAATTAATTTTATTTTTTTCCAAAAAATTGGGTAAAAAAGTAAATGAAAATCTTTTTTTTTTGACCAATTTTTTACCGGAAGTGAAAAACCAGAAGTTGGGATGCAGAACTGTTGTGAACCGTACTAAATGCTTATGTACCAAGTTTCATCCAATTCGATTATCAGGTACAGATGTTATTGAGCTTTCAAAAAACTGGTGTATGGGACACTCCCCACCACTTTGTTCACTATCACTCAAAAACTAATCAGTTCCTTGTCATACATATTTGCATCTATTTTCAAAGTATCATCAAAATTCATTCACGAACGAATGTTGTATGCTCCCAACAAACATTGAAAAAATTGTGACACAATAAACAGATGTTAGGGAGGCCCCTCACCACTTGTCCCAATATTGCCCAAAAACCAATCAGTTCTTTGTCATAATATAATTATCTTCTCACACTAAATGAAACCTTTTCCATGAGTTTCATCATAATCACTTCGTTATTGTAGGCTGTAGTGTGCATAAAGACACTGAAAAAACTTCAAAAAATTACAAAAAAAATTTTTTAACCGGAAGCAAAAATCCGGAAGTTGTAATGAAGCGGTTTCTCACTGGCGAACCAATGAGAAGGACATAGCAGGAAGCGTACCTAGCGAGATTGATTTTCTTGCCCCAAGCTAGCTTCAGCCCATGGGAACGATAAAGTAACCCTGCTACTTCAGCACAAATACAGAAATGTACGCTATTCACGAAAATTTGCAGAAATGGAAAGAAATACAAGTGGAAAAACGGAGACTCTGGCGACCCCTGTTGCGAAAGACCCACGATCAACATGTCCAACCCCCACGTTTACTCACATACGCTCACACACACACACACACACACACACACACACACACACACACACACACACACACACACACACACACACACACACACACACACACACACACACACACACACACACACACACACACACACACACACACACACACACACACACACACACACACACACACACACACACACACACACACACACACACACACACACACACACACACACACACACACACACACACACACACACACACACACACACACACACATTCACACCCCTTTATCATTATGACCTAGGTAATAAAATAAATTTACTCACCCCATGATTAAACCCCGTCCTCCTATTCTGCTTCCATCAGCCCTCCATCAGCACGTTGTTCAGGTTTGAAATCTCTCAAAAATACTTTGTATGTCACGAACGTTGATCAAAGTTGCACGTACGAACGTTGTACCAAACTGTTAGGTAGAAACGTTCAATAAACTGGCAATCGTTGGATACTTTTGTTGAATCAAAATGATAAGTAGATACGCTATATAAACTTGCAATTGATGTATACTTTTGTTGAATCAAAATGATAAGTAGAAACGTTATATAAACTTGTAAAATTTTGTTGAATCAAAAATGATAAGTAGAATCGTTATATATACTTGTATAATTTTGTTGAATCAAAAATGATAAGTAGAATCGTTATATATACTTGTATAATTTTGTTGGAAAAATGATAAGTAGAAACGTTATATATACTTGTATATTTTTGTTGAATCAAAATTGATAAGTAGAAACGTTATATAAACTTGTAAAATTTTGTTGAATCAAAAATGATAAGTAGAATCGTTATATATACTTGTATAATTTTGTTGAATCAAAAATGATAAATAGAAACGTTATATAAACTTGTAATTGATGTATACTTTTGTTGAATCAAAATGATAAGTAGATACGCTATATAAACTTGCAATTGATGTTATATTATATTCATATTTCAGGATTTATATTTATATATGTTTCAGATTGCATTTACATTGAATAAAACACACAGGTTAACATTGAATATTTATTTATTATAAGTTACACTAACCGCGGCACAACACATAATGAATCTATATTCTTCTTTTTAATATATCGAAATAACAGAATTGCTGCGTCAAGCGCTTGGAATTTGATATCTTTTGTTTTAGTTAAAAACTGTTTATTAATATAAAAAGTTATAGTGAGATACGTGGAGTATAATATAGCTACACTCGTAAGTGCCGCTACACCTTCCCCTTTTTATTTTTATTTTTTTTTTTAGTGAAAAGCTAATTATAAAAGTTTATCCAAGCTGCTCGAGACCATTCTATTATATTTTTATAAGCAACTGAATAATCACTACTTCGGTAATTAGTTAGCTACTCTAATTATGATCCGTAGTTATTCGGTTCTTTATATTACATTTGTTATTTTGTTTTTTAATTAGTTTGTTACAATAAATCATATCTGTTAAGTTTTGTTTCCCATATATTTTTTTTCTTCATCAGTGCTGACCGTTCCCCTTTTTTTTTTTTTTTTACTTAAAGTATTGTCAAAATGTAAAATTCTGAATTAAAATTGAATTTTTATTTTATTAGTTAATTAACATATAAAACTTTATTATTATAGTTGATTATATAATTATATTTTAGTATTATTTATTACTAGTTTTATTTTGATTTATTTGCTTATTTCAAATAACTTGGTAACTTATTTCAGGTATCTAAAATACATTATATTACCTTTAAAAACGTTAAATTTATTACTGGTTTTATTTTGATTTATTTGCTTATTTCAAATAGCTTGGTAACTTATTTCAGATTACTAAAATCTATTATTTTACCTTAAAATATTAAATTTATTACTAGTTTTATTTTGATTTATTTGCTTATTTCAAATAGCTTGGTAACTTATTTCAAGTAACTAAAATACATCTTTAAAAATGTTAAATTTCTTACTGCGCAGTATATTACTTAAATTATTTTGTTTATTTAAACTAGGCTTACAAAATCCATTATTTGCCTTTAAAATGTTAAAAAAAAATTTTTTCATTCCGTTTAAATAAACATTAAATACAAAAATTAGTTTAATTACTTACTTAAAATTATTTTGTTTGTTTTAAACTAGGCTTATAAAATCCATTATTTGCCTTTAAAATGTTATTCATTCCATTTAAATTAAACGTTAAATACAAAAAATGTGTTCAATTACTTATGCTTTATTTATATTTATACCATTATATTTTCTATACTTCTAGGATTATCAAAAATTACAAATTTGAAAACAATAGCTATTTATCTTTTTATATGAAATTTTTTGTTGCTAGTAGTTAGCTAGTTTTACCCTGTTTCGATGAACAGTTGTGTATTTTCTGTTATTTAATTTGATTTCTATATTATTGTTGGGCAAGTTTCGAACTATGTCGTATGGACCTACATAAACATTATCTAGTTTGTGTTTGTTTTCTTGTTCTAAGTACACTTTGTCTCCTGGTTTGAGTGATATTGGATTATTGTTATTTCTATCGTAAGTTAATTTTCGTTTCAGTTTTTCTTTTTCTAAAATGTCTTTAACTCTTGAATTTGCAGTTATTAATCGTTGCCTGATAAGTGACGCATATTGTTCTAAATTGTAAGATTTTGCAGTTTTTTTAATGTCGTCAAGATTTACAGTTTTACCAAATATCAGTTCAAAAGGTGTGTATGCATGGTAAGCGCTAGGAGTTGTATTATAACACAAAGTATAAATTGGTATCCACTCATCCCAATCTGTGTGATTTTCGTTTGAGTAATGTCTTAAATAGGCATTTAGTTCTTTATGATTTCTCTCGACCTTACCTATTGTTTGTGGATGGTAAGCTGTACTAAAAATTTGTTTAATCTTTAATAATTTTGAAATTTCTGTTAAAGTTTCATTTAAAAATTCGGTTCCTCTGTCTGATTTAAGAATTTTGGGTGTTCCAAAAGTGCATATTATTTTTTCGAATATTTCTTTAGCGATGGTTGAACTTTCTTTGTTAGGTATTGGGATTAGTATTACAAAACTAGTTAACTCGCATTGAGCGGTAAGTATAAATTTATTATTATGTTTTGTTATAGGTAATGGTCCTACTAAGTCTACTTGCAGTGTTTCAAATGCTTCGCTTGGTGTTTCCGTTAGTATCATATTTTCCTTAGTTCTTGGATTGTATTTGTTTTTTTGGCAGGATTCGCAGTTTCTTACGAATTTATTGATATCCTTTGATATGTTCTTCCAAGTATAGTTTTCCATTATTTTCTTTTTAGTTCGGTTTTGACCTGTATGTCCTCCGAAAATTGGATCATTGTGGTATTTATTTAAAATTTCTAATTTTTCGTTCTGATTACTTATTAATTTAGGTGATTCCACTATTTCAATTATAATTTTATATTCCTTAGCTTTTGTTTCTAATATTTCAGGAGTAATAATTTTAAAAATATCGTCATTTTTAAAAATTTTATAACTTATTGCCATCGTCGCAATTGCTAATTTTCTTAGCTGAGCTAATATTGAATCCACAATATTATCTATATTGCTGAATGGTATTGTTATAACTCCGTTTTTTACTTCTTTATTATTCTCATGAGCTCTTCTTATTTTAAGAGTTATTTTATTTGTTTTAAAATCGATTTTTGAGTTTATCAGTTTAGGTTTTTCTATTGACCTTTTTATTATTTCTTTTTGTATTATACTTCTTTGTAGTGGAACATCTTTTTCTTTTTTGCTCTTTGACCTTGTAGTCATTGCATTTATGGTTGTTTCATTTCTATTGTTTATGTCTTTTAAAGTTTCTATTGAAATTCTGGATAGCGCGTCCGCTACGCAGTTTTCTTTTCCTTTTATGTATTGTATATTAAAATCGTATTCTTCTAGTTCTAGACGAATTCTCGTCAAGCGTGATGAAGGATCTTTTAAAGAAAATAGGTAAACAAGAGGTTTGTGGTCAGTTCTGATGGTGAATTTTTGACCATATAAGTAAGGATGGAAATGTTTAATAGCAAAGAATATAGCTAGAAGCTCTTTTTCGATAGTTGATTTATTTTTTTCGCCTTTGGTGAAGTTTCTAGAGAAAAATGAAATTGGTTTATCCATATTGTCTATTTCTTGACTTAGTACCGCGCCACATCCGGTATTGGATGCATCTGTTGTTAAGATAAATTCACGTTTAAAAATAGGTTTTTCTAAAAATGGTGAATTAAGTATTTTCCTTTTTAATGTATCAAATGCTGATTGTGTTTCATTATCCCAAATGAACTTTATTCTTTTCTTGGTTAAATGATTTAATGGAGCTGTAATTGTTGCAAAGTTTTCGATAAATTTTCTATAATAATTACAGAAAGCAACAAATCTAACGATTTCTTCGGCGGAAGTTGGTATTGGCCAGTTTTTTATTAGATCTAGTTTTGAGTTATCTATTTTAATGCCATTTTGGGTACATGTATGACCTAAAAACGTAACCTCTGGTCTAAAGAATTCACATTTACTTGGGTTTAGTTTTAAGTTATATTTTTTGCAAGTTTCCAGTACTTTCTCTATGTTAGCGAAATGTTGTTCTACTGTGTTTCCTATAACTATAATGTCATCTATGTATATAAATGCGGTTTCCGGTGGTAAACCAGAAAATGCTAAGTTTATCATTCTTGCGAATGAGTTAGGAGCTATTTTTAATCCGAATGGAACTCTTGTGAATCTAAAACTTCCCTGTTCTGACGTAAATGATGTGTAGTCTCTAGAGTCTGCATCTAGTTCTATTTGATGAAATCCTGAAGCTAAGTCCATTATGGAAAAGTATCTTGATTTTCCTGCTGATTCAATTAATTCGTCTATTCGTGGAAGTGGATAGACATCTCCGACTAGTTTTTTGTTTAACGCCCTGTAGTCTACGACAAGCCTCCAGTTTTTCCCTTCGCCTGAAGTCGATTTCTTCTTCGGGACGACAAAGATAGGTGACGAATATTCCGAGGTGCTTGGTTCTACAATGTTATTTTGAATTAATTCGTTCAGTTGTTTTTTTACTTCCTCTTTTTGTGATAAAGGCAATCGGTGTGCTTTAATATATACTGGTTCATTGTCTTTTAGCTTTAATTTTTGTTTGTAAAAGTTATTTTTCGTAATTTTTTCATCCGGTAAAAGAAATTCTGTTGAGTATTTACTAATCATCCTTTTCAAACCCTGTTTTACTTCTTCATCTAAAGTAACGTTTCTATTAGTTATGAGGTTGAATAGTTTTTCGTTTCTATTTCTATCTAAATTCCTAGTTATACTAAATACTTTCTTAGTTTTCGATCTATCAATTATATCGTATTCATCTATAGGTATAACGTTTAAATCTATTTTGCTTAAATCAATTGTAAATGGTTTATTATTTGTGTTTAAAATTTTAATAATTGGACAATTTCGATTTGTAATAGTGTTTCCTATAAAAATCCCTTCTTCAATTTCTTTTCTTTCTATTAACATATCTTGTGGAAATGTGAAAGGTAATTGGTGTATAGCTTCTGATCTTTCTGGTATCGTTATTTTGTTGTTGGGTAATACTCGTGATATATTGTCAGTATTGTTTTCAATATCGAATACGCTTTTAATTTCTATTTCCGTACTGTTGCCATTATACGTAGTTAAAGTAAGCATGGAATTACTGAAGTCTATTATAGCTGAATGATTTTTTAGAAAGTTTATTCCAATTATTCCATCGAATGGAATAGGAAAATCGTATCTTACTAGATGAAATGTTTCTGTAAATTGATTGATATTATTATCATATAATGTTAACGGTAACGAACCTAGTGTAAGGGAATACCCATGTGTAACTCCTTGTATTTTTATTCTGTTATAGTCTAAAATATTAAGATTATTAACGCAGTTTTCTTTTAAAACCGAAATTTCTGCACCTGTATCTAATAGGAATCGCAATTTTCGTTTATTTACATATAATATAATAAAATTTGGTACGTTTTCATTTATTTTAAATATTTTCGTTAATCTTCTTTCAGTTTCATCTGTTCTATCTGAAACCCCAAATCATTGTCATTTGTATTGTCAGTATACATCCTGATGCTACGTTTGTTATTGTTATACGCAGTATTTGGTTGACTGCTATATGTTGATGGTGGGTTTCTAAGATTTCTGTACGCAGGAGAATTATTATGATAAGGTTTATTAGGATTACCATTATTATTGTATCTATTTCTATAATTTGTATAGTTATTTCTTGGCGTGTTATAATTAGTTCTGTTATTGTAGTTAACACGTTCGTAATTATTCCAATTTCTATTATGCAGGTTTCCTCTATTCGTGAACCTTTTATACAACCGGTAGTTATTTCTCGTATTGTGATAGTTTTGTTGTGTTCGGGCCATCATAATTTGTTTCAAGTAAGGTATGCTACAAGTATCATTATTTATTTCCCTGAATTTTTGGATAATTTCAGAAATTTCCGTAAAATTATTTGTCATAGTACTCATTAATATAGTATTATTTGAAAAGTTTCTTTTAATGGTTTTAACTATTTCCTGTATTGTATAGATATTAGCCGTTTCTGAAGAAACGCCTTCGTTGACATACGCGTTTTTTAATGTTTCTGCAGTTTCTTCAATTTGCTTTATGAATTGTTCTTTTCCTTTGCTTGCGTTTAAGCCTTCTAGTTTAGTTTTTATTTGTTGAGTAGACTGTCCTTTACATTTTAATTTTAAGCTATCTATTATTTCTTTAACTGATGTTGCGTTTTCTGTCACTTCGCGTGCCCTTCGTATGAGTTTAGATTTTATTAGCGATAACAACAAGGCTTGATTTGCTGTTTCAGTTACCGATAGTTCAAGAATTTTTAGTTTATCTAACACTGAATCTAGGATTAGAGGATCACCGTTGTAATCTTCTCTCATTATTCGTACTACCATGCTAAGAACTTGTTCCTTGGTAAGTGCCATGATTTTTAATGTGTCTATTAGTTTAGAATCTTGTATTTTTACTATAAATAATTCGTTTTCGAATAATTTTGATGGATAATTGTATTTTAGGTTAAGAGAACTAAAAGTTGTTTTGATTTTGGTTAATAGAGAGTCGAAGTTAAGCTCTAGTGTGTTCTTGTCTATAGGACTTAAGGTATCGATTGTTCGACAAAGTTCTAAAAATTTATTGCAATTGGCAATACACGCGTCTTCGTAGGTGTTGATAGCGTTTTGTGATACTGGTTTTTTATCACAAAATTGTTCATAAAGTATGTTTAAATTTTTGATACACTTTCTTATTTTTTCTATACTGCTCATCAAGAAATTATTATTTGCAAATTATTTTTACTATTTTACTAATTATCGTTTCGGTATTTGAAAAGAAATAATTGTTTTTTTGTAAAAGAAATGAGTGAAAACAAAACAAGCATCATTATTTTTAAGCTTTGAATTCGTAAAAAAAATATAATAAATAACACTCATATTGATGTGTAATGTAAACCTATGACGTAAGTTCATGACTATAAACCAATATGTTTATCGTTGGACATCATAAAATATATTAAACGTTTAAAAAGACCAAAAAAAAAAAAATTTTTTTTTTGTTTGTAGATAAGAAACTACTGATTATATTTTTATTTTTGTTTTATTTAATAATAACGGAATTAAATCATATTAAATCATAAGCAATAATTAACTCGCATTTCATTTGTTTCCTTGTTTATTATGCAAAGTTTACTTGTAAATAATGCAAGGAAGATTATTTAATTGTTAATCACAAAATAATTCTCAATTCACTTGAGTATGTGGTGTCAACACTCGGCAAATAAAAACAAAATTACAACAATAACACTCGGCGAAATCAAATGTAAAAAAAATGCACTAACTGAAGTCATCAAATATTAAATCGGATTAATCATTTCTTTATACATGGTTTCAATGTAAAATATATAAAATATATAAGTATATAAAAGTATTTTGTTAATAAAATTCAAAACAAATTATTATTGTAAATACAAAATTTACTTTCTTAATACTTTCTTTCATTTATTAAAAATCAAAAGTGTGAGGCATTTTAGTCTCATCAAGTATAACGTCACAATTCTAATTCTTATTAAGAATAAAAATTTTATTTTTTAACTTTATTTAATTATCTAAGGAAATATGTTTGTTGGAATAAAAGATTTAACAACCAATCTCTAATAAAACTATGAGATTGTTTCGTATAAATTGTTAGCATTAAAAAAAGACAATTCTTAAGTTGTTTGAATCGTATTCTTATTTAGTGTTTTCTGAATTTATTTGGTTAATCAAACAAGTATTTAACTATAAATCTTTTTAAGGAGAAAAAATTATAATTATTTATAATAATCTATATGTTTACGTTATTTCCAATTTGGTTTAAATTTTCTTGGGTAACCGCACGGGTTATTTGTACACTTATTTTTTTTAAAGTAACTCTATATACAATATAGAGAAATGTTAGGAATAAAATTATACCAATTATTACTATACTGTAGTATAATATTGTAGTTTGGTTGTCTACTTTTTCGTGCAATACGCTAATTTTTTCTAAGTGTTCAAGGTGAATTACGCTGTTTTCGTTTTTTGTTTTAATCGGTGCGTCAACTTTTGAGTTGCACATCGTATAAAGAAAAATTGAAAATTTATTTTTCTTATTCTTATAGAAATTGAGTGTAAAAAAAAGAGTTTAGTTTAAATAATTCTTAATTCTTCTTTTTTGTTTACTTTAGGTTTTATCTTATTGAAAGATTATTATTAAAATTATTATTTAAAAATTTTTATATGAATGAGTTTTATATGAGAATTTTACATGATACAATCTCTCATTTGTACGTGTATATAAAAAATTTGAATACGTGTACATGTAATTGGATTTTTCTTTCCGTTTAGCACATGATAATGATATTTCACTTGCACTTTAGAAAATAAAATTTTGTACCTGACTATAGCCTTTGATTCATTCTCGAACAACAGGAATCTGTTTGATTGTTAGCATCGTCCAATCTGTATTGTGGTTGCTGGATGCGTTTTATGTTGGGTGTTGTTTCACAATCCGTATGGTATGATGAGTTGAATATCACAAAACGTATGGTATGATGAATTGATGGTATTGATTATGGTTGCTGGATTGTATGGTGTTTGTTATAGTTTTACAATTCGCTCGCGGTTGGTAGTTTTTTTTTTAATTTCAGCATTCGCCTCTCGTGGCCAGGTCGCCATATATTATATTCATATTTCAGGATTTATATTTATATATGTTTCAGATTGCATTTACATTGAATAAAACACACAGGTTAGCATTGAATATTTATTTATTATAAGTTACACTAACCGCGGCACAACACATAATGAATCTATATTCTTCTTTTTAATATATCGAAATAACAGAATTGCTGCGTCAAGCGCTTGGAATTTGATATCTTTTGTTTTAGTTAAAAACTGTTTATTAATATAAAAAGTTATAGTGAGATACGTGGAGTATAATATAGCTACACTCGTAAGTGCCGCTACAATGTAAAATTTTGTTGAATCAAAAATGATAAGTAGAATCGTTATATATACTTGTATAATTTTGTTGAATCAAAAATAATAAATAGAAACGTTATATAAACTTGTATAATTTTGTTGAATTAAAAATGATAAGTAGAAACGTTATATAAACTTGTAAAATTTCGTTGAATCAAAAATGATAAATAGAAACGTTATATAAACTTGTATAATTTTGTTGAATCAAAAATGATAAGTAGAAACGTTATACAAACTTGTAAAATTTTGTTGAATCAAAAATGATAAGTAGAAACGTTATATAAACTTGTAAAATTTTGTTGAATCAAAAATGATAAGTAGGAACGTTAATCAAACTGGCAATCAGCAACGTTGAACAATTTTGTAGTTATAAAACGTTAAGTAGAAACGTAGAAATGATAATGCTGTTAGTAAGTAGAAATGATAATGCTGTTGAATCAAAATGATAAGCAGAAACGTTGTATCAGGTTGCAAACATAAACGCTGAATCAATTTATAATCACAGGTGAGTATGGTAACAAGTATAGCAATTACAGCCGAATGCGTTGAAATGTAATCGTTGCAGGATGTGTTGAAATCCAAAAAATGTAATAAATTGTACCAGCACTAGTTAAACTATCTGTAGAAATAGATCGGTAATAATTTGTATCAACGATCGTGGAGCAATACGTTGAAATGTAATTTGTTGCCGGATACGTTGCAATCCAAAAAAAAATGTAATATATTGTACCAATACCAGTTACATTATTCGTCGAATAAAATTGACAATATGTAAAACATGCGGCAGTAATAGCAAAAATTATATATAACTGTTGCGCTATTAAGTTCCGTAATTTATCAAATTAATACTTGGATTCATTACAATTCAATCCTATCCTTCTCGCAAATTTCATGTAAAAGGTTGAGTGGTAATATGTAAGAATGTTAGCAAAAGGAAAATTATACATATATCCAATAAATACATATGCTTAGGTAAGTTGCAGATTTACTGAGTACAACATTTCAATTTCTGATCACCTAGGTTTCCTATGTATCATTATTTTTGGATTCACAGGAGGGGCAAATCACAAGCATCAAGCTTTGTTTTTCCAAAATTCATTTAAACAAACAACAAAAAAAAATTCCAAAAAAAAATATTTTAGACATACTGTTTACTATCGAACATATTTGATATTATATTATATTCACAAATTTGACCTTAACAGTCAATCAGAAAGGAAAAAGTTCATAAATTATTTAGCTTAGGACAAATACAGACAAGTATCATATTTTCATTTCTCTAATAATTAAGCTATATTTTTCTTATGCGTTATTATTGTATAGTACATTACACTCACTAATTTGAAATTTAACAGTCATTCAACAAAACAGTTAATAAATTACTTAGATTAGGACAACTACAGACACGTATCATATTTTCTTTTCTTTAATAATTAGGCTCTAATTTTCTTATGCGTTATTATTTTCTATTACATTACACTCCCTAATTTGAAATATAACAGTCATTCAACAAAACAGTTAATAAATTACTTAGATCAGGACAACTACAGACACGTATCATATTTTCTTTTTTTAATAATTTCTTTAATATTCTACTTTTCTTATTCATTATTATCTTCCGTTGTTAAAAATATCTAGTAAATATCACAGTAATCAACAAATAAATTTCTCGAGTTCGTGGCAATAGTAATAAAAAAAAAACGTACATCAAAACCAAAAATATCACAGATCAATCTTAAATTAACAATAAAATATCACAGTTCAAGCTATCACAGTTCTATCCTATATCCAAAAGGACACGGTTCAAAAAAAAACAATACATGATTGAATTCTGCACACCGGAACGTGACCGTTAATCAAAACTAACACCGTTAATTGTTGGTAATACAATCACAACTTAATGATCTCTACAATACGTATCATATTTCAAATAATTCACGCGCGATTCAAGGACACATACGGTTGTGTTTGTTTTGTTTTATAAACAATGTATTTCCTATAAGAATACTACGAACACCACTCTCTTTGAGTTATAACTGTTCCATGAGGTCACAGTGAATCATAAAAAAAATGTTACCTCCAGGAACTAATCGTTCCGTTTGTTCCTTTGGTGTCCCCTTGTCCTACGGTACGGGAATGTATCACCTACTGACCTGTGAGATTGTTGACTTCGGTTTGTCGAACAAATTGTAATTTAATTCAACTATTACACACGCGATTTTAGATTTTAGATTAATTTCATAAATTAAACGTCACAAAAACTAGTGAGAACAAAATTTTTAATCACCGCAACACAATAAAACATATTTCAATTAATTTGATTCATGGAAAAATGACAGAAGGCCAGTCACCATCGGTTAATAGCAAAATATGATGTACGAGACAAACAAACGAATGATAAAACAAACGTAATAGAATTCAGAGAAAACAATTTTACAGTGGCTTATTATATAGCCACAATTTTTAGTCTCGCAATAACTCGAATACAGTGTTTTAGATGGAATATAATTAATTTCCATCAAGTTTTCAAATGTTGGGAACTCTTTATAGTAAAAAAAACTGTTTGTTATTTGATATTATGACACACAAACAATTGTGTGATAAAAGCATTCCTGATACAGCAATAACATTTATCATTGAATTTAAAATGAATTAAATGCAGATTCGATCAATGTTATGATGTTTAGACATTTATTAAACTACATTCTACTATATCCGTACAGGGAAGTTCAGTTCAATAAGGGAAGGATTGTTTAAAGTAAAATACTCATACAAAGACAAATCAAATGTTTAACAAAGCAAAAATAGTAATTCGTTGCATGTTGACGATTGGAAACAAAAAAAATACGCACAGCTGTTATGAGGTTTGAAAATTTCGTTGTTTCATTACGGTTGGTGATTAGAAAATTCAAACTCAAGCAATATAGTGAGAACAATCGAATGGAAGTATAGCGCGTGTCAATTTTAGGGTGTTGTAAGATTAAATTTTAGTGGTTATACGGATGATAATTAAAGAAAATTATTAATTAATTCAAATTAACCAATATTATACCATATTAATTAATAAATAAAATCAGTGTAATTGGCCAAATTCCCTTTCAAATATGTCTGTCCAGCTATTGAAAATTTAAGTAAGCTTCAGGAAAAATAAGAAAACTAGGGGTTACGGGGACTATAGAAATATGGCTATTGAAGGTGAATGGTTGGAAAACCATTATGAGCGGTATCGGTCGACTATGATATACTATGTTCAGACTATCCATTACAAAGTTGGGACGCAGAACTGTTGTGAACCGTACTAAATGCTTATTTACCACGTTTTATCAGGTACAGATGTTATGGAGCTTTAAAAAAAAAGGTGGATGGGACCACTTTGCTCACCATCGCTCAAAAACTAATCAGTGTCTTGGCATACATATTTGCTTCCTTTTCCAAAGTGTCATCAAAATTCATTCAAGAACGAATCTAGTATGCTACCAGCAAACATAAAAAACATGGTGAAAAAACCACCTGTTGTATTTCGGACCCCCCCAACCCTTTATCCAATGTATTCCAAAAGCTGATAAAATATTTCTCGTGTTATTTGAAAGCTTTCACCAACGTTTCATGAAAATCGATCGGTAATTGTAGGCTACAGTAGGGATAAACACCTGAAAAAAAACTTTTTAACCGGAAGTGACAAACCGAAAGTTGGTATGCATAAATATTGAAAACAGCACTAAAACCTTAGATACCAAGTTTCCATAAGATCATAAGCTGGGATTAGAAGTTATTGGAGATTTAAACTTAGAGGTGTTCGGGAGACCACCCCCCGCCATTTTGTCCAATTTTGAAATAAATCCAGATTTTCCATTTTCAAATAATACGAGAATGATTTTATCAGCTTTTGGAATACATTGGATAAAGGGTTGGGGGGTCCAAAATACAACAGGTGGATTTTTCACCATGTTTTTTATGTTTGCTGGTAGCAGTATTCACCAACGACCGAAACAACAAACCCACCCACACACAGACGTACACCAAAAATTTTATTGGCTATTTATGTAGAGGATGGTCCAAAACAAAAGAAAAAAACAAAATTTGGGGTATGTAAGATTTTTTTTTCTCGATAGATGTTTGTATTACTTCACACAATTTAAAATTGTGGTGAATCAAAAATACATTAGATAATAGATACTAAGACTAAGACTTTTAGACCGAGAGCCCGCGACGGCCAGACCTTCGTTATTTTATAAAAGCTGAAAGTTTCTCTGCGCATACCCCTTTCTGAGGCAGGAACGATTAGCGACATATGAAGTTTGGATCATGGTGGCTTTGGCAGGGAGCAGGTAACAAAGGGGCCTCCAAAGTTTCGTAAAAGTATAAAAGGTAATTTTTTATATATTCTTCGGGATAGTATTAGAAGTCACGTCACCCATTGCCAGACACTTACTATCGTGGTAACCCCCTGCCAGACACCCTTAAACTTTAACAAATTGATAATGTTTAAGGGTGTCTGGCAGGGGGTTACCACGATAGTAAGTGTCTAGCAATGGGTGACGAGACTTCTAATACTACCCCGAAGAATATATAAAAAAATTACCTTTTATATTTTCACGAAACTTTGATGGTCCCTTTGTTACCTGCTCCCTGCCAAAGCCACCATGATCCAAACTTCATATGTCGCTAATCGTTCCTACCTCAGTAGGGGTATGCGCAGAGAAACTTTCAGCTTTTATAAAATAACGAAGGTCTGGCAGTCGCGGCTCTTAGTCTTTTTGATTTTCAAAATTTTAATTTGTTTTATGGAGTGTTAGAAGTAAAACAATAAAAACAATAAAAACAATAATAAACCTAGAATTTCTATCAAAAGATAGAGATCTTTTGGAGATGCGTAAAAACAAAGGACGTACAAGTTGAAAGAGTACGTAATAACTAAAGTGGCCATGCCAATCGGTTCTCTTTATCCTTGGAGTAAATAATGTGACTGTATGTGATTAAAATTTATAAGTAGTGAATAAGCATCTCACTTAAATTAAACTTAGCATCTGCCACTTTTAAAATAATGAAATTAAATTAGGTTATAAATAGGTTTTATAATTGGCCCTGTTGCTATAGGTTATGACTGTAGATGTCTTAAACATTTCAGGCAGTGCGTTTTTAGTAAAACTTTTAAGGACACCACAGATTTTCTATCTTAAAATTTTGTTTATATTTCTGAAGTTTTGAATTGCCAGGGGTTTTTTTCTTCCACCTTTGCTCATCATTCTACTCAGAAAACATAACCCAAGAGTGGCTTCTTTCAAAGAGTCAGCGTGTTTAATAATTTTTCTAAATCCTGCGTAGAATTGGGAAAATTCGGAACTATAACTGGGAATAGTCCCTGTGGACACGCAGATTTCATATGATGATTACCATATATTTTATACTTCGTGAAGTGCCTGTCCTTAACGAGTCCGAAAACTTTTGTTCTGCCATTTTCCTCGATTCGGACGCTTTTTCATTCGGCAAGCTCCGAAAAATGCTGATTTTCCGAGATTTTATAAATTTGTTACCACAATTTTTTTTTTACTATAGGGGGTGGAAATTTGTTTTAGAAAACGAGGGTAAACTTGTCCGAAAAAAATGTATCTGCTATTGTCGGGTCCGACAACCCAAACATGCCGAAATGTGAATTGTCGAACTCGACAATAGCAGACACATTTTTGCAAGGATACCCTCGTGTTCTAAAACAAATTTCCACCCCCATTGATAAAAAAATTTTGCTAGCAAATTTACAAAATCGGGGGCAATCGGCATTTTTCGGAGCTTGCCGAACGAAAAAGTGGTTGAATCGAGAAAAATGGCAAAACAAACGATTTCGAGCTCGTCAAGGGCAGGCAGGACTTAATATCCAATTCTAATTGCAAGTACCGATTATCAAAGAAAAAGTGCTCTTCAGAAGTATTCACAGTTCAGTGTAGTATTATGTTTGGCATAAAGTCAGGGGCTAATGTAGCATCTAATACTTGTTGTCTATGTTACATATTTTTTTTTGGCTGTCGTTGGTTTTTTATATTGGAGCGTAGGCTATCCTCACTTGTACGAATTTTTACAATTCAATCCATTTACTGGTTTAGTTTGGCATGAAGATTAAATTTACTATAAAGTACTTTTTGTAGTTTATCAGCATTAACTGACTTTCAGTGAATTGGAAACCGGGGTGTTGATAACACCGTGAAGAATATCAAAACAGTAATATGCTACAAATTTTACGCATCAAGGATCAGTTTTAACTGTTTCGTGTTAAAATTGGATGTTATTAAATGGATGGAAATAAATATATTGTTCGAGCGAATGGTTTTTTTCTGTACGCCGTAAACGTAAAGACAAAATTACAATTTGACAACAATGTGACATAAGTTATATGTTCTTTCAAATGGTCGTCCACATCTTTTGACTGATTGTACTTCTTGGTAAACAATTTTTTTTTTGTGTAAAATGACCCGAGCAGATATTAGCTAGGGAAAGCCTAAATAGAAATACATTCAGGGCGTGATCAGGGTCAGAAACACGTGATAAGGCAATCTGATGTGGGCAATTCCGGGCCTGAATTAGAATCCTCTTTTAGGGTTAACATTATTTGAATATATCCGGTCCTGACTTTGTTTTTCGTATTTGAACCCGTCAGGGACTAATACAAAATTTTATTTTATATAAATTTATATGACGAAATTGATCAGAGCCTGATCTGACTATCCATAACAAATTTCTACTCCGGGAGTTTGTGGGTGCGTTATTGCGAAGGGACGTGGTTAGGGTGGGGTGTTACAATAGGTGATTTTTTCACTATAATATTTATGTTTTTTGGGAGCATATAACATTCGTTCGTGAATTCATTTTGATAACACTTTGACAAATGATGCAAATATGTATGGCAAGGAGCTTATTAGTTTTTTTAGCAATATTGAAGAAAGTGGTGGAGATTCCTCGAGCACCTGCTTTTTTAAAACTCAATAATATCAATTCTTGAAAATCAAATTGGATGAAACTTGCTACATAAGCACTTAGTACGGATCACAACAGTCCACAGTCTAACTTTAGGTTTTTCACTTCCAGAATTTTTTTTCTGGATTTTTTCAGTATTTTTATCCACACAGCAGCCTTTAACTTATAAAAAGTGTTTCAATTAGTGTGAGAAGATAATGATCAGCTTTTGGGGCATATCGAAAAAAGTGTTGAGTGGTCCTGTTGGCCACCCCTGCAAATTCTTTGTAAAAAATATGCATAATCTGTAATCACTAGTACATGTTATCTTGAATTATATTTATTATTTGAGTTATGTAAAAAGTAAATGAAATAAATAATGTAATTAAATTTAAATACAGATGCTGACTTTTCTCAATATGTGTTTAAAGTTTGTTGGAAGTTGGAACCATACAGATTTCGTTCATTAATCAATTTAAATGAGACTTCAACAAAAGATGGAGATTTGAATGATAAAGAACTGATTAGTTTTTGAACAATACTAGGATAAGTGGTGTTTGGCCTCCCGAGCACCTGTTTAATTAAAACTTCAAAAACATCAATTTCTGATAAATGGTTTTGATTAAACTTGTAACGGGGTCTAGAGACACCGTTGTTATCCGGGAATTATATAATAATCGACCTAAAAATTTCCTGTATGGCCTTGGTCCAGGAAAAATCTCTATATAAAATTTATTTGTCTATAAGACCATGATGGTCTTATAATATCAATAAAAAATTTTATAAAATTAAAATAGAAAAATTACATCTAACCTTAATCTTATATTTTATTGGTGTCTTTAATGTTGCAAGCCTTTTGTCCTGATATATGTCGTACGGTTTCCAGTTTTTCCAAACCTTTCCTTCCTAACACTTTTAACTGTGAGGCGTTGTCTTGATCATATAATGCGTTAGCTCAGACGACCACCTTTTGATTTTATCGCCACTGAGGGGAGAAATATAAATCCACGAACTTGTTCTTGTTCCGTTTGATGTAAAAACAATTGGAAACGGTACACTAGTATCTATATTTTGGATGCATCACTTCTTTAACTGTTTTGCTTTCATAAAAAGGAGATGATGAATCTGATATCTGCAACTCGATATTAAATAATGTTCCTTTTTCCTTTTGGCACATGTATATTCGCGTATACCAAGGCAAATTCCAAATATTGCTCGTCTACAACACCATGTACCACATTCCAACCATTACGAGGGCTATTATTTTGAAAACGTACATCGAAAAAAAAACAAATATTTTTTAAAAATCTGAAATTTTGATATATTGTTGGCATTGACGAAAGGAAAAAAGTGATTTCTGCTTTTATTTTTTGAGTACTCTGAATCGGAGTTATGCGCGGTTGAATTTTGAGGCTTTTTCACGTAGTTTTGGTAATGGTGGCAATGTTTTGTGAATAGGTGCCACAAATTTCATCCGACTTTCATTGCAAGTAAAAAGGAAAATAATTGAATAATTGAAATAAGTAAGTTTAAAATTAATAACTTTTCTCTTTTCCGCTAGGCCGCGCGTAAAACCTTGGTTTACTTCAAAGCTCATATCTCAAAAAGTAGCTTTTTTTTTGTTTTTCACAAATTTTAAAGTAAACATATGCAGCTATGAAATTGAGAAATAAAAAGTCAGCAATTCAATATGGATTTTTTCTTACGATTTTTTAAAGTTTGGTATATGAAAAATTCACATGTGTTTTTTTATTAAGTTAATAATCCTGTACTAAATGTGGATCTAATAAATTAAACATTTCATATTTTAATACCTGCAATAAATTTGAACCATTTTCTGTGCGGGTAAATGGTTAAAAACTTATTAAAAATTAATTTAAGTTAAGTGGTAAAATAAAGGAATTTAAATTATTAAAAGGGTGTGTAAAATGTTTATCCATTTTAAAAAATGTCTATTCAGCCCCTTTTTACTAATTAAAATCTCATTAGAGACTCATAATTTTAACATTTAAAATTTCTAATGACGCCCACAAACGGTTTTTGGAACAAATTATGCTTGCATCCAATCAAAATATATTAAATTGTACCTACCTAATTTTACCTGATTCTACCTATGTCAAAACTATTTAAAAGGTATATGATGTGATTGCCTTATAGCAAGTATATTCAAAAATATTTTGAAGACATACAGTTTAGAAAAGATAATACATAATAGAAATGCCTTTCAAATTGTGCTGTAACTTATACGGTCTCAAAAATCATAAGCGGACATCAAAAAATGTGAAACTGGTCTCATCAGCTGTTATTCAAAAAGCTGCGACCCTAAATTTCACTTTGCGTGATGACCAGTTTATATGTGAAACATGTGGCACTTATATCTATAAAAACAAGGTAAATTTAATTTTTTTATTAAAATTAATAAAAATTCATATGCAACTAATATTTTCTACAGCAGCTTTCATGTTCGGAAACTATCGATAGTGAAGTTATTTCTATAAATCAGGATGTTGAAAATGTTCCAACGAACGAAAATATTCAAGTACCTCCAGCATCTTTAGATCCATCACCAGTTTCGGTTGATACTATATCTCCACCAGTTCTTGAACTACTTAATGACACTTTAGAAGATATTAACAATGTTCTTGGAAGGTTAGCCGTTATCAAACAAAAACATATTACAACAGGAAGTTATAAAAAAATTGCAAGTGTCACATCGGCAATAAGTCAAAGAATATTTCAAGTAGATTCAGTTAAAGTGTTATCACCAAACGAGGAATGTGAATATACATCATGGCTTATGAACCTTAAAAAGGAATTTAAAGATGCCAGCACTAAATCAAAATAAGTGTTTTTGTTGAAAATTTTACCACGTAAATTTTGGTCAAATCAACGTATCCAGGATACTCAATGATAACGCAGAATGAGATAGAAGCTGCACAATAAAGTTCAATAAAGTTCAAGCCACAATCCACCCAATCGTAATTTACTACAAATCATGTAATGATAAACTAGAGGTCTTATCTTTTGTCATTATATCTGATCATTTAATGCATAACACAGTTGCTGTTCATAAATACCAGGAAAAGTGTATTGAATTCATTGAAAAACAGCAAGAAATATATCCAAGTATCAAAAAATTTTATATTTTACTGATGGTTCAGCAGCTCAATATAAAAATGAGAAGAATTTCATAAATCTCTGCAAACATATTGATGATTTTAAAATACCTGCAGAATGGCATTTCTTTGCAACTGCCCACGGAAAGGGTCCATCCGATGGGATTGGAGGAACACTTAAAAGAGAAGCCCGGAGAGCTTCGCTTAAAGGAGAAAAAATATCAACAGCAAGGGAATTATTTGAATGGGCGGAAATTTGGTCGAAAAAAACCAACCACGTTATGAAGTTTTCATATGTGTCTTCAGGAGATATCGAATTACAGGAGCAATTTCTTTCGATGCGGTTTTCGGACATTAAAACCATAAGTGGAACTCAAGGATTCCACTGGTTTTAACCGGATAACACTACACCCGATAAAATAATTGCCAAAATGTTTTCTTTTTCTGATAATCATAAATATTTCAATTTAAAGGCAAAAAGAATTATATAAATTAATTTTTTAATGTATTAATTTATATAATTTTGATTAAATTATAATGTTTATAGAAAAAATATTTTTTTAATTTTTTTTCTAATGATAGTGTTGGTGATGTTGAAATTATAACAAAATTTTCGATCATTGGGATCTCCTATTCTTATTCTGAATAAAAACCTGTTTCTCAATCAGAAATACACTGAAAATGGTTCAAATTTATTGCAGGTGTTAAAATATGAAATGTTTAATTTATTAGATCCACATTTAGTACAGGCTACTTTTAGTACAGGCTACTAAAAAAGCTAATTTTGAGATATGAGCTTTGAAGTAAACCAAGGTTTTACGCGCCGCGTAGCGGAAAAGAGAAAAGTTATTAATTTTAAACTTACTTATTTCAATTATTCAATTATTTTCCTTTTTACTTGCAAAAATATACGTAAGTCGGATGAAATTTGTGGCACCTATTCACAAAACATTGCCACCATTACCAGAACTATGTGAAAAAGCCTTAAGCCTTAATTCAACCGCGCATAACTCCGATTCAGAGTACTCAAAAAATAAAAGCAGAAATCACTTTTTTCCTTTCGTCAATACCAACAATATATCAAAATTTCAGATTTTTTAAAAATCAAAAATTTAAAAATCAACAAAAAAATGTACGTTTTCAAAATAATAGCCCACGAACGAAACGAATATCAATAATTTGGATTCAAATCTTTATTATAGAATTATAAAACTTTTATTGTACTCGTTAATTTATACAGGTTTATTTTTAAATGCAGCTACTACACAGTATAACTATAGTGGAGCGCAATAAATTCTATTCGGGTCTTTCTTAAAATTTCAAATTTTATCTTGTTTATGTTAAATGAAAATAAGATATTTTCCACCAAAATAGTACATTATGATGCTAGGACGTGAAGCTAAAGATTTTTGACGGATGTGGAGTTTGCAAATCGAGGCGCTAGCCGAGATTTGCACCCACATTAAGTCCAAAATAGCTTACATCCGTGCATCATATACTATTTTTTATTCGCCGCAAGCAAAATATTTTAAGAAAAGTTGTTTATTCTAAATTAAAATTATAAATTTTCATAAATTTTAAAATCAAAATATGTGGAACAAGTAAGTAACCTTTGACAAAATATTTATTATTTTTTCCAAATTATTGTGTAGCTATGACAACAAATGATAACAACTATTTTAATTGGATAATGAAATTTGGAATTTAAGGGTTGCTTTGATAAAATTTATTTTTCATAGAATTTAAACAAATACAAATGCTTTTTACTTTTTTGGACGTAGCTATGACAACAAAATAAATAGTTGATAAGTGATACTTTAAAGTCGCAAATCACAGTAATAAAGTAAAACTTTAATATGTAGGCGAATAAAATAGTACATTATGATGCTAGGACGTAAAGCTAAAGATTTTGGACGGATGTGGAGTTTGCAAATCGAGGCGCTAGCCGAGATTGGCACCCACATTAAGTCCAAAATAGCTTACGTCCGTGCATCATATACTTTTTTTTATTCGCCGCAAGCAAAATATTTTAAGAAAAGTTGTTTATTCTAAATTAAAATTATAAATTTTCATAAATTTTAAAATAAAAATATGTGGAACAAGTAACCCTTGAAAAAATATTTATTATTTTTTCCAAATTGTATGACAACAAATGATAACAACTATTTTAATTGGATAATGAAATTTTGAATTTGCGGGTTGCTTTGATAAAAATAGTATATTTTCCTACAAGAGATGAAAACATTGTTTTTTTCGTGAGTAAACGTTTGTTCACGAGACGCGCTAGCGTCGAGTGAGACATGTTTACGAACGAAAAACGTTTTTATCTCGAGAAGGAAATGCAGTTTTTTCTATGATTCTAATATGTAATCGATATTTACTATAAATTATAAAGTTATAAATCGACAACAAAACATTCAAAATTCATATTCTATTTTTTCATGGCTACGCTGTTTAAAATACTTTGTAAAATTATATGAAAAACCATACCAACTATAATTTGTTATTTTTTTACACTAGTGAGTTTACTTTTCGCATAGGAAAAATTTATTTTTCATAGAATTTAAACAAATACAAATGATTTTTACTTTTTTGGACGTAGCTATGACGACAAAATAAATAGTTGAAAAGTGATACTTTAAAGCCGCAAATCACAGTAATAAAGTAACACTTTAATATGTAGGCGAATAAAAAAATTATTATAGGATGATAAAATTTTATTATACTTGTTATTTGCACAGTTTTATTTTTGAATGCAGCTACTACACCGCTTTAATATAGTGGAGCGCAATAAATTTTTATCCGTTTTTTTTTTAATTTACTAACTTTAACATCGATTTTATGCTAGCACATACTTAACATATATTTTTTTGTTTTATTTTTCTTTCAAATTTTTTTTTTGTTTATATTAAATGAAAAAGATATTTTCCACACAAAAAAAAAGAAATCACATCTTCAAAGAAATAAGTTATTTCGAAAAACAAGACCACTAACTGTGTGCCATTTTTAATTTTTCTTGTTAACAATATTAAAACTTGGGGGGATATTACTTTTTCTTAGGCCCCAAGAATTTTTTTTTATTTGATAGAGAATCACTCACTGAAGCGAATAAAACCAAAACGAGTTGTATCGGAGCCCCGGGGTCAAAGATACAGGCCTTTGAAAAAAGCAAAATCCATACAAAATTGCACTGGTTTTGACAAAAAATTTTTATTTTTTACTTATTTTTGCTTTATTTCCTATGTGCTTATAAGATAAACGATCAAAACTGTCCCTTTTACAAAATTTTCTTAATTTTACGATAAAAATAATAAAAAAAAATCCACTCGCGCCTAAGTTAAAGTAATCTTGCCTCAAATGCTCATAACGTGGGCCCCAAAGGTTATAATTATTTTTTTTTAAGTTATTCATGTTGATTCTTTAAAATTATATATCAAAAATAACATTAAACGTCATTTGGATTGCAACATTCGGTAAAAAAAAGTGTACTTTTATACGATATTTTTTTTTGGATATTATATCTTGGTCCCCGGGACTGATTTTCAAAAATTTTTTATTGTAATATGCTTATAAAAGTGCCCTAAAAATAAAAAAAAAAATTGGCCGGGCCTAAGATAAAGTAATCTTGCGAAACTGTGGATCGCGTCCATATATTTAACTCACGGAATCAAATCACCGAAAAATGATATTTTCCTTTTAATAATCAACCACTGGCTCTATCGACTTAATTAATTAATTTTTTTTATTTCTATTTTTGAGATTCAAAAGAAAAGGATTAAATCCCGAACTTAGTTTAATTGATTATTAAACATCGACTGCCCAAACATTAAGCATTGTCCTAGCATAAATATTATTTTAGTTTTTATGACTAAAGAAAGACAAAAGTTGATTCATTGTCATTATGTCTCTTCTATTCGTTTATCGTCGAAACGTACAACAGGTTTTTTGTTGAAGTATTAAAACATTTTTTTACAAAAAAAACACTTGCAAAAGGAAAGATCCACTATCTCTGTTTCATCTTTTTCCTCATTTAAGTATATAAAAAAAACTTTACAAAGGAAAGTTATGTGTATGATTACGTTCAATATGATATACTTTTTTGTTTATAAAATGCTAAGTGCGTCATAATTCCTTATTTCTTTATTTTCGTTTAGAGAAAAAAAATTGAAATAGTATTCTATATTAGGTTATATACCTTAAAATGAAAACAAAACATAAACACAATGAAATGAGTTTAGGAAAATTTCACGCTGGACAATAAAAGATTCATCACATTTGCAACTGATTATTTTAGATTCATGTTGAACAAAACTTATGTAACACGAAGCAGGTAATATTATAGTTGGAGAATGAGGAAATAGGGTCAGTTATCAGGATGCTGGTCTTTGCTGGTAACGCAGTCGGTTTAACTGTCTGACCTGTCAAGTTCCGACTTCCCGACAACCCACCTCAACTCCACAGACGTCACCTGGCAGAATTCGTGAGCACAACAAACTTTCGCTAAATATGTTTAGAGTATGATTCGTAACAGTTCTGCATCCCATCTTCCGGTTTTACACTTGCGGTAAATTTTTTTTTAGTTTTCTATTTGAATAACAGAATTTATGTCTGTTGGGATACTACACCTTTCTTTAGTGAACTAGTTTTGATGAAACTTTAGCAAAAAATGGGGATTTATATAAGAATGAACTGATAGCGATAATGGGCAAAGTAGGGGCCTCCTGAGCAAATTTTTAATATTTAGTTATTAATTGAAGTATTTGATGGATATAAGCTCATTGCATCCAGTATGTTTTCTTTCCAAAGCTGTGGTGAAGTACGCCTAAGCATTCAACGTCACTATTTTTGTTATATTTTCAATTAAAAGTTTTTAATTTGAAGTTTCGGCTGAGTGATCACTATTCTAAGTTGAAGTCAAAGTATGACATTCAGTTCTCGGAAATAAAAGTATTTAAAATGTCGATCTTTGCATGGTTGATAAATAGTAAGTGAAGATATTCAACGTGAATTTTCTTTATTTTGTATCGTTTAGATATTGTTAAACCTTTTAATCATCTAGTCCTGGAATAAATTGGACTGCTAGCGATTTTTGATTAATAGCATTTAGTCCAATATTTCACCATTTTTATTCAACACGTCGCCACGCTGCCTCTTTCAAGTTCTGTCACCTCCAATCTCAAATTATAAAATCTCTTTTACTGATTTAATAAGTCTTGTTGATGATTGACGAATTCATTTATAAGTAATTTAATTTGTGGTTTTATTTTGATTTATGATTTTTAAAGCAAATTATGATCGATAGTCATAAAAAAAACAAACAACAAAGTTAGATTAAGTGAATTAAATAAAAAAATCAAATAAATTAAAATACTATGGAGGATGATATTTTATGACCACAAATCATAATATGTACAAAAATGTGATGGGCATATTTCACTAAGAATCTGTATATGGAGATTAATCTAAATTCGAATGTAAATAAAAGTGAGATTTTAGTTCATTAAACATTTTTGGAAATTGATGACATCGTTTTAGAATAAACGTAACACAAATACGAGAGGGAGTTTATTAGTTCTTCTTACTCATCAAAACTATGTAATAGATACAACAAATAATATATGTAATAAGCAAATTGTGTCATTCATATAATGATTAGTTTTTTACAAATTCTTCAAAGTAGGTGTAATTATTAAGATTTAAGGGTTCTTCATTAGAAACCATTGGTTTTATAAACGTTATAGAAACCAAAGATAGAAATGTCACTATCGGCTAATTGTTTTAAGTACATTCTTCAACATATTTGTTGGTGTTGTATCTATATCGGTTACCCCTTATGAAAAACGATAAACTTAAAGTTAAAATTTTCTTATAGGCTCGAAACATTATTAGATAAGGTAATTGTATGGACTACAAAAGGTTTTCTATAACTGCCACTATGTGTTTTGATTTAGTTCTTATTGATGAAATTCGTTGACCAAAAGAACCAAAATGCCGAAATTAGAACCGAAATATTTTTGATCGACATCGTACTTGGCTTACAAATAGTATAGGTGAATTATAAAAAACGGGTTTTACTTTTTAGACATATTTTAAAGAGTTTAATATGAGAACAGGATGGTCCGAAAGATTTCTGGGCATTCAAATTCAGGATAACTATGAAATTAAATTGCAAGAGGAAGGCTCACCTAATCTAAGCTTTAAAGGTCAAAAACTAAAAAATTACAACTTATGGTCTAAATTCATTACATTGATTTTCGCAAAAATATTTTGCTGTAGATAGTAGCCTTTATGCTAAACAAATGAACTTTCTTGTGAAGAAGAAGACTACTCGCATGCATTTTTTTTAGCCATAAATAAGCAACTAATTAAAGGTTGTTGAGATTATTATCCTCTTATTTATTTAACAATTGATTGATTTTAAGCTCAAACTATTGGTTTTGTGTCCACTTAATCGGTTGTTTTTTGATCACACACTGAAAAAAGTATTTCCTATTTCCAATTGAAATGCAGTTGTTTCAACCTCACCGTGCGGGCAAATATGGCGAATAGAACTACGAAATTGTTTCAACAACTTTACAGTTATAGAACGATGTAGTTGAAATAATCACACGTAATGTTTATGTAAAAATAAAATATAATTCAATTAATTTAACTACTTCTATTTTGAAATGAAAAATTCATGATATAAGGCTAAAGAAATTTTTTTTCATTGAAATAGCTATTAACTTTATTTAACTACTGTTATATTGGATGTAACAATTTATATTTTAAATAAACCTCATTCTGTTGCTAGGAAAATGTTAGTGTGTAGTTGTGCCAATCACGGTGAAATTGTTTGCAAATATTTTTTATTTGTTTGAATAATAAACTGCTAACTTCGAGATGAGGTTTGTAATGGGCAAGATATTCCATGTGAGTTGTGCTTCCATTTCCATCCTCTTTACCTATAGTATTATACTATAGAGATCTTTGAAGTCACTATACTTCTCAACTCAATTGTATGTAAGAACACAATTATTTAAACTATTTCTAAAATTTGACACTTCCGGAAGCTCGTATCAACTCATTTTTTTTCTATTTTTCATTCATAATATTTTTACATAATTATAAAAATCAAAAAAGAAACAAATTGCAGAATATGCAATTTAACAGTAACAGAAAATTTATGCTGACCGTGTATTTTTTATTTTGGCTTGTGCCATTGAAGGTTAGATTTTTTTTATGTAAACAAATTAGTTCGTTTTGGAATATGGAATTAGTCGGTATGGTTGTTGGAGTTGACTAAGTTGGTTGAGAGATAAATTTTTGTTTTCATATCGAGTGAAGTGAGAA
This sequence comes from Diogma glabrata, assembly GCA_963693315.1. Lineage (NCBI taxonomy): Eukaryota > Metazoa > Arthropoda > Insecta > Diptera > Cylindrotomidae > Diogma > Diogma glabrata. Next base: position 374,018,434 of record OY856186.1, read on the forward strand.
ACAATTTAAACAAAAAGAATTACATTTAAGTGAAAGTGGTAAAAATATTCTAATTTAAGAAAATATATTACAAATAATTGAAAAGTGATTTTTGTGACTGATTTGGGATTACAATGAGAACAAAAACACGTATATGTTAGTGAAAGTTTTACACCCAATGTTAAGAAAATGTATTGATTCTAAGAAAGTGTCAGAAAGTGAAAGAAAAACTGTCATCAAATTATTGCCAACGAGTGCATTGTTAACATTGTCGAGTGATTTGTCTACTGAACATTGGAGAAATCGGTATAGTATACCAACAGGATTTGAACTTCAGCTAGTTGAACATTCACAATGACTGCCAGCAGAGCTAAAATCGAAGTGATGGTGGCTACTATTTTTCTGCGCTAATGGTAATGTATCAAACCTAACGAAAAGAACAAATCACCAACCTCGATTTATTTAACTGTAACAATTTTCTAGTTCAACAGTAGCTCAATAGCTCAAAAATTTCAAAAATGTTTGTAGTTAGTGATCCACTTCACAGACAACATTTTCAATGCAACCATATTAAATGATAATCTATCGAATAGCAAACAGGTATCAGGTATGTTATCGCATAATTTTTCAACCTAACGCTTTTCGGCGGAAATTGAGTTCATCTGACTTGTTAAACTGTTTTGATCTAATCTGATCTTGTTTGTTCATTTCTATATTTCGTTTCACTCAATATTCTTAACGTAGCAACATTTATTCTCTTTTTACGATTATTTTACGTCACAAAAACACAATTTTAGAATTTTAATCAAATGAATCAAAAGCGGTGTTTTCGAAAACTACAAAAAATTGTTTGGCCTAGGAAAAAATTCACCTTTCATAAGACTCGACATAGTCAAAAATATTTTTTTCTCAAAATTTCCACTCTCAACCCCCTCAAAATAACATTTGAAATGATGAGCGGACCGCTATAGTTTTCATTCAATCTTTACAAGATTGTCCATAACCAAGGATTTTTTCACATTTTTTCTTTTGTAATGTTCGAAGTTAAGAGGGGGGGGGGGGGGGGGGGCAGAAATATTTTTCACATTTTTTAACATAACTCAAAAACTGCGTTTTTGAAAATTACAAAAATAAAATGGTTTATGGCTAAAAAAAAATCACCGTTCATATGGATACCCCACTCAACAAGGTCAAAAATAATTTTTTTTCAAAATTTCCACTCTCAACCGCCTCAGAATCACATTTGAAATGATGAGCCAACCGCTATAGTTTTTGTTCACTTTTTACAACATTGCCCATAACCATGAATTTTTTCAATTTTTTTCTTGTGTAATGTTCAAAGTTAAGGGGTGGGGACAGGAAAAACAGCACTCGTTTTTGGCAATATCAAAAAAACTAAGCAGTCGAAAAATCATTGAAATTTTTTGATCTTTTTCGATTTTTCTAAACCAAACTCGAATTTATTATGTAGAAGTTCGGACGGACACCGAAGTCTCACCAATAGGGTACCGTTTTTACTTTTTTAAAGTACGGAACCCTAAAACCATATAAATAATAAGGATGACGAAAAAGCACTAATTTTCTTCTTCTGCTATGGAATAAAAAAAATAAAAATATAATCGTGAACAGAAAAAAAAAATTAGTCCATTTTCGTCATATTGGTTTTTACGAGTTATGAAGAATTTCGAATTGTTTTTTCAAAATATCTTCAGAACTATTCGTTTTAGGCAAAAAATAACCGTGATCTTTTTTGTAGAAAATTTAATTTCTTACAAAAATGTTTATATGATTTTTTAAAAATCTGCATACGGTTTTATCAACAAATCAACTTCGATGATTTTGAAGAACGTTTTTTTTTAATTTAAAAAAACACCCTTGTGTTTTTTTTACAAAAAAGATTTTTTTTGGAGGCGTTTGAGAAATTTTAATTTTTAATGACCATCAGGGATGGGGAACCTTTTCACCATTAAAGGCCAATTATAATTTGGCAAATCGTTAACAGGCCGCATTATACCGAGTATTGCAGTTATCAAGTTTGGTGGCTCACTGTCATAGTGACAGAATGCAGAAAGATTTCTTTGTCCGTACATCATCCAATTGGAATGCTTTGCCCGAATCAATAGTCTCAGGGCAATCCACAAAAGCTTAAAAAACGTCCATCAACAACTCAGAACGCATGTTGTAGCAGGTCTTAGGTTTTAAAATGAATCTATGTGTTGTTGTGACAAAAAAAAATTACTTAAATATATCGCTATTTTTCGGGAGCACGAAAAATAAAAATTTAGACAATAAATGACAATTTCACAAATTCAATTTATTTATTAATTATTTATTTAAAAAACATACATAGTTCATAAAATAAAATAAAAAGTTGTAAAACAGATAAAGGTCCACATAACCGATTTCATGGAACTTTTGCGTTAAAAACTTGATAAAAACGACTTTATATTAGCTTCCAGCTTAGTACCTTGCTTAGTGCCTTATTATTACCTTGAGTTGGTCTTCTAAATGAACATCAGCTATCTGAGTCAGCCTTAAATTGGTCTCCATTTGGGTTCAAAATGAAAAAGTTTATTCGCAACAGTAAGTAGTTCCAAAGCTAGAAAGAAGTTGAGGAGCGTGTTCGCGTAAACATAGGCTCAACTGCATTTTGTCGTATTTCAATCGGATCTTTCTTTGCATCAAAAAGAGATTTTATATTCATCTTCACATAACTCAAATCACAACATCTGTAGTTCACTCGGTGCTTTTGAGATATCAACTAGATGTGGTTTAAATGCTTATTTCATTGTAAGAGTATGTTCTTCAAAACCAGAAAACCGTTCCGTCTATTCTACAATTAATGAGTCCAAAACAGTTATGTAATCATGAAATATGAAACTACCAAGTTCCTGTTCATTTAATTTTTTTGCTAATTGCGGAAAATGTTCCTCAGAAATTTTCGATCGAGATAAAATAGTTTTAAAAACTAATAATTTTTTTCGAAATGCATGGATTTTTTGCCACATATCATAAACATGACATAAAGTTACCTTGGAAAGGAATATTTAAAACTTTCTGCTTTATCATAATTTTAAACAAAATGCAGAATTTTCTCGGATAAAATTTAAAAGTACAATAATTTGTCTCTATATAGTATTGCTTAATGTAGTAGATTAAGAGCAAAGATTTTGTTAGTGCAATATACAATGAAAGAAAATTATTGTTTGTAAATTTAAATTAATTTTTGTAGCAATGAAACAAATCCTTTTGTTTTGCCTCTCGTTGAAGGTGCACCATGGCGGTGCACACACTCACCAGATTATTCAGATTTAGTCCTGATTCACAATATATTTGTTGAATGTTATCATGGATATCTATTCCACGTGTTCTTCCAGTAAGTGGCCCATACCGAGTAGTTTCTCATAACATTGAAAATCTTTAGAAATAAGTAGCACGAATAAAATAAAAACCTGAGCCGAGTCAGTTTTATCAGTATTCATCTAACGGAAAATAATACATATTGTTTTTGAATAATTGTGCGAAGCGGTTCTGTTACATTGTAAGTTAATTTTCTATCAGTAAAAGCACTTCTTGAAAGAGGTAGTTGTTTATATTTGCAACATTCTCAGGATCTAAGCATCCAACTGCTTCAACAATGGATTATTCTCAGCGTTTATTCCACAAATAATACTATATTTTGGTATAAACACCCAATGTATCGATGATTCAATAGTAAAAATAGTATATTATTTAATAAGGAGCTAAAGTGCACAAAAAGTCACTTTAACACCGAATTAAATACACTATTTTTTCGGCAAACGTTTAAATTTTTTATAAATATGAAACTAATACACCAAAATTTTTATAAACGTGATTTATTATCGTCAGAGTGAGAAAGGTACGTCCAAAAAAATAAAAAACATCTAAATTTGTATAAATTATATAAAAAATAAAATTTATTATTAGAGCAACCATTTAATTACAAATTTCATAATCCAATCAAAATATTTGTTATTTTTTGTTGTCAAAGTTATGCAATTTGTTTAAAATTAACAAATATTTTGTTCAAAAAATACTTCTTTTGAACAAGTTCATAATCTCATGTTATGTTGCTTTTGCTGCCGCCGCAAAAATATGGAAAGAAATGGTGACACTTTTTCTGTCGCCGTAAAAATATGAAGTTACTTTACTGCCGCCGTAAAAAAATGGCACAGCTTTCCAGCCGCTTTGATCACATGTAAAAAAGTAAGACTTTAGTCTTCTCCCAAGTCGCTGTAAAGTTAAATTTTACAGTTGTTTGCCGAAAAACTATTTTTCTACGATAGCAAATGAAAAGTCTATTTTCTTGCAGGCATGAAATCATTTTCGGTAAATAATAAATTGTAGCTGCTATGGTATTTTCATGTAACTTTACAAAACTTTAAATCAAAGTAACCGTTAAAAAAAGAATATTAATTTCGAATGTATGTTGTTGATTTCTAACTTAATAATTTATAATAAATATCGTTTTTCGGCAAACGGCTGTAAAGTTTAACTTTACTGCCGCTGGGAGTAGCTAAAGTCTTACTTTTTAGCCGGCGGCTGCAAAAGTAACGCCATTTTTATTTTATCTGTCGGCGGCTGTAAAGTAACTTTTATATTTTTACGGCGGCAGTAAAGTAATTTTCATATTTTTACGGCGGCAGTAAAGTAATACATGATATTATTAATTTGTTCAAAACAGAACGCATTTCAATTCATTTTAATGAATTAAAATCAATAAAAATTAATTTCGGAAAATTTATTACCTAAAACATATTTATAAAAAATTTGATGCATTAATTTCATATTTTTAAACAAATTTAAACGTTTGCCGAAAAAATAGTGTATTGAATTCGGAGCTAAAGTGACTTTTTGTGTTTCGTGTATAGTTGTCGGTCTCATTACAGTCGGCCGCCGAACTATAGACTCAACACAAAAAGTACAACTTTAGCTCCTAATTCAATAATATACTTTTATTATTTAGTATTTATTGAGGTTACTGTTGGCACTTGGCGAAACATTATTAATAATAAATTTATTTTTAATAAAAGAAACACTTGTTTGTATTATTTATTTACCATCGTAGAAAAAATTGCAATTTCCTACGCGAGATCAAAACATTTTAGGTTCGTTAAATTGTCCCATTCGACGCAAGCGCATCTCGCTAACAAGTTTTCACTCACAAAAAAGGAGTGTTTCATCTCTTGTAGCAAAATGTACTATATTCTATTATGCTACCGGCGATATAAACGTAGTATTAAATGGGTTATTGTTACTTCGCTATTTTTAAACCGAAATCATGAAAAATTCATCTACAGAAGTAGACAAAATATTTTCAAGAAAAAAGGATTACGTATTTTAAAAAAAGTCAGGTAAGTGCGAATATAATTCGCTCGCTGAGGGTTCCGTGTATATAATATTTGAGAAAAAAAAAACAGTTTTTGTTACTGTAGTTTCACGTATATTTGAAATTATAACTAGTAAAAAAAAATTTAGTATCGATTTAGCAAAATCCCTATAGTGAATTTTTTAAATTTTTCTTTTATATTGTTCTTAGATAAGGGGGGAAGACAAAAATAAATTTTACATTTTTTAAAATAAGTCGAAAACTGTTTTTGCAAAAATTACCAAAAAAAATTGTTTTGCACTACAAAAAAAATCACCTTTCATATGACACCCCACATGCCATGATGAAAATAATTTTTTTTCAAGATTTCTACTTTAAACCCCCTCTAACGAACATTTGAAATTATAACAACCAAAAAAATGCTGTGTTTCGATTTAGCGAAATCTCTATACCCATATATTTTTTTAATTTTCTTTTGTAATGTTCGTAGATAAGGGGAGGGGGGGGACAAAAAAAAACAACTCCTTTTTGGCAATAACTCAAAAACTAAGCAGTCAAAAATTCAATGAGAAATTTTTTTAAAATAGTTCCATTTTTTCGATTTTTCTAGACCAAACCCGATTCCTTAGAAGAAACTTTTGTTTTACTATCTCTTTATCTATGTCCATAAAATATAGATAAAAACAAATATTTGCATTTTTTTTGTTATCATCAGGTGTTGGAAAACACATTGAATAACTGTAGAAAATTTCAAGTTGATAGCACTTTTAGTTTGTGAGTAAATTGATAATGTAGAAATTCGGACGGACACTGAAGTCTCACCAATACTGTTTTTACTTTTTCAGGGTGCGGAACACTAAAAAATACAATTTACAAAAAACATTTCAGAGAAAAAATTGGTTTGAATTTTTTATAAAATTCAAAACATGTTATAAGGCCGCACAGAAAATCTCAAAAGGCACATGCGGCCTTAAGGCCTGGACCAGCCTAATATGCACATATGTCACACACAGCACTGTCAAGAAAATAAAGATATATATTTAGTTGAATTTGTTAGCACTCAAACTTGCTTTCCATTTTCCTTTCCATTGTTGATGACTTTTATTTGAGAAAAAAGACCTATATTTTACTCTAGCATTACACAAAGCAATTCCATTTTGTATTTTATATAAACTACGAAAAGTGCTTAGTTTCAATCAAAAACGTTCCCTTTTAATGTAAATATGCTAGCAAATATTTTATGTACAAATTCACTTAAATTGACTTTAAACGTTTGAACAACTGATTTAAAAATTTTTTAATTTAAATTAAATTGGATGAACTAAATTGTTCCAATATTAAAACTCCACAATGATACTCTCTTACCCAACAAACGCTGCGTGCGTCATGGAATTGCCATGGCGTGCTAACACTTTATGCCGTATCTTTGCGCTCGTTGTGCGTACATTTTTTCGCCACTCCGTGTCGTCATAAATTGACGGCACTATGATAACCACATACGGATGCACTTTGACGTCCAAGTGAGAACATGCCATGACGCACGTGACCACATTGTGCCGCCACAATGTTTGTGGGGATTTTTGGTTAACGTCATTGCGACAAATGAAGATTGCGGACGTATTTTGAGGTTATAAAATGAAAATGTATGTGTGTGAGGTTTATTTGTTATTTAGGCGTCCATTTTTTCGCCATTTTTTTAACGATACAATTTAAATGAAAAAAAAAATAAAAATTCAAAAACTTTAAATGTTAGGCTTAAATATGAAAAATAATATTAATTTTCCACAATTTTCTTAATATTATATAAAAATAAATTTAAATATCAGTAAACCGACATGAGAAAGGACAAACAAAAAAATATTAAATAATATAATAATTTTTTTGAATCACTAAAACTAATTATTTAAAGAGCCCGTTTGTTTTTTATGTATTTTTTCATTCCTTTCACAAAACAATTTCTTTCGCACATAATTTTAGATGAAAAAAAATAAGAAAATTATCAATTTATTGTTACGAAAATCATATTTTAAAAAGTTAAATGAAACCAGTCATTTAAAAAAAATGTCAAACTACTCTTTTATTCTTTATTATTTTCCATTCCGTGTAGGTATATCCATTTTTATTCTTTGAATTTATTAATCTTATCGTCATCATCGTTTCACTTCGTTTTTTATTATTACTACCACATTAATAATAAAAAACGAAGTGAAACACGTTATGCATTTCGCATAGTGTCATAATGGCCACAAAATAAATAGCAAATGCGTACATTTTGCCACCACATCTGCTGTCATGCTATGATGGCACTATGATAGCAATATGCGAATGGACAATATGGACGTCCAAGTGAAAACATGCCATGACGCGCGTGAACGCATTGGCTAGCATTGAGCCGCCACAATGTTTGTTGGGTAGCTACTGTGCCTAAATTACATCAAAATGTACAAACGTTCTCTTTTTAAATACTAAATTTTATCACAGCCATTTTTATTAATTCAAATTTTTATTAAAATAAAACTAAATAAATTCATTACAATCTACGGCAAATTTGTAAATAATCGCTGGTGGTTTTATTGATTGATAACTTTAATCAAATTAAACAAATAGTAGGATGTGACGGGAAAGGTTCATCCACCTCGCACTCATCACAAAGTGTAACAAACCTAAAGAGTCATCCTCTCTCCATAATGTGATGTAATGCATTATGCATTTCTGATAGAGGAATCACTATCAGGAACATTAGAGGAATTGCGTACCATGAGATTTTTAATTTTCGACTAGCACAGTCTGTGAATTCGATTATGCCTTTCCTCAGCGAAGAACAAATGCTGAATTGAACGCAAGAGTTTCACGATAAGACGGATTAAATGAGCAAAGAACAGGGACTCAGACGACCTCAAAACTCGGATGAACCAAAACCATCACACACAAATTATTCTGCGATTACTACATTTAAAAAAACTAAAACAGAAAACTTTTCACTCACCCCATTATTGGCCATTGATCCAACTCTTCATGCCTTAGTAATTTAGCCAATCATAATGAATAAACTATAAATTAATATAATAAAATAACCAAACGTGATACCTTTGAGCCCGGCGATTGTTGAATGTGAATAATAATATCAAGGCAATATAATATGAACATCGTTGCGCATAATGTACCTGCGATCAGTAATGAATCAGTATAACAATAATCGTTACGTCAAAGCCACAGGCGATTGTTCAACAATAATAATAAATCAATAATAATAATAGAACTCTAAATCAATCAAATTTTAATCTAACCAAAATTATTTTTTTTTGGCAGAAACTGTAATATAATGACTTTCTTAACGTTTTATCACAAGAACACACAAAGAAATTTTTCTATATAATTGATTAAAACTTTTTAGAAACAATTTTATAACAGCGTTTACTCACTGTTATATATTTGGCTCTAAAACAATCACAACAAATATAAATATTTTTTTTTGTATATTCAATAACGTGCAAATATGGTTGAAGGACAAAAACAGCATTTCCAGCGATAACACCACAACATCACCAAAAAGACAAACATTTCTCGTTTATATATCTTAGAAATTCGAGTAATAACTTGAAATAATATTTATAGCACTCGAACTAAATTTAATTAATGAATGGTTATGATACTAAAAGCTTTTTACTCTCTAAATGAATATCTTTGTCTCCGTACAATTATATATGTCAAAAACTCAACGAAAGACAACCAAAAAAAAGGAAGGAAAAAGAACCACTGAACTTTTTATTCCGCATTGATATAACTAACAATAAGAATTATATCGATAATTGTGGTACAGTCCCTTATAATATTTAGGTAATTTAGGTACAGTCCCTTATACAATATTTTGATTTAATTATATAAAAAAATCTCAAAATTGTCTTTTTTCGATAAAGCGCCAATATTAGTTAAACCGGTAACTAAAAAATTAATTCCACTAACAATCGATTTTATTTTATAGATTTTGGCAATTGCCGAGGGTTCACAGTATACTATGACTAATTATATGACGTTTCTTTGTTTAATTATTGAATAAAAGTGGCATAGTATTTTTGTTTTTAAGTTAAATTTTGATCAATGTAATTAAGATAAATAGAACAACTTTTTTTAAAAAAAATTCTTTCAGACTGTTCGATTATTATTTATTTTTATTTTTTACACTAATTTAATTTATTTTTTACACAAAATTTAATTTTTATTTTTTAATTAATAAAAAAAACACAATATTTCGGCACATTGCCATTCTCAAGTTAAAGAAAAAAGAAAGAAAAAATATACTAAATATTATAAAAATTGACATCAAAATGAAAAAACTTAAATGAATTGAAAAAATTAATTAATAATTTATTAATTATTAATTATAATTTTTTCAATTCATTTTGACGCCAATTTTTATAATATTTTGTATATTTTTTCTTTCTTTTTTATTTAATTTGAGAATGGCAATGTGCCGAAATATTGTGTTTTTTTATTAATTTAAAAATAAAAATGAAATTTAAAAGATTAGTGATTAGTGTAAAAAATAAAAATAAATAGAACTGCTTCTTGGATAAATTAATAATAGTAATATTTAACGAGAAAACAGTATTTGTTTCGTCAAGCAATGAATAACATAAAAATTACTTTTATTTAGTTTCTTTCTTTAGAACGTTGTTACAACGTTGAGCAATTATTATTATTGATTTTTTGGGGGGATTTTAAAAGAATTTGATTTGGAATTTGGGGATTTAAAACAAAAAATAAATGCCCATAATGTTGTTAAATATGCATGACAATAATTGACCAAGTGTCGGCCATTGATTTAAGATTGATTGGAAATAATTAATAATGACTATATACACTCGTGACTTAGGATGCTGACTAGAATTAAAATATTCCCATTTCTATGAATTCACACAAAATAATTCTAAATATTTAATGCAAAAATTCCCATATATTATTAGGGATGTTTCCATACAAAATTTCCATATTGTAAACTAATGCAAAAGGGCTCAGATAAGCAAAATCAAACATCCTGTCAAATTGAACCCAGATCCTCGGAGTCAAAATCGGTTGCCTTAACAGTTGGTCAACATTAACTTTCATATCATGAACTCTCCAAATTATTAAACAAACAAATAAATAAATAAATAAAACTAATTTATGAACGAATTTCGCGACAATTGACTATTAACATTCAGAGTTTAAATCATTAACTAAAATAAAAAATTCGCAAACATGACATTTAAGTTTTCGGTTATTACAAAAAAGAATAAAAATAACAATGAATAGTTTTTAAATATTTACATAATTTTCAAAAAATAAAAACAAAAATCGTTTTGTTAATAATAAATGATTTAACTATTGTGGGCGATCTATTTTAATGTAATAAATTTTTTAAATAATAATTTATTAGCTGTGAGAATTTCGAAATGGTCCAAAATTTATATTATAATTTATCTAAATAAAATAAAAATTCTGAAATTCATACGATTTTTTTCACTATTAATCATGACACATGAAGATAGTTTATTTGAGTTTAGTTAATCGGTATTTTGTTGCGGTTTTTTATTAATATTAAAGAAAAGTATAAGAAAAAAAATAAATTCTGGTTAATATGTAGATTACGATTTTCTGTCATTTCTATTCTTCATAATGTCTAAATTTTATTTGTTTTATTGAAGAAACTGTATTGTATTTGGAGACCTCCAACGAATTCTTAATAGTTTTCTGATAATCGTATTTGTTCATTTTAACATAATTATGGGAGGAGTTACTATTGTTTCCTTGATATATGTATTTTTATATTGATTGGAAGATTTGATTGAGTAGGTGGATGATCTTTGATACAGTTAGTTATATTTATTACTGAACTGTTTTTAATTTTTTGTGTTGCAGCTGAAGGTGTAACATTAGAGGAAACACCGGGGAATGAACGAAGAAAAAAGAAAGGTCGTGGACAAGAAGTTCATGAAGATACTGCAATCACATCAGAATATGCAGAACAGTTGGATTTATCGTGTATCGGACATGAACTTGTTCGCGCACCTAATATAGATAATGCATATATTCTCCGATATAGCAGGTAAGACATAATTATGTTCTGTATTCCATAAAATAATTATACTTTAGTTTGTCTATAAATCACAGTATTAATATCAAAATACTTTTATGGGATATAATCTTATTTTATTTTAAATTGATGATAGATTATTCAAATTGCTTTGATTGTTCATATTGTAAATGCTCTTCCTTCATCTCTATAAGTATATAGTGCATTTAACTAATCTAATTATAGTGTTGAAAATGAAATAATTTTTTTTTAAAATCAACACTTTGAATATTAATAATAATTATAGTTTGATTTATTCGTATATTGTATTCAGTTAAATCTTTTTTAAAATTAAAGGTTTAAACAATAAAAATAGAGAAATTTGTTTTTAATTTCCGGTTACAGGATAATAATTCATATATGAGTTGACATAAATATATTATTTGACATTTCAGAACCAAAACTGTTTATAATATAAAAATAATTGTTGTAACATTTTGCAACATAATATATATTTTTTACATTTATGTAAATTATATATTTAGCCATGTCTTAGAAATAAATCTCTTTTGTTAAACATAGCTAGATGGCGTTATAGACCTCTCTCTCTGTCGTTTACATCCCATGGAGGGATTTTGCCGTCTGTGCCACCAACTTCCACTCATCTCGTTGCATGACCAGTTGACCCCAGTTTCGACATCCTATATCACGAAGGTCTTCGATGATGTCATCACGCCAGCGTTGTCTAGGTCTTCCCCTTCGACGAACACCAGCTGGTTGTTGTTGGGACGCTTTTTTTATCATTCTATCCAATGGAGCCCTTTCTACATGACCAAACCATCTAATCCAGTTGGATTTAATGAATCCGTTTTCATCGCAGCCTCCAAGAAGCTGTCTGATTTCATGATTCATTCGGATTCTATACTGATTTTCAGCAACTTTACATGGACCATAAATTGTTCGTATGACCTTCCTCTCGAATGTTGATAAAATTCTACAATCGGAGGAAGTCAGTGTCCAGCTTTTACTTCCAAATGTAAGCACAGGTCGGATTAATGCTTTGTAAAGTGTGAGTTTACACGACCGCGAAAGATGTTTTGATCGCAAAAGTTTTGAGTATGCGTAGACACGGGCTTTGATATCTGCCTGCATGTCATGAGACTATCCTTAATATCGCTTGTTCTACGTCCGAGAAGCACAATATCATCTGCGTAGCCAAGAACTTGACTAGATTTGTTATATATGCAGTTTTGTGTCTCAATTCGGCTTTTTCTTATCGCGTACTCCAGCGCCAAATTAAATAGTACGGGCGCGAGTGCATCACCTGGTCGAACACCTGATGTTATATCGAAAGGATCAGAAACTGACCCTTCGATTACTATTCTACAATTTGATCCCGATGTTGTGAGTTTGCACAGAGAAACAAATTTCTCTGGGATACCAAGGCGTATGAGTGCGGACCAGAGGTTGTCGCGGATGATACTATCATATGCTTGCCTGAAATCAACGTAGAGCTGGTAAATGCTGATGTTGTACTCACAACATTTTTCCAGAATCATCCTTAATGTAAAACATTGATCTGTGGTTGAGCGGTTGGGACGAAAACCACACCGATAGTCACCGATGATAGATTCGGCGAACGGGATGAGTCGAGCAAGTACGACATTAGCTAGTATTTTGTATGCAGTATTCAACAGTGCGATGTCACAATAATTTGCACACTTTAGGCGGTCACCTTTCTTATGTAGCGGAACAATGAGAGCTGTTTTCCATTCAGCAGGTAGTTCTTCTTGGTCCCAGATTGCAAGAATCAGATCGTACATACGTGAGACCAGAGCTGCTCCTCCATTTTTCAGAAGTTCTGCGGGAATTCCATCGAAACCTGGTGATTTGCCATTTTTCAGTTTTTTGATGGCAGCTTCCACTTCTTCTATTGCTGGGTAAGGGACAAAAATCTCCTCAGTTGATGGAGTAATTGCTCGAATAGGATGAACTTCATTCGTCCTATTCAGTAGGTCTTGAAAGTGGGATCGCCACACTGCCAGCACATCACGTTCACTTGTTGTGAGTTCATTATATTCATTTTTGATGGCTGTAGATCTTGGGTGGAAATCTTTTGTCAGATTCTGTGCATTGGCAAAGCACTCTTTTGAATTTCCGTTGGCCGCATGTTGGTTGATGTTTTCGATGCAGCTCTTCATGTGTTCGCGTCTCTTTTTACGTAGAAGTTTTGCTGAGGCTTTTCTGGCGCATAGATAATCAGCTTGGGAGCTTCGAGTGTTCCTTGTTAACCATTTTTCTCGCAGTTTTTGTTTATGTTCAACGGATTGGCGGCACTCGTCGTCAAACCATTCGTTGTGTGATTTCGGTGATCGTTTTCCGATTGTAGTTTGTGCTGAGGCTATAATGGTTGATTGAAGCGTTTGCCACTCTTCTTGTATGCTCAATGGCATCCCAGAAGAGATGTCATGCTCTTCTATGTTTTGTGTTATTATTTACTGATATCTATTCAGCGTTTCCGGATGTTTAAATGCTTCGACATTCCAGCGCACGGTCTTCTTTGCTTGTCTGTTAAATGTAGATGACAGTTTGCACTTGTACTTAAAGATGACAAGCATATATGATCGGTATCCATATCAGCACCTCTGTATGATCGAACGTCAGTTATGCTTGTAGAGTGTCTCTTAGAGATCATGACGTGATCGATTTGATTTTCCGTTCTTCCGTCATTTGATTTCCAAGTTGCCTTGTGAATTCTCTTGTGAGGGAAGAAAGTGCTCGAAATTACTAAATCATACATCATAGCCAGCTCGGCTGTGCGAAAACCGTTATTGTTACTAGTATGATGCAAGCTGTTAGGGCCGATATGTGTTTTAAGTTCTGCAATCCTACCGATTTGAGCATTAAAGTCACCTACCACGATTTTTATATCGTGCCGCGGGATGTTATTGATGACTTCTTCGAATTCTAGGAAGAACAGGTCTTTAATATCATCTGCTTTATCTTCAGTAGGTGCATGAACCTTGATGATCGTTACATTGAATTTTTGCGTGCGGATGCTCAGTGTGCATAACCGCATATTGATTGGGCAGAAGTCGATAACATGCTGATTCACGCGACGGTGTATAAGAAAGTCAACTCCAAATTCTCCTCCGTTTTGATGACCGCAATAATACAGAGTGTATCCTTTCGCTGTTTCATGGATTCCACTGCCTGGCCATCTTAGTTCTTGTAATGCCACTATATCCAGTGTGTAGCTCTCGACTTATTGAGTGAGTTTTAGGAGATCTCCTGGTCTTCTGAGGCTTAGCACGTTCCAGGTTCCCATTTTTAAATCGTAGTCCGGGTACAGTTTCCGAGGTCGTTCCAATAATGAATCCGAGATATTCCGAGGCCTGTGTACAGAATTCACGACAATAAGTTTTTTACGGAAATGGGGTGTTAGCCCTTCGCCCAACCCAAATTTTCGTGAATGGGTTCGTTCTGCATCTTAAGGTCACCAGAAACAACCTTTTTACACGTTTATATAGCGAGTCGCTTGATCCAAGACAGACGCCCGCTGAAAACCGCCCCTTACATGGAGAACAGACGCTTTCTACACATTTATATAGCGAGCCGCTTGATCCAAGACAGACACCCGCTCCAAGCCGCCCCTAACATGGAGAACAGACGCTTGAGTTGCATTGGTTTTATGGCGCCAATGACTCGCTATGGTGCAGAATCATTGAGTATAAGCAGTATTTACTCTGCCCCTCTCAACTACACCAACCTAATTCTGTTAGCGTTACCCAGGTAGCACGGCGTGGACGTAGAATTTCGGATTTTCGCTACCCAGGCGTTATAGACCATTGATACTTAAAATGATTTATTGTAATCTATCAGCTTACTAATTGATTTATTAGTCGTTTCTGGTTGTGTCGTTCATGTTTTATGCATACAAGTGGTGCCGAGCCAACCAGCATCTAATATTCACCACACTCCCTCTCGCAACACTGGTATAATTACCATTGCAGCTGAATTTTTTAAGGTCGTTCATAATTTCCGTGTCCCATTATAGGAGTAGTCTACTTCACGGTCGACTACTACCTGTGATACCGAGATATTTTTTTAATCAATCCATACTGGCCACCGAAACGTGGAACATGGCTAAACCCAGCAATCCTAGTCTTCATAACCTGTCTTAAGTGGATCAAACATGTAGCTTAAAATTTTATGCTCAAACACAGAGAAATATAATTCGTCAGTTTGTGTAAGGGTTAACGTTTTTGATCCATAAACCACCCACCGGTCTAATCAATATCTTATGCAACTTGAGTTCGGTGTCTGTTGACACATACGTACATTCAAACTCCGATTACGTATAGTGTATCAAGCTTTTATATTTGTGAGTATGCTGTTGTTTGAGTCAATCGTTGATCCCAAATATTTTAAATATTTAATGCTCTCCTTTTTATTTTTTCATTGCCGTGCGTCATATCTTATTTCTCAGTCTCTCTAAAAACATTCATATGTTTGGTTTGGAGGGGGAGATCTCTTAATGTAGTTTTAAAAAAAAAATTTACAAATCAAAGATTCAAAATATAAAATTTTAATTTAAATAACAGGAAATGAAAACAAAAATATTTAAACAAGATATTTAATTAACGAAAATTTCATGTATCTGTCTCTTTTTTACACACATTGGTCCCCCATTAACGTCCAATTCAGCATTCTTATCACATGATCTCTAGTACAGATCCAGTTGAATGCACATTTTGATGAAAGTTTTATATTTTTTCGTAATATACATATGTTGACCCAATTTTTATTATTGCGCCAGGTCAATTAATAAAATTGATTTACGGAGTTTCTTTGGATGGATGATTTTACCTTTGATTTTTTTTATAATGTTTTATACTAAGGTTATGCCGGTTATAAAACAACTAAGGTTATAAAACAACTAAATCTAAATGATTTTAGTGTTGCAAATTTTTTAAAATCTCATAAAATTGTCTTTTAGATTTAAGTTTTGACGTTTACAATTTTTTTCATTATTCAATGCTATCGATCAAAAGCCAAATATCAAATAACTATCCGTCATAGGTAAAAAGTTTGTATCATTCTATCCGTTCACATCGTAATAGTTTAATAGCTATTTGCAATTATTCTATTATTTTGGCATGGTGTAAACTTAGTAAAAAATAAAAATTGAAATAGCATAGTGAAATGATTAAATGTTTCAATCAAAATAGGGCCGATCGTTACAATACAATGATGATGATACAATAACTGGACTAATATTTTAGAATGATCTTGAGAGGTATTTCCTGCCTGAGGTGTGAGAATTACATTGAAATTTTTTTGCCTTAGTTTTATTTTAATTTAAACCAATGAAATACACTACTGACCTACTGGAATATTAAAAACTATCAGTTGTAATTTCCCAGGCGCGGTGATAATTCGAAATAATTTTTTGCCAAAAATTTCGAAAGCAAGTATGGCCGAGGGCATTTATCAATATCACTTGCTTGAGGAATTTTTCAAAAAATTATGAGAATTTATCAACGAACGAGGGGAATTCGTTTAGAAAATTTTTTGCCATTTCTCATTTATTTATATATTTTTTATGAATTATACGTTGGGCTACTGTGATATCAGTTAATTATTTCAAAATTAGATTGATAATTTTTAATATACCAGGAGGCCAGACGTATAAATATTTGCTATTAGTATAATTCAAATTTTATTGGTGAAATTGAATGATGTCATTACATTTTAGAGAATTTCATTGGGTTAAATTAAAATAAAACTAAGGCAAAAAATTTTCTAAACAAATTCCCCTCGTTCGTTGATAAATGCTCATCATTTTTTGAAAAATTCCTCAAGCAAGTGGTATTGATAAAAGCCCTTAATAAAAGCCCTACGGCCTCGTGCTCTTATCAATATACTTGCTTTCGAAATTTTTTTTTCTAAGTTCATTTTGGTTGAGATCCCAATCATGTTGCTTCTTCGAATACTAATTGTCTTTGTTAAAAAGTTTTACATATTGAAGCCTTAAGTTCTGCCATTTAAGTTTTATTTTTCCCCAGGTTTGTTTTGTAAGCAAAAAAAAAATTATAGGCTAGTTAGACAAAGTCGTTTCTGATTTTCACTTTGGCGCTTTGATTAGCAAGAGAATTGAACGCTGCTATGGTTTGAAAAATATCGTTTATGTATCACTTTCTGCTCATATATAATGTTCTTGATTCTAAAACGAAAATCATCTAAAATTTCCAGGATGTTTCTGATGGGTAAGATAGGTTTGCACATAATGTCATGATTTTCGTAGCATAAGTGAGCATTGAATCTAAAAGTGGTTTGCCGTGTGGTCCTTGCTGATCATGCACGATGTACAATAAAACAAACCAACTAACAAACAAAAGGTAAGTTTTACCTGAGCCAAAGTTCTTTGTAATCAATGATAACTGCAGTAACAAAATAATTCTTGTTAGTGGAAACTCCAATCATTTTAATCTTGGAGAATCTATTCAGGACTGAAACAGATTCAATGTTTTTCTTGTTTTTTTGCTTTATTTTATGCATCAGTTTGCCAAATGAGATATTTGACTTAATCCCAGCTCCATTTTGCATAGCATTGGGACAAACGAACAGGAATATTCAGGAAATAATCTTCAGTAGAAGGTAAGAGGAGGAGTGTTTGCCACGAAACTCCTTTTTGGTTATTTAGGGTCTGCATTGATAGCGAACGAATCGGTCAAGACATGTGGTTCCACCTGGTAGCTAATACTCGAAGTTCCAGTTAAGGAACTGAGTTGTGATGGAACTGATGAGTTTATAAATTGTAATATTTTTTAATTTTTGATCTACAGGTTTGAAAACCCTGCATACTCCAGTTCCTGCTATTGACATACGAGTTAAAGTGAGATATTACACACCACTGACAATATCAGTGAGATATCACTAGACAAGTGTAATGAACACTGTATATTCCTGATAGTAGAATCACTATCAGAAACATTAGAGAAATTGCGTACCTTGATATTTTCAATTTTCGACTAGCGCAGTCTGTGAATTCGACTAAGCCTTTCCTCTGCTGAGTGCAAATGCTGAATTGCACGCAAAAGTTTCACAAGAAGACGGTTTCAAATGAGCAAAGAATAGAAACTCTGACGACCCCAAAAGTCTAAGGAACCAAAACCATCACATACACCAAAGCAAATTTAATAATTACATTTAATGAAATCAAGATGTTTCACTCACGCTACATTTTAGACTTGATCCAACTTTTCATGTTTTCTTCTTACTAGTCAATCATAGTGAATAATATGTAATAATTAATATAATAAAACATTGCGCCAGTGGCACAGTCGATTGTTGAACGCCATCGATATCAATATAATCAAATCAATATAAAAAATCGGTGCGCCAATGGTACCAGCGATTGTTAGTTAGTATCAATAATGTAGTATACTAAAAATATGTTGCGACAAATCGACAGGCGATTGTCGAACAATAATAATAAATCAATTTGATAGCCAACTTTTGTAACAATGAAAATGTTAATGCTATATCCACAAAGAAAACAAATAGATGATTGTTGAGTTTCGTTTTACAAATTTCATAGTTGAAATCAAATGTTCTGTTGGTCGTGATCAAACAAAAAAATATCGTTGGATCAAACGTCAACTATTCATAAAGGAATTATGACAATAGATGAAAAACTTTTCTTTCTATCGGATGTTACAAAAAAAAAATCAATTATAGACATAAAACAAACATACCATATGTCGTTCTACATTTAATCGAACATAAATGCAATGAAGATTTAATTTTAATTATCATTTGATCTTTCCCTTAGTAGAAGCTTACTCATTTAACTATCCAATTTAAATTTTCGGATCTACGGATTCCCAATATTTTCAGCCTTTATTTGAAAACTTTTATTTCAACACATTAGACACAAAATATTTAGAAAGAATGAAATTAATTTTTTTATAATAATAAATAAATTTCATTTAACTTTTCTTTAAGTTGTTAAAAAATAAAAAAAATTCATCGTCGTCATCAACAGCGCTCATATGAAATCAGCAGCATCATGCCTCAGACTTATTCTTACCCCCGTTCCACTCGGCAATCGGCTATCGCAACCAGTCAAACGATCGAGTTCCCACGCTGTTATACTAGCAGATCGCAGAAAGATTTCTTTGTCCGAACTTCACACAAATGAAATAGTTTGCCGGAATCCATAATCTCAGGTGGCTTCAATCCGCAGAGGTTTAAAAAAAGCGTTCATCTTAAAAGGTATTTATGTGTTGTTGTGACAGATATTCTAAACCCTATAACACAACACTTTTTATTAAAAAAAAAACAGTCCATCTTACATCACCTATTTTTTCAATACTCAACAAAAATATAGCAAAAACACCCAATAAATAAAAAAAACACCCAACAACAGTAGTAGATAAAATTTAAATATATTTACAGTTAGAGTTTTGCAGTCATCAATTAACAAATAAATTTTTTTTCTACTTCAAGCTACGAAAAAGCCCTTTTAATATAGAGTAAAATCTATGTAAAAGTGAAACTTTTTCTAACTAGTGACTGAAAATTTTTTTATCACTAGTGAGTGAAAAAAATAAGTTTCGGTGGTAGCCTACAGGTGGTTAAAACCAAATATTTAAAAATAATAATTTTAAAAGTTATCTATAAAATTTCACTGATTACTAGAATAGACGCTGTCGCGTCACAAGCCGTCCAGTCACGCAAAAAGAGACGTTTCAACCACTAGTTGAAAAATCTACTATTTATTCAATTATATTCTTTTTTTAATTTTCACTTTTATCACTTTTTTGTTGTATTTGTATACACTTTTCAAAAAAATTTCACTAAACATTCAATTTGACAAAACAAACAAAGATCCATTTTCTAATTTTTTTTATTTTTTTTTATCTAGATAGATTAAAGTTTTCTAATTTCTGCACAAAAATTTCACTAAACACTCAAAATTGTTTCTAATTTTTTTTTATTTTATCACAACAGATTTGTTGCAACTATTTTAAACCAATAAATAAAAAAAATAATAACTTAGAGTTTAGCGATTATTCAGGAACTGACAATAATGCACAATCGTACAAGTATATATTATGTGTCAAAAACTCAACGAAAGACAACAAAAAGAATGAAAGAAAAAGAACCACTGAACTTACGATTCCAAATGAATATAACGTACGATAAGAATCATATCGACTGCGTCGAATCGGTGAAGTACCAATTCACTAGCAAATTTTATTCTTCGTGCTTGCCTGCGCAGTGGGAAGTGTTTTTTCAAAAGTGTGCTTAGAGTGTCATCAAGGTGGGTGGTTTTGGAACTCCGAAGCCTATATGTTGAACCCGAGTGATTTGTGTTGTAAAGTTCTCCAATTGTTTATTTAAAATTGTCTTGGTTCCATACTTTATTGAACCATATACTCTATTTAGTCTGTTGTTTGTTATTTTTGCTATCTTGAATTTATT
This sequence comes from Diogma glabrata, assembly GCA_963693315.1. Lineage (NCBI taxonomy): Eukaryota > Metazoa > Arthropoda > Insecta > Diptera > Cylindrotomidae > Diogma > Diogma glabrata. The sequence continues at coordinate 374,039,307 of OY856186.1, forward strand.
ACAACTCATCTGTGATTTTTTTGGAATGAGTGTTTAGCAATTTTGAGGTTGTATAATATTTTTTTCTGGGTGTTGCTAATTTAACCACCAATATGCACCTGATTTAACCTGCAATATGCTCCTATGCTCCACAGGCTGTCTGTCGGCTGATGTTTTGGCTCGGTAGAATCTATTAACGTGGTTTCGTTAACGTGGTTTAGTTTCTGAAATATTTTTAGGTTTTTGTTGAACAGAGTGATATCCAGTACCTTGACCCTGATTATGTTACTAAAAGATTTTTCTAGAAATTATTATTTTATTAGTATCACATAAATTCCACGACCACGACTGAGGCAAGGATTTTTTTTCAGCTAATTTTATTTTTATGTTTTTTTTCAGACGCAAGAAGGGCGATCACGTTTTTCTAGTCGCATTATACGAATGTGAAGAAGACTACGAGCTAGAAGATTTAGAACAGGATCGTCTATTTTGTAGTAAGCAAACATGGATTGGAACAAAACCAAATTGTCTCTCCGTCAAAACGGACGAAGACGGTAAGCATAAATTATTATATAAATTAACTCTGTAATTTCACATACTTTGTTTCAAATTAAAATTAAATACCAAAACCCTATAAACATAGATCTAACACCGCAATAAAAATAAAAGTAAAACAAGTAATCCCATAAACATATTCTATATATGTCAACGATAAAGGTTTATGTTCTTGTGTCACTGTCAATTAGGTTCCCTATAATAAAATGAAAACTATGTAATAAAAATTCTAGACGCTGCAACTAATAGTTACAATTTTATTATGTAAATTCAAAACAGTGTCCGGAATCTCACGACTATTATCTTAGAGATATCTGTGCATGATTTACTCTAAAATTAGATTTATCTTAGTTTGTATCATTTTTAGTTTTAAGATTTCTATTTTAAAATTCTACTTAAAATAGTTTTATGTATTTCTTTGATCTCTTTCTTTAAGAAAATCGGGCACATCTCATTCAAAATATGAGCACAACCGATAATATTGTCATTCAATATTAAATTTAATTATTATTGGTTATATTTGTATAGTGGTGCATTTTGGTGATGCGTTTTGTCACGACTCACGTCAAAATCGTAGTTTTATGGTTGGGTTTAAACCTGTTGCAAGCTTAGATATTAACTACAATGTAAATTTCAAAACTGGATTGTATTAACCCACAATTATTTTCTTGGTTATGAAAATATATTTTAATATGTTCCAATTATATAAAAATTCACATGCTCTTCCCATTTACAATAATTTATATACAGTGAAAATCAAAAATCTTTAAAATTTTGATTTTTCTTACCCACTTGTTTTATTGATCTCGATGAAGCAGATGAGAAAAAGAATTTCAATTACATTGTCGGTTATTAATTTTGATTGACATCAATCAATCTAATCAACAACCGTAGCCGATCCATTCAAATTTAAAAAACCTCTGAAGTAATAAAAACACTTAATGTTAATTTAATTTAAATTTTTTGAGTATGTTACAAATTACAATAATAACTTTTTAAAATTTTTTAATCCAAATCTTTTTTTCTGATTTTCTTTTAGATTACAACGAAAACGAAGATGAGATTTATGATGAGAACGAAGATAACGACGATCTAGCAACCGAAGGTGAAGAAGAAGATGTAGATGAAGGTGACGAGGAGTATAACGAAAATGATAACGAAGATAACGGCACCTTTTCCGAAGAAGAAGAGGATCCAAAAATAGAAGAACGAGTTGGAATAGATAACAGCAATGATGTTGAGGAGCACTCAATAACACAAACGACTAAGATCACAGAGTATACAACGATAAGTCCAGAACGACATCATGAAAATGTACATACATTATCTTGTGGTCCAGACCTCGGTGGATGTGATCATGAATGTAAAAAAATTATAAAAAATGACGAGGAGCCAGGAAGCATTGTATGTTCATGTTATTCAGGTTTTTTACTAGATACATACGATGGGAGACGATGTCATGGTAAGTTAGATTCAAAATTCGTAAAAATAGATTAATTTGCTTTTGCTATTTCAGTTTGAAAAATTTTAATTCGAAATGACATAGGTCAAAAAATTTGATTTAATAATTAATATAAATTTAAAGTTTTATGGTTTATGTGTGATGTTTTGAAATTTATGATTTATGTTTTTTAATATATAAATTATTTTTAAGAAAACTGAACGAGATGTGAATATTGATTGTCAACATCTAGGTTAAATGATATAAGAGAATCGGTTTGTTTGAAAAGACGACGCTGATCGATTGGCTTAAAAAATGCTTCTGGTGCCCGTTGTTATTGGGCACCAAAGCAGCCACATTTAAAACAAAAAATATTAAAAAAGTTTTGGAGTTCGTCTACGTACAATTTCAATTGACGCTCTCTTTCTCTCCCGGTCTATGTCTCTCTCCCTGCCTCTCCCTCTAAGTACTGATTTTCAGAACCGGTTGGTCAACGCATTTATCTGAGTCGTTTTTCTAATCATTAGCGTGACCCACCTAAATTCTGTTCTTAAAACGATGTGCAAAAACAAAAGCACGTATAAACCCACCTAGGCAACTGTCACTGTGAGGCGTTATAGATTTAGTAACTATTGGACCGTTAATTGGTGAGAACAAGGTAGTTCTTACATTTTTAAATAGCTTTGCAAGAACTTTAGTTACATCTGAGGCTTTCATGTTCTTTAGTTTGTTAATGGCGAAACCGTTTTCCTATACCATAAGGTAAAGTACAAAAATTTTCTCACTTGTCGGAAATATTGCTGGGATAAAGTGGACTGCATTCGTCTTATTTCTTATATTTTTTAAATGGAATTGATTTTTTGGTGCGTTGATTGCATTTGTCTCACAGTTAACGCATGGAACCTATCACAATCGGTCCGTTATGCATCCATAAAAATGAAAGCTCGAAATTTTTAAATGATGCGGAGTTTGAAATTTTTATGGAAAATAAAAATTGTTGTAAATAATATAAAATAGAAACAAACAATTAAAACATAAACAAATCCATTGCAAAGAAAAAGATTAGTCAGAATAAATTGGCAGTCAACCAAATCACGAGAGTCATCCACGATTAAATTTTTTTATTTTATTATTATTGTACGCACTTTTTGTTAATAAAAAATGATTGAAGTCATTATGAAATTGTGATACAAATTACAAAAATAAGTTCGTTGGGATTGATGAATAGCTATTTTTGGCGTATGTTTAAAGCAACTGTTTTAAAATGATATGAATTTATTAGTTTTTATAATATTTTGAATTTATTAGTGATGAGCTGCTACTTGTTAGTGATGTAGGTTATTGTAGCCGTTCATGTTTAGCTCAAAAACAAACATTTTTCATTTAAATCACTTACTGAAACTGATAATAAAGTGAACCTATAAAAACAAAGTGTTAATATATGTTTTTTGACGAGTCCGAAGAAAGTGATCCAATACATTGACCTACTGAGTCATAAAATTGGCAAAGATATTGTGTTATTAAAATAAGTTACATTTTGATATTAAATGCTTTCAAATTTCGTTCTGTACGTCACCTTTCATTTTAAAGTTATAGATTCCATTCACATGAAATAAAATGTCAATAAATTAAAAAATTACGTAAACTTGACAGGTTTTTTAAACTTAGATATATTTTACATATTGGTTTGCAGTGAAATCACCGAGTCTTGAAAAAGAATGCGATCAAACCATCCAAGCAGCCGTTAGTACAATTTTTTTAACACAAGCTAGGCTTATTAAAAGGCTATCAACTTTTGTTCTCTAAAAGTGTTGGAATGCTTTACAAGAGTGAAAATTTAAAAGAACAAAACTAATGTTTATTTTAAATTTTATTGATATGTAAGTCATGCATGTATAATTATCATAAAAAAAGCATTCCAAACAAACCTTGCACCTTGCAACCGAGAACCTTGAGTTTCAGTATCAGATTGGACCCCCGTTGACTCGTTGTGAAAACTGACTCTGATCTAACAAAACTCGAAAGTTTTGATGTATAACTAGTCGACACTGACAAACTAAGCATTTGACAAAGTTTGGCACAAAAATCTCATATGCAAGTTGAGATGTTATGGTTTAGATGAGCCACTAATTTCCTGGATGCAAACTTTTATATCTGAGCGAAAATTTCGAGTCAATGTTGACGGTATTTCATCGTATGTATTTTCGACTAATGCAGTAGTTCCTCAAGGTTCCGCTTTATCCCCAACTCTTTTTCTTATCTATTTTAATGACTTGTTGGGTTCAATAATTAATCCTATCCATAGTTTTGCTGATGATAGCACTCTACATGCATCTCATGTTGCACCTAGATTATATGCACCTTTAGCGGTTAATAACTGTAGATCAAATTTGATAGATTCACAGACGTTGATCTTAAAACTATATTTGATTGGGGTGTTGCTAACAGTGTTGAATTCAATACATCCAAAACACAAGTTTGTCAATTTTCAGGATTATCAACATCTAACCCTTTTCTATTGAAGTTTGATTCCAAGGATCTGATGGAGAAAGAGTCCGTGAAACTTCTAGGAGTTGAGGTTGAAAATAATATGAAGTGGTATTCTCATATTTTTAGCCTAGCAAAGAGCGCTGTTCAAAAATTGGAGTTTTTAAGACGATGTCGTAAGTTTTTCAGTGACGAACAGCTTCTTTTAATATACACATCTTTTAAACGCCCCTGCGTAGAATATTGTTCTTACATATAGGGTGGAGCATACTTATGTAGTTTGAAGTATCTTGTTTCTGTGCATCAGAGAGCAGTTAAATTAATTTGTAATTCAAATCTTACTAATGACCTTGATTCCTTGCAGCATAGAAGAAATGTTGCTGATTTCACTATTTTCTAAAAATATATCATGGATGAACGGGTTTCTGAAGAGATCAAATCGATTTTACCTAATTCTGCAAACCTATCGCGTCATACCAGAGCATTGGTAGCTCGCGGCCCATCCTTTAACGGTTCAAATAATTAGATGTAGAACTATAGCCTTCCAGCGCGAGTTTTTCAACAGAGTCTCTACATCTCTGGAATTCGTTACCTCGTGGGTTTTCCCTGATAACTTTAACCCTCAAAAGATCAAAGTCGGCGTTCATAAATTACTAAAAGAATCTAAATTCTCAATCGATTCTAATCCCTAGTTGGCATGGTATCTTTGGATATTCAGAGACGTTAATATATAATTAATTATATTAACACTAAACATGACTAAATTTCAATAAAAAAAATGGAAAAATTAAAAAAAAATTTTTTACCGGAAGTGAAAAACCGGAAGTTGGGATGCAGAACTGTTGTGAACCGCACTAAATGCTTATGTCCAAAGTTTCATCTACCTCGATTATCAGGTACAGATGTTATTGAGCTTTCAAAAATACAGATGTATGAGAACCCCCCACCACTTTGTTCACTATCGCTCAAAAACTAATCAGTTTCTTGCCATACATGTTTGCATTTTTCTCCAAAGTGTCATCAAAATTCGTTTACGAACGAATGCTGTGCGCTCCCAACAAACACTGAAAAAATGGTGACACAGTAAACAGGTGTTCGGGCGGCCCCGTACCACTAATCCCAATATTCTCCAAAAACCAATCAGTTCTCTGTCATTTAAGTTTCCATCTTTTTTCAAAGTGTCATTAGAATTGATAAATGAATGAAGTCTGTATTCTCCTAACAAACTTTAAAAACAAAGTGTGAAAAGTCAGCCGTTGTATGGTAGACCCCCCGCCACTTTGTTCAATGTGTCCCAAAAGATTATTGTTTACTTCTCACACTAATTAGACCCTTTTCCAAAAGTTTCATCATAATCACTTCACTATTGTAGGCTGTAGTGTGCATAAACACACTGAAAAAAATTGAAAATTTACAAAAAAATTTTTTTACCGGAATTGAAAAACCGGAAGTAGGGATGCAGAACTATTGTGAACCGTACTAAATGCTCATGTACCAAGTTTCATCCAATTCGATTATCAGGTACAGATGTTATTGAGCTTTAAAAAAAACAGGTGTTTGGGACACCACCACCACTTTGTTCACTATCGCTCAAAAACTCATCAGTTCCTTGCCATACATGTTTGCATCTTTTTCCAAAGTGTCATGAAGATTCGTTCACGAACAAATGCTGTGTGCTCCCAACAAACATTGAAAAAGTGTGACAATTCGGGAGGACCCCCAACACTTATTCCAATATTGTCCAAAAACCAATCAGTTTTTTGTTATTTAAGTCTCCATCTTTTTTCAAAGTGTCATTAAAATTGATAAATGAATGAAGTCTGTATGCTCCCAAAAAACTTAAAAAACAAAGTGTGAAAAGTAGGAAATTTGTATGGTAGACCCCCCGCCACTTTGATCAATGTGCCCCAAAAGATGAAAATTATCTTTTTACACTAATTGGACCCTTTTCCAAAAGTTTCATCATAATCACTTCGTTATTGTAGGCTGTAGTGTGCATAAAGACACTGAAAAAACTTCAAAAAAGTACAAAAAAAATTTTATACCGGAAGTGAAAAACCGGAAGTTGGGATGCAGAACTATTGTGAACCGTACTAAATACGTATGTACCAAGTTTCATCCAATTCAATTATCAGGTACAGATGTTATAGAGCTTTCAAAAAACAGGTGCTCCAGGGACCCCACACAATTTTTTTCACTATCACTCAAAAACTCATCAGTTCCTTGTCATACAAGTTTGCATCTTTTTCCAAAGTGTCATCAAAATTCATTCACGAAAGAATGTTTTATGCTCCCAAACAAACATAAAAACATTGTGAAAAAAACCACCTGTTGTATGATGGACCCCCAACCCTCTATCCACTGCACTCCAAAACCTCATAAAATCTTTCTCATGTTACTTGAAAGCTTTTACCAACGTTTCATGAAAATCGATCGGTAATTGTAGGCTACAGTAGGGATAAACACATAGAAAAAAAACTTTTTAACTGGAAGTGACAAACCGGAAGTTGGTATGCAGAAATTTTGGAAACTGTACTAAAACCTTATATAGTAAGTTTCAATAAGATCATAATCCGGAATTAGAAGTTATTGGAGATTTAAACTTAGAGGTGTTCGGGAGACCCCCCCGCCATTTTGTCCAAGTTTGAAATGGATCCAGATCTTCCATTTTCAAGTGAACCTGAAGCATTTGCCAAAGTTTCATCAAGATCCTATGCAGAAAGTACACGCACCCACTAATGGTCCATCGACTGAGAAACACTGAACTAGTGTGTCTCTGATGAGTGTGATAATAACTCAAAACTTATTTTCTTTTCTCTTTCTATTTCTCTTTAAAATACATCTATTTTAGATAATTTTTAAGGCGATGTCGAACGAAGATCTCCAAAACAAGATGATTGAGTTAATATGAAAAACTGTCAAGACTAATATTTCTCTTGTTGCAATATTCGCGCTGCCAACAAAAAATAATAATAATCATTGAACTTAAAAATTTAAATTATTTATAAGTTTTATTAACAGATGGAGTCGTTTACACGCGGCCATCCTGATAAATAAGATTGACCTCAATCTTCATCTGAACTTGTAAGTTCAAACTCCTCATCCGATGCAACAACTAAACGCAGTTGATCTGAAAGAACAACTCCTTTATATCTTCTTCTACCATCAACAACTGCAGGATCCTCAACTCGATTCCTATCGCCAAACAAAACATCAGTTATGACATAAGGCCATATAAAACGTCGATTTAATTTCTTGCTATCTCCTGTAGCAGGCGGTTCACAGTAAACTACCACCTTGTCACCAACTTTGTATGCCTTTGGTGTTCTAAATTTTAAATCAAATCTTTTCTTTTGTTGATCTTGATTAGTTTTAATTTTCCTCGATGGTTCTTCTCTCATCTCTTCTCTGGTTTCCGTATTAAAATCCCTATTTAATGAAAACTCATCCAATAGTTGGATCGTTAGTTTATCCCCAGATATTGGTTTTGGAGATAATCCAAAAATTAATTAATTCGGTGACTTATGAGCAGCGTTGGTTAAAAACACTGTTTTTTTTAAAAAAAACAAAAAAAACTGTTTTTTTTGTTTAAAACGCGTTTTTTATTGTTTAAAACAGTTTTTTTTGTTTTTTTTGTGTTTTTTTTGTTTTTTTTTGTGTTTTTTTTGTTTTGAATATGTTTTATGCTACGAATATTCGTTTTTGTTGGTTTTAAATGAAAATATGTAATTGGAGTGAATAAACTCCAAAGAAATTAAGTATCCTAAATATTCTCAGATTATCAAAGATTTTCAAGATTTCCATGATTCTCTAGATTATCTGAAAATTTTTTTAAATTTTAATGACGTTTAAGGTGCTAAAAGGCTTCTTAAGATTATCAAATGTATTAAAAACGGTAAAACACGACTGTGCACAACAGTTATATTGAATAGCAAATAAGCAGCATTGCAATATTAAAAAAAAACAATTTTTGTTTAAAACATTGTTTTTTTTAAAAAAAACAATTTGTTTTAAACACTGTTTTAAACAGTGTTTAAAACAAAAGTGTTTAAAACAAACCAACTCTGCTTATGAGTGACGGAGTGTGGCAAATTGTTCAATGCACACTGATCTTTCATTAGATGATCTTCCCATTTCTCATGATGTGAATCGCGGTTCTTAATGCGTGTAGTAAAGTGCAATTATAACGCTCCACCTGTCCATTTGCTCTCGGTGTTGCGGTTGCGGTTTTGACATGAACAATGTGATTGTTTTTACAAAATAGCTCAAACTTCTTTGATGTAAATCCAGTTCCGCGTCGGCATTCCAAAAATATTCGCATATTCTCCTCAATTGGTTTCATTACAAATCACGACGGTGTGTCCTTCACTGCCTTGGTTCAAACATATTTGGTAAATGCGTCGATGAATACTAAAACATAAGAATGATTACGATTTTAATAAATTTGCCCAAATGGTCCATATGCCACGTATGGAATCTTTTCGATTGGGTGTAGGGATATTCTATTTGCATCACGATTTTCCTTATGGAAAATACACTCACAACATGTATTGATATACCTTTTTAAATATTGTTTCATTCGAGGCCACCAGAAAACTTTACGGAGCGCACACAATGTCTTATCAATACCATAATGACCCATGTCATCGTGACATGTTCGCAAAACTCTACTGCGCATTCCTGTTGGTACATAAAATAATAACTGATCTTCTAATCTCCTATAAAGCCTACCATTATCAATAACAAAATCATTATAGTTTCTATTATTTAAATTTGGCTTAATTTCAATTACCTCAGGATCACTATCCTGCAATACACCTACCCAATTTACATCGATACTTTCTAAATTAAAAACATCTAATGTCTCCGGTTGCACTTCTACTGGTAGTTCGACAGGATTGCGAATTAACGCGTCGATATGCGTCATTGCGTCATCTGCTTGCCACTACGATGGCTTATATCGAAATCATAATCTTGAATTCTTTTGATGAGGCTGTTTTTAATGAATCAGTCGCTACGGTGAATTTCTTACCAAAAATGAAACATCTAAAGCGGTTTAACTCTACAACTGCCAGAGATTCTAGCTCGTAGCTAGGGAATTTCTTTTCTAAATCCGACGTTTGACGGCTAAAATAAGCTACTGGATGAGGTTGATCATCTCCTTCACGTTGCAACAAAACACCAGCTAATCCTAGCACACTAGCATCCGTATGTATTTCGTGCGTCTTACTAAAATCAAATAGTACTAAAATATCACGTTGACACAGTTTAATTTTAAGTTTTAAAAATGCTTCGTCTTGTTCGCTTGTCCAATTAAATTTTATATCTTTCCTAGTTAACCTAGTCATAGGTTCTGCTATTGTCGAAAATTCTAGTACGAATTTTCTAAAGTATGAAGCGAGACCCACAAACTGTCGTATTTGATGGATGTTTGTCGGTGTTGGAAACTTTTCCACACATATAGTTTTGTTTCTTCCTGGCTGGTGTAATTCCTTCGCAATTTATTTCGTGACCCAAAAATTCCACGTTTTCAGATAAAATCTTGCATTTGCTCATTCTAAATGTAAGTCCATATTCTTTTAATTTATTCAAAACTCTATGCAATAATTGGATCCCTTCCTCGATTGTTTTACTGGGTAGTATAATATCATCAATATACACGACAATACCATGGCCTAATTTGGTTGCTATTCGGTTTATTAACCGCTGAAATACTACAGGCGCATCTGTTAAGCCAAATGACATTCTTTCAAACTCATACTGACCGTCCGGGGTTGCAAATGATAGTAATTTCTTTGAGCCTTCCTAACCGCGGCATATAAAATTATTACATCACCAACACAGTAAACTTTTTGTATTTGGCCAACAACATTCACCCAATGCAGTACGAACACACCATCACGACTTGTAGGATCAAAATCTTCGACCAATTCGAATATATCCCGCGGGGAAAAATTAAAATTTAAAAATTTGTTACCTGGATTTACATCAAATGGCTGGGCATGTTGTCTTTCATGAAAATTTGGAGGCATTGTTTCTTCATATTTTCTATATTCACATGACGCTGAGTTGAATTTGAGATACGTGTTATGCTCATGTTTGTTTAGCGGTGGTGTTAGAGCGTATTGTTGTGGAGCACACGTGTTCGGTGGTAAATTAAAAATTATATTTTGAGGTTGTGCGCACGTGTTCGGTGAATTATATTTAAATTGTTGTTCATGTATACCCTTGTTCGGTGGTGGATTACAAATTATGCGTTGATTTTGTGTATTCATGTTCGGAGATGGTAAATTGTAATTAAAATTTTGTTGTTGTGTACTTATTTTCAGCGGTGGAAAAGTTACATGTTGAGGTTGTGTACACATGTTCGTTGCTGGTTGCTGCATACCATAAGCATTCCATGATAACTGTTGATCTGAAGTTTTTATCAAGTTTTAAAATTCAGGTACATTTTCTTGAACAGTATATACATCGTTGTTTGTCCTGTTCGATGTTGATTCTCTGTTGTATGATGATAAAGTTCTCCACGTATCGTCTTCCGACATTTTGTTTTTTAATAAAATGTTAACAATTACAATACACTTCGATGATGTTGAATATTTATATTCCACTTCTGATATATAAGAATAATATATAATAACTCAAGACTCATTCTTTATTTAACAAAAATACAATTTAAGTATGTTCCATCTCTTTAAAATACATATATTGTAGATAATTTTACGGCGATGTCGAACGAAGATCTCCAAAAAAAGATGATTGAGTTAATATGAAAAACTGTCAAGACTAATATTTCCCTTGTTGCAATATTCGGCGCTGCCAACAAAAAAAATAATAATCATTGAACGTAAAAATTTAAATTGTTTATAAGTTTTATTAACAGATGGAGTCGTTTACACATTATAGATTAATTTTTACTCTAATCGATGAAATTTGTAATTAGTATGTCAACACACAAAACATAAAACAAAATTGCGATTTTGACAGAAGTGATAAAGTTTTCTTCTTTTATTTTGCATATTCAAAGATTAAAAATGTTACTCAACAAAAAATTTGCTTAAAACGAAACCTTTAAATGTTTTATTTCACTATTATTTTGCAATTTTGTACTAAAAATGTGTTATAATCTGTTATAATGTCGTAACTAATACAGAAACCTATATGTTACACAAAATTGTGTTATCGATTACACTAGTTTACAAGAAAAATCTCCTGCAATAAAACCCAACTTTTCCTATAGATTTTGACCTGCTGAATACGAATATCATATTCATTTTTTTGGTTAGCTCTTGTTTTTGAGATATTCGCGAAAAACCTGAATAACTTGGTGCAACCTTCACCAAATTCGTGATTTTTAACTTAAAAGAAAGAATATTGAATTAACTGTAGGCTCCAACAAATTAAAAAAATTTGCAATCATTGTTTGTTCAAAATTTATGGTATTGAATATAGAAAAATTTAAAAAAAACATAAATTTTTTATTTTTTTCAACTTTTTTCGAGTATAACTTCTAGAATCTTTGATGGATTTTTTCAAAAAACAGCTCAAAATGTTTGTTAGTATCTTTACTATGCATATGTTTCGTTAATATGTTAAATTTATTTGTTTTGTAAAATATGCGAACCAAAAACCGGAATAAACTTTTTGTTTCCGAAAAAAATTTTTTTCGCGAATATCTCAAAAACAAGAACTAACCAAAAAAAAAATGAATATGATATTCGTATTCAGCAGGTCAAAATCTACGGGAATCGGGATCTAAGGGAATTGAATTTACCACGGGCTCAAAGAAATTAAAAAAATTTACAATTATTGTTTGTTCAAAATATATATGGAACATGGAAAATTTAAAAAAAAAATCAAAATTTTTGATTTTTTTCAACTTTTTTCGAGTTCCGCAATCCTTAATAGATTTTTTTAAAAAACAGCTCGAAATGCTTGTTAGTATCTTTACTATGCATATGTTTCATTAATACATTGAATTTGTTTGTGTTGTAAAATATGCAATCCAAAAACGGAATAACCTTTTTTCCACAGAAAAAATTGGCTTAGCGTGAATATCTCAAAAACAAGAGCCAATCTAAAAAAAAGAATGTGAAATATGATATTCGTGATCAGCAGGTCAAAATCCACAAGAAATGTTGAGTTTTAGTCTGGGAGACAAAAAAGATCAAAATTTGTAAACTAGTGTCATCGAATACTACTTTTAGATAAAGTTGTGAAGCATTTTGGTGAAATTGACAATATTTTCAATTGACAATATTTATTTATGTGCTCGGGAATAGGATCCCTTATTGGATTCACAATATTGGGTAGTTTTTTACTTCTCTTTGGTATTTTGTAATACGAATTACGCAATATTGTGTAAATTTACAATATTGTGATTAAATTTATGTGTCCGGGAATTTGGATTTGTTAATATTCCCCAAATTTATTTATTTTATTATTTCACAGATATAAACGAATGTGATAACAATAACGGTGGTTGTGATCAAGTTTGTACTAACAAACCAGGAACATATGAATGCTCATGTCATGTAGGCCTGCAAATAGATATTATCGATGGAAAAACATGTGTTTGTAAGTTTTTTTCTAGTCCTTAAAAATATTTCAATTAATCCTTTATATATAACCTAACGTAATCCTGCTTAATCTCTGTGTTTTATATATTGTGTACAAAATTGTTTGTTACTCGTTGCTATTAATGCCTAAACAATATAACTCAATTAACCTAACGTGTGTGGTTTAAAAAAACTGTTTGGTTTTTATTTTATTTATTTATTAATTTATTTATTTTCTGTCATAAAATTATTTTTTTTTTTAAATTAACAAATTTTCTTTAAGACATAAATGAATGTTTATTAAATAACGGTCATGGACCATGTCAAGACACTTGTAAAAACACATGGGGCAGTTATGTGTGTTCATGTGATGGATTACCAGGAACGTTTTTACATGCTAACAGACATTCATGTAATGATTCTGGGGAATGTGCTAATAACAATGGTGGCTGTTCGCATGATTGTTTAACCACGATGGGACGAATGTTTTGTTTATGTCCCGATGGATTTGTATTAGGTGATGATTGGAGAACGTGTTCAGGTAAATTTAATTTTTGTTAAAATGAATGAAGAAATATAAATAAATTTTGATGCACGAGATTACTAATTGTATAATATTACTAATTGAGTTAATAATTAATTACCCAGGCAACTAATAGGCCATTTAATAAAGCTATTAATAGCAACTGTAGAGTGGGTTTACGGAATAACTATTATGTAACGTGATTTGTCGATTGAACAATCATTGGTTTGATTATTTTAGATATTGATGAATGTCAAGATCCCGAAATTTCTCAACATTGTGAGTATGGATGTGAGAACACATTAGGATCATATAGATGTTTGACAGATCATCATGAGAACGATGTTCATTTGAGTCATCATGAAAGTTCCACAAAATATGGTTTCGAAGAAGAATCTGGATATGATGCTGATAACGAAGATGAAGGTGAAGAATATCATGAGGGAAGTGACAATGAGGTTAATAATATAAAACAGACAGTTTACAGTGCAAGTGGATGCCAAGATGGGTTCATAAAAAATGAACATGGTGACTGTGAAGGTAATGTAGTTCAGAGATTTACTGTTAAGCACAATTGAAAAGATGTATAGGCTATAGACGACCATATCTCATAAAAGAAAAATCCGGCATTATTTATTATATTTTCTTCAATCAAATTTCTGAACCATTTCCAAATTTTTAAAACTATCTTCTTTATCCCCTAGATATTGATGAATGTGCTGAAGGAATAACAGGATGCCAGCATTGTCAAAATGCATATGGAGGGTATGAATGTGTATGTCCAAACGGATACGAATTGAGTGATGACGAAAAAACGTGTCGGGATATAAACGAATGTGAGATTTATTCCGATTACGAGTCAAATGAGACACCAACTTCATCTTCAATCTGCTCACATCAATGTATCAATTTAGATGGGTCCTACTTATGCAAATGTCCTGACCACTTTCATCTTCACACCGATCAAAGGACATGTGTTCAGGATTTTTGCATGGATCTAGATAAGCATGAATTAAATAAAACAAAATGTTCTCATTTATGTGTTGATGAAGAAAATGGATTTGCATGCAAATGTCCAGATGGACTTAAACTAGATGTAGATCGGAAAACATGCCTGGGTGATTTGATAACAACAACCGAGGCAGGAGTAAGACATGAATTTATTGATCATTGTGCTGGTCACAATAACTGTCATCCTGGATTATGTGTTAACCTTGAAAATGGACATAAATGCGAATGTCCGTCGGGTTTTGTTGAGCATAACGAAAAATGTGAGGATTTGGATGAATGTAAAGAAAATCATCATGGTTGTAGTCACGTTTGTAACAATGTTCATGGTTCATTTGAATGTTTGTGTCCAGAAGGATACCAGCTTTCTGAAGAAGATAAAAGAACTTGTATTGATATTGATGAATGTCAGCGATCTGATCAAAACCGATGTGGTGCTTTAGTTTGTGTAAATTCTAAAGGAAGTTACGATTGTGTTTGTCCAGAGGGTAAAGATTATAATGAAGATGATGGCACATGTAGAGATAAAGATTTGTGTTATTCTGATAATGGTAACTGTTCACACTACTGTCGGACTAAAGGTGACCATGTCATTTGCAGCTGTCCAGATGGGTCTGAATTAACCAGCGATTTGAAAACTTGTGTAAAATCAAATCCATGCAATGAAAATAATGGAGGATGTTCTCAGCTATGTGATCCTAATCACAGTATTATTTGTAAATGTTATCATGGATATGTATTGGGAGATGATGAGCAATCGTGTCATGATTTTGATGAATGTATGGAAGCAAATGGTTATTGTAGTCATGAATGTGTTAACACCAATGGTGGATACGATTGTATTTGTAAACATGGATTTGAGATATCAAATGATAACAGAACCTGTATTGATATTAATGAATGTGGGTTGGAAAACGGCGGATGTCATCACCATTGTGTGAATACAGATGGATCTTTTAGTTGCCATTGTGAAGGAGGATATCATATTGATATTAATCATCATTCGTGTGTTGACACAAATGAATGTGATATAAACAATGGAGGATGCTCTCATGAGTGTATTAATTTAGATGGACGACATCAATGTTCATGTCCTCATGGTCAAGTCCTTATCGACGATGAGAGAACATGTGAGTTTGTTGACGAATGCCGTTTAAACAATGGAGGTTGTTCTCATGATTGTCAATATTTTGATGGAGTTATAAAATGTCTTTGTCCGCCAGGATATCATCTAGATCACGAAAATGTAAAAAATTGCATCGATATAAATGAATGCACAAATGAAAATGGAGGATGTTCCCATATTTGTAATAACTATCACGGACATCATCAATGTTCATGTCCGCTGGGATTTGATTTAACCCAAAATAACAAAACTTGCGTTGATATCGATGAATGTTCAGAGAACAATGGAAACTGTTCAAACATTTGTATAAATTTGTTGGGATCATATTCATGTGCTTGTGAGCGTGGTTTTGAATTAGATCATAATAATCATACTTGTTACGACATAGATGAATGTGCGGAAGAGACACATGATTGTTCTCATCATTGTATGAATGTTGCTGGAACATTTGAATGCGGTTGCCCACCGGGATTTATTTTGGGTCGTGATCATTATACGTGTGAAGATATCAATGAATGCGAAACCGTCGATCGGAATGGAGGATGTTCCGATACATGTATAAATACGCTCGGATCATATTATTGTACTTGTCCAGAAGGACATGTTCTGACAACAGATAGTCTTACATGTTCGGATATTGATGAATGTAGTGATGCAATTAAAATGTGTTCACATGATTGTGTGAATACGATCGGTGCATTTAGGTGTTTATGCCCTACCGGCTTGGAGTTATCTGATGATTTGGTAACATGTGTTGATGTTAATGAATGTAGTAATCAAGAAAACGGTAAATGTTCACATCAATGCGAAAATTTTGAAGGAAGTTATAGATGTAGATGTCCTAGAGGTTATGTGTTAGATAGCGACCAACGAACTTGTATCGATATTAACGAATGTCATGAAAATAATGGAGGTTGTGAACAGCTTTGTCACAACCATGAAAATGGATATAACTGTGGTTGTAAGCTAGGTTATACGTTACGAGGAGATAATAGCACCTGTGAAGACAATGATCCATGTATGTATCGCAATGGAGGCTGTGAGCATGTTTGCAATGTGGTTGAAGAACGATCTGTGTGTTCATGTAATCCTGGATTCATAGTCAATCAGGATAATCATACATCTTGTTTGGATATCGATGAATGCAAAAATCCAAGAACATGTCATCAAAGATGTAGAAATCTTCCAGGTTCATTCGCATGTGATTGTCATCCTGGCTTTACAAAAGATCAAAAAGGAAATTGTATTGATATCGACGAGTGTAGATATGGAAATGGTGGATGTACAAAGGATTCAAAATGTTTAAATTTGATTGGCAGTTTTAGATGCATTTGTCCGGATGGCTATAAAACATCAAAAGATCAAAAAGCATGTCTTGGTAAGAACAAATTTTTAGTTATATTCATCACAATTTTTTTATTTTTAGAATATTTAGTTATGGATATAGCTTAGCAATGATTATGGTTTCTATATTGGAGGAAATTCCTGAAACGATTCTAAAATTTGTGCATTTATATCCGATACTAAGAATTTTGATTTTCTTTATGCTTATTGGTATTTCAGAAGGAATATGTTGAAGATATTATAGATCAGTGGTTCGCGAATTTGTTTATATCTATTACCAGTTACAATTTTGTTTGAGTGCCTTTTTCACTACTCAATTGTGACTACTATTTTACATATTACAATATTTTTCTACGATAGCGTATAAAAATTCTATTTTCATAGATCCTTGATTCTTAATCCTTTGTGAAAATATTTTTTTTCCACTAGCGTAAAATCATTTTCGCTAAATAACAAACTGTTGTTGCTATGGCATTTTCAAGTAATTTTACAAAATTTTTAAATCAGAGCCTCCATGCAAAATAGAATATGAATTTTGAATGTTATGTTGTCGATTTCTTATTTAATAATTAATAATAAATATCGTTTATATATTATTTATATATAAGCTATCGTAGAAAAAATTGCATTTCCTACGCGAGATGAATACGTTTTCGTGAACAAATTTTCACTCACGAAAAAACAGGAAAATTTAGCATATATTTTTAATATTGTTCTTACTCGTAAGAGTAAATTTTTTAGTTTTTTTATTTCACTCCTTTGGAGTCGATTTTATTATTTTCTTTCATTCCAAATGCAGAAAAAAAATTTTAGTACTTGTTCGTCGTTTAGTTTAATAACAATGCATGCATATAATAGGGTTTTGATTTTTTGACTTTTTTTATCAACACTACTTCCCTGTATTAACATTGTATTAACAACTAAAACTCAGATAACGATTGCAAATTTAGTGACTTCTAAAGTTCTATGTATATTGAAATTAATGTGGTTTTCGTTTGTTAAGTCGAATAAATAACAAGTCGATTTTTTTCAAGTTTATTTTTTAAATTTTAAATTTTGGCGAGATTTACCAATACTAATTAAAGCGACATTTTAAATTTGTCAATTGTATACATTTTTTATTATTGAGTTATGATTGTTGAGTTGGTAATTTTTATTATAATGTTATTTTTTCACTCACACAACCAAATACAAAAAAATAGGTAATTTAAATTTCAGTTGGTCCGCTGACCAAATCTAGATTTTTTTCGATTAAATCTGACATACCAAACGAAAACCATATAAAGTTCAATTCGAGAATTTTGTCGAATTTTGACAAGCAAAGCTTCGAGAATGTGCAAGATTTTGTTGAATAATGGTCCAGCTAGATGTTCCAATCTCAATCAATCCAATGTTTAGAGAGCCACATTGAGAGAAACAACAATGTTAAAAGAAATATATAAAATCTGAGTTTTGTCAAATATAAAGGCAACAACTCTAGTTTTGAATAAACAAAAATTAAACAAAAAAAAAATATTGCAAAGGAGAAAGAAAGGAAAGAAAGAAAGAAAAATAATTAGAGAAAAATAATTTTTTTTTTTATTGGAAGGCCTTGAGACTTACCCTTCAAGTAGCACAGCGACCTGAAGGTCTAAAAAAAACGTTTAAAAAAGGAGCGTATGACCAAAGGAATAGTTAATACATTCAATTTGATATATAAGAAGCAATAAAAATAATTGTAGCTACCATCGTTAACACTGGAAAGCGAACTGGAGTTGTAGTAAAGTAACAAAAATTATTTAAAGAAAAAGGATTTGATTTGACCTGTTTGTTAGTTGCAGGAACCATGTTTTGGATATAGAGTCCTTCGATTAGTATTGAATGAGAAGGGCTTGTAGGTAGCACAAAATCCTAGAATATTTAATTTACTTTCGATTCAGATCTAATAAAAATTACAACGAATTAAAAGAACGATTTGTGAATGGTGAGTGAAAATATGTGATAAATTTAGATAGAGAGATTACAATAAATTTGTTTCCATCTTACACGATTTTTTAGTTTCCAAACATTAGCTACGCTAGATAGAATTTAAAGGCTAACTTGGCGCTTCTGGTATGTATTCGGATACCTAGAACTCGATATTGTTTACTAAAGATGGAGTTCGTTCGTTCATACCGTATATGAATAGTCTGATTTTTGGTATTTAAATCAAATGTATAAAAAGAATAAGTTCAACAGAATATATTATGTTTACGAGAGAATAAAATTCATTAAACACGAACCCATTGTAACGTTTTATCGTTCCGACAGAGTAACATATATTAATTTAAATTAAATTATTTTAAAATTTATTAGCAAAACAAGAAAAATAAAGAATTTTATTTTATTTTTTTTTGTCCCATTGATTCCAAAATTTAAACAATTAAATAAATTTGAATCAATTTCAATTCCTATTTAGTTACGTGGAATTTTGAAAATAAATTGACCAACCATATTGAAATACATCAAATTTTATACTAATGAGAGTTGAGAAAACAAAAAATCATAACAAAAAACGAATTTTTATCACAATGGAGTTTAATTTAAATTTAATCCTAGCAGCGTTTGCATTTTTTAATATTCGAGAGAGTGACATGCGCAATAGTTTGAATTATTGTTTTTATGGAATCAGAGCAAAAATGTCTTCTTTTGATTTTTTATAAAATACAATTAAAGTATTTATAAAATACAATCAAAAACATTAATTTCAGAGTTCAATAGATTCAATAAATTGTTTTATTGTGTTCCAATGCATTCACGCAGCACAATAAAAATAAAAACAGTTTATTTTATTATATTAAGACTAATAACGCACACAGTTATGGTTCTAAAGAGAATAAAAATAAACCAATATTTATGGTTGCCGGAAGTACGTATTGAGCTCTGAAATAAATTTTTTAAATTTTTTTTCGTAAATAGTATGATTCTATTTTATAAAAAATCAAAAAAAAACATTTTCGCTCTGATTACTACCTACTATGATTAAATTGATTTAAATTTCCAGTGTGAAAAAATTAGTATTTTTTATGATTGTTTTTTAGTTTCTCGATTTGCATTAGTATTAGTTCTTAATACTTTGATGTCTTTCATTGTAGGTCAAAATACCAAACATGTTTTAACACATTGCCTTTTGTACTATATCAACGGCTTTGCATTTCTAGTAATATTGGGCATCATAAGGAAGTCGAACTTCCGTTTTGATTACTACATAGCTAGTCAGTGTTATCCGGTTGTGAAATGTCAAGCGTTAAATTAATTCTACGTAGCTTTTCTGTATGATATTAATATATAAAATCGTTTGTTATCCATTGCCTACTCCCGTAACGAGTTTTCTAGAACTTTCTCTTTTAATTGTCTTAACAACTTCATGTTTATATTTTACAAAAATATAGATATGCTGTCACTTTTGCGGCCTCAGAACTGATCCCCTCTTTATGGATATCTATTTCTCGGCTTGTTATTCAACTCGCCTAATATTAATCTTGTGGAGTATATAATATCTTTGGTTGTTTTATAGTTTTTTAAAGATATTATTTTCACTTTTATAAAGGCACATATATTTATTATTTATTATTGTTAAATATTATTTCAATTAACAATAAAACACTTCAAAATATTATTTCAATAAATTTTGGATATTTATTAATATGAATAATCCATACAGACTTCAAAATATTATTTTAATTAATTTTGGATATTTATTAATATGAACATGTATGAACATTACTATGAACCATACAGAATAATTGTAATGATTGCACTGAACAATTATACAAGATAAGAGATTTTTAATTGCTAGAACATTTTATATATATCCTTATTTTGTATGTGTGTATATGTTGGATTAATAAAATGTTTCGTAATCTTGTTTTTATTTATGTGTATTAAATGGCTCAAAATTATTTGTATTTATGAAAATTATGTAGCTCAATATTATTGCTACAACCGCTACATCACCCTCCCCTCAGATTTCAGGTTAATACTGAAAAATTTATATAAAGTGAACCTTTCTACCGTTCTTTAGTCCACCCAGGTGTCCAACAGTTAGGATTCCAAAAGCTGGCTTTACACGGTCTATGGATACCGTAGATTGTTTTCCGTTTACTTCCACAACGAAGTTTTTTCTTGTTCTACGAATTACCTTGAAAGGTCCTTCGTAGGGAGCTGTAAGAGCAGGTCGAACCTTGTCGGTTCGAATAAAAACATACTCGCAATTATTTATGTTTTTAGGCAAAAATATTGGCCTAGTCGATTTTCGAGTATCGACTGGTTTTAAGTTGCGCATTGTTGCGCGAAACCGTTCTAAAAACAAGTTGTGGTCCATAGTGACATTAGAAGGAGAGGGCTCAAAAAACTCACCTGGTAATTTAAGACTTTGACCGTATACTAAGTCAGCTGGTGTGCATTTCAGATCTTCGTTAAAAGATGCTCGTAAACCCAAAAGAATTATAGGGAGCTCGGAACTCCAGTGGATAGTATCACCACGAGCTATAAGTGAATTTTTGAGGGAGCGGTGAAAGCGCTCAACCATTCCATTGGCCTGTGGATGATACGCAGTAGTACGAATCCTATGAGACCCTAGTAGTTTAGTAAGCTCGGAAAAGAGTTTGGACTCAAACTGACTCCCACGATCTGTCGTTATCTCGAGGGGAATCCCAAACCTCGGAATGTACTGATCAACGAATGTTTTTACAATAGTGGTAGTAGTCATATCTGAAATTGGGTATGCCTCAGGCCAACGTGTAAACCTGTCAACGATGGTAAAGATGTATTGATTCCCTTCAGATGGAGGTAAAGGCCCTACAATATCCATATGAATATGTTGAAATCTCCCCGATGGCATTGGAAAATGAGCGACTTCAGAACGTATGTGTTTATGCACTTTTGATTTTTGACATGCAATACAAGATTTGGCCCAATTGTTAATGTCTTTATTGAGGTTAGGCCAAAAATATCTTGATGAAACTAGTTTGCGCGAGCCTCTTACACCCGGATGAGAAAATTTGTGTAGATTTTCAAAAACAATCCGTCTCATAGAAACTGGAACATATGGTCTATTCGTGCCAGTAGATGTTTCACAATATAATGAGAGATTAGGGAATTCGAATTTGTCAATTTTGAATTTTGAATTAGGAGAACGATTTAAATCTGAGAGAAGATTTTCTAATTCGACATCTGTGACTTGGGCTTGAGCAAGTTTGGTTAAATCAATCCCGATGACTTCCAGCTGGGTAATCTCTGGATCGTTAATACGTGATAAGCAATCCGCGACCACATTATCTTTCCCGTTAACGTGCTGAATATCATTTGTGAATTGCGAGATAAAACTCAAGTGTGTTGTTTGCCGTGGACTTCTTTCAGTTTTTGTGAAGAGTGCCTTGGTCAATGGCTTATGATCTGTGTAGATTGTAAACTGACGACCCTCTAAAAAATAACGAAAGTGTTTGATAGAAAGATAAATGGCAAGTAATTCCCTGTCGAATGCTGAGTACTTGATTTCTGCTGGAGACAATTTTTTTGAGAAAAAGGCTAATGGTTCCCAACATCTTTTAGAATATTGTTGTAACACTGCACCAATCGCCATGTTTGATGCATCAGTAGTGATACTGAATGTGCCTTCATTCAATGGATGTGCTAGAAGTGTGACTTCAGCTAACGCACTTTTGACTTCGGCAAATGCAGATCTGCAACATTCGGGCCAAGTAAACGGAATTTTTTTGGTCGCTTTACCTTTGCTGGTAGTAAGCGTTGCCAAGTGTGCGTGAATAGGCGATAACAGTTCGGCTAACTTTGGAATGAATCGATGGTAATAATTGACCATTCCGACGAACCGTTGAATTTGTGTGACAGATGTTGGTTCCAAAAAATTAGTAATGATTGCAACTTTCTCTTGAGAAGGTGCAATTCCATCAGGAGTTATTTTGTGGCTGAGGAAATCAAGAACAGGAACGCCAAAAATACATTCTGAAGATTTGATTTTTACATCAAACTCTATAAGTTTTTCGAAAAGCAGTTTTAAATGCTTTTTATGTTCTTCCTCATTTTTAGAAGCCACAAGGATGTCATCAATATATACGAATATTGGGAAATCAAGTTCTTTTATAACTTCATTCATGAAGCGTTGGAAAGTTTGGGCTGCATTCCGAAGACCGAAAGGCATTCGAAGAAATTCGAATAAACCAAATGGTGTAGTGATTGCCGTTTTAGGCACATCTTCGGGAGCCACAGGGATCATGTGATAAGCCCTGACCAAGTCAATCTTCGAGAAAACTGAACAACCGCGTAAATTCATTGAGAAGTTGTGGATATGTGGTATCGGATACCTATCCGGAATTGTAACAGCGTTGAGTCTACGGTAGTCACCACAAGGTCTCCAGTCGTTATCAACTGTTTTCTTGACCAAGTGGAGTGGAGACGATACCGGTGATGAAGAAGTTTGACATATTCCGAGTTTCATCATATACTCAAATTCTGTTTTTGCAGCTTTGTGTTTCGTTGCGTCTAACCTGCGTGGATGAGAAAATGGAAGACGACCTGTTGTCGTAATATAGTGCACTACGTTATGCTTTACTGGAGCATTATAATTAGGTGGTTCTGTCAAACTGGGGTATGAAGCCAATAGAGAACCATAATCGGTGTTGATCGAATATTGCTTAGGAGACGGAGTTTGTACGCATGCTGTCATTGTATTGATAGATAAACCAGTGGATGTATCGATTAACCGTCTTCCTTTAAGATCGACAAGAAGGCCGTTGCTGCTTAGGAAATCAGCACCTATAATAGGTCTGTCAACCGAAGCGAGAATGAATGGAAAAGTAAAACTGCGCCTTAGCCCAATGTTTATATTTAGTAGTTTGGATCCGAATGTGTGAATTATCGTACCATTGGCAGCGGAAAGTGACAGATTTGGATCATGAGGCTTCATTCCGTAGAATATTTTAAAAGGGAGTACTGAAAAATCAGCTCCAGTGTCTACGAGAAATGTAAGTTTGTTTACTGAGTCTCTAACAAATAAACGGCGGCTTTCCAACACTCTACTATCTGCCGCGTTGATAGCAGGTTGGTTTAGTTTTTTGAATTTGATTGAGATACGGGCTTGTTGCCTTGGAAGTTGCACGGTGGAGTACATTTCTGTGCCATATTACCCCACTTTTTATGGTACCAGCATAATTGTTCGCTTTCTGAAGAACGGTTGGTACTGGGAGATCGACCTCGACTCCTGTTGCGACTTGGTCTTCTTGAGTATCTGTTAAACGAGCCACGAGCGGGAGATCTGCTGCGACCTAGAGTTGTAGAACGTATGAGCTCTTCGAGACGAGACATACGACTTTCGATATCACAAAAGCTTGTGTTGTTTGTGGAATACTCTGGTCGGTTTGTTTGATGCTGACCAGACGTGCTACAAATTGAACTAGTACCGGGATTAGCTTCATGCATTCTGTCTGCTATCTCGACCAGTTCGTCTTGAGTTTTTATTCCATCTAGTGCCATCAGAGGGATTTGCATAACATCTGGGAGTTTCCGACGCCATGCCAAATTCAAGAAATCTTCACTGACAAGTTCATCACCTACCAGTGATTTCATCGTCCTGTATGCCTCTGATGGTTTTGCGTCCCCTAATTCAATTTTCGACAGTAGTACTTCAAGACGTTGATTAATTGATGGTGAACATCGGCTAATAAGTGCTTTTTTAATAGTGGAATACATATTTTCTGCTGGTGGTGCCATAAGCAGGTCACCGATGTCTCCTAGCATCGATTCGGGAATCGCATTGCTAACGTAGAAGTATTTTTCTGCGTCAGAAGTGCACTTAAAATGTTTGAACTGTAGTTCCGCCTGGGTAAACCAAATTTGTGGATGTTTTTTAGAAAACACCGGTAAGTTTAACCCTTTAGTTGTAGTCGTACGGCTCGAAGCGTCGACATTCGAGGTGGATTGTTTAGAATCTGACGGAAGAGTGATTTCTGGGTCGTTGGGTGGCATTTTAGATTTGAAAAAAACCACTAAGATTTTAAGGTTTAAATATTGATGAAAGAAAAATTAACCTAATTATAATTGTAGGTCAAAACAATTTTTCTTTAAAAAAAAATCTACTTATGTAAAAATTTAATAATAATTCAAACGAAATCCAGTTACAACGACACGCTAAAATAAATTATTAATTTTTGAGCGAAATAAATACGTATGTATTTATGTAATGTGTATCAATAAATGTTAAAATGATTATTCATAAAAAAAATTTACGATTTTATGATCCTATATCTTCCTATATATGCGTATACATAAGTAATATTTTATAAAATTTTCACCTTCAAACCAAAAAAATTAGTAAACTGTTATTCGTATAAAATGTAAATGTTTGTGTTTGTTTAATGTAAATTGTATTTTGGTTATATTAAATTCTAATTAACTACTAAATCTTGCAATTTAATATTACAGCTACTTTATTTAAATATCAAAATATATTTTTTTTAAAATAAAAATAGAAATAAGAAAAAAATGATTATCTGTTTTTGTTGTTTGTTATCTTGATATCCAACGGTGAATTCTTGAGATGAATGATTGCATTATTGAAATATTGTTGAAAATGATGAAATTTGTTGTTTTTCTTAGGTTGCTTCGGGTCACCTTAGGGGCTTATTCCCGGTAGTAGTTTGTTGCGGGTCACCTTAGGGGCATATTCCCGATAGTTGTTTGTAATGTATTTTTCACTGATGATTGTAATTAATGTTGCAATAATGTTATAATATGTTGTAATTATAATGTTGATAAAATTTACGTTGATCACTGATCTAAATTAGCGTTGATCTTTATCGTAAATTATTTTGTTTTGTGATTTTTGTTACAATGTTTTTGACACTAAACCTTTTACACATGGGTTTTAGAACTTTTATATCACAAATCGGCGTCACCAATATAATATCTTTAGTTGTTTTATAGTTTTTTAAAGATATTATTTTCACTTTTATAAAGGCACATATATTTATTATTTATTATTGTTAAATATTATTTCAATTAACAATAAAACACTTCAAAATATTATTTCAATAAATTTTGGATATTTATTAATATGAATAATCCATACAGACTTCAAAATATTATTTTAATTAATTTTGGATATTTATTAATATGAACATGTATGAACATTACTATGAACCATACAGAATAATTGTAATGATTGCACTGAACAATTATACAAGATAAGAGATTTTTAATTGCTAGAACATTTTATATATATCCTTATTTTGTATGTGTGTATATGTTGGATTAATAAAATGTTTCGTAATCTTGTTTTTATTTATGTGTATTAAATGGCTCAAAATTATTTGTATTTATGAAAATTATGTAGCTCAATATTATTGCTACAACCGCTACAAGTACATATACATAATTCTGGTAATTTGGTCACCAAGAAGAGATTAGTTCCAACGACCATGCATGTGGGTGCAATCGGTTTTATAATTCTGTATTTTTGGATTTATGCACCTTGTATTAAGAAACAGCTAAACTTCATTTCGTTGGATCAATAAACAATTTGTTAATAGAATGAAACCATTCGTAACATTAATAAATTGTTTATTGAGCCATCGAAAGAAAATCAATAACCGCTGTATTTTTAATTTAACGAACAATTTTATTGGATGTTTTTATTAATTTGCCATGTTGCCAATTGTAATCGAAAGAAACCAATTCCATTGCTTTCGAAGGGTTTTAAATTTCCAGAAAATCATAATGATTTCGTGAGCTCAAAACGTAGCATGCCTTCATTTGTACATGTGGCTCCAAAAATATACCAGTATATAGACTGCTTTTGCTTGACTGGTTTGGTGTTTTTAAATGCTCAACCTTTAATCTCGGGAATTTAAAGGAACTCTCGAGTATTCAGCTGTGATTAATTATCATTTTACGAAAGTAGAGAAATCGGTTCGCAACCCTAAATATTTTTGTTGCAATTTGCATATTCTGGACCTTTTGCGGTTTAATCATTCAATTTCAAACAATTTTATGCGTTTAAAGTAATTCAGTCAGTGGGGCTTTTTTGGCCTTTACAATTTACCTTATCCTGGCGTCCTCAGTTAAACGAAGCTGCTAACTAAAAAAGTAGTTTGTTCATCTATTGAAAAGGATGAAAACATATGGCAAAGATACTTCTGGTTTACCAAAAGGTCAAAGCGATTTTGACCTAGCTTCATCAAGATTTTTTCCGAGATACATATAGACATCATTGGTTAACTCCTTTACTTCTGAGGACAAACGTTATTGTGCCACAATTATTGACCACTACACTCGTTGCTCTAAAACCATTTCCGTTTCGGATATCACTGTGGCAATGGTGGTTTCAACACTTTATTGGAGTTAAATCGCTCGTTTTGAAGTGCTTTTACCTTCAGTAACCTCCATTAAATCATCTTTGCCGTCTTACCCTTGATTAGGGCTTTTAATGCGAACCCAATATTTTGAGTTATCTGTCTAAACTGTTAGTTTTTTAACGCAAATGCTCTAGCAAATGCACAGTTATGGTGTTACAAACACCATAGCTCTTTATTGCAAGCACATCTGTTCCTAGTTAAAAAAACTTTTGCAGGTTTTTATCAGCTCAATCATCGATCGGCCGAGAAAACTGTGTCTAAAACATTTATTTGTCATTAGAAAGTAAAATAGTTAGATTCCAACTCAGTCAAATTAATTTAGTTGCTGGTTTCCATCCCTAACCTCGTGGAGGTTGATGGTTTACATACAGAGTAACTGTATGTTCTACTTTCTTAGTACTGTGTCAGAAAGTAGTCCAACCTGAAGGGTAAGACATGATTTCTTTCTCGCATCAGTTCATGAGCTTTAATGCCAAATAGTTTAAACGCATTAATACTTTTTGTGTTCAGCAGTATACTAAGTGTATCTGCTGCTAAAAAATATATTCCATTTTCAAGTAAGGACGATCTTAGATCGTACCTTAAGGTCTCGTAATCAGGGAAATCCAGAAGAACATGTAATGTAGCGTCATCCACATCACATGTTGTGCATCAAGCATTTCCCGTTTCAAGTACTCTCTAAATTTGCCGTGTGCAGTTATAAACTGGACCATAGGACCTGTCAGAGCCATCTTTTTCTTGGCCAAAGCAAAAGTTGCATCGCTGATAAAAAGATCGTATCTGAGACCTCCCAATGTGTCTTCCGTTCGTTGAGGGTTTCCTGGTGCAGTCTTTTTTTTTTTGTCTCCTTTCAACTTTGCTGTTTATGTTAACAGCACCGTTGTATGATTCGACCTTCTCTTTTAGGAGAAGGTCTAAAGGGATTGTGCCCGCAACGACCTGAGTCGAGGTTGAAGAAATAAATCTGTTACCTCGGATCATGCGGAGCAACATATTTCTATGAGCGCTTAGTAACTGTGCATTATGGTTAACGTTGGTCCGCCCATACCAACCAGCTGAGCAGCTTGACAAAATAAATTCCACTAAAATCTTATAAATAAGATGCAGTGTATTTCTATCAAGACCTCACCATTCGTGAGATAACCTTGTGACGCTGTGGAAGAGGGACTAAGATTTCTCGCATATCCGTTGAATATGACTTGATACCCCCAGCCTCGCATCCAGGTCAACATCAAGGTATCTAGTTGAGCTGACCATTTTTAATGTATTTCATTGCACTTTAATGGTTGGTGGCCTTGCTCTGTCGTAAATGCCTTTTAGCTGTAGCATAAAAGTTTTTTGCTCTGACCAGGAGGTCATTTGGTTTAATGCTTCTTTTTCTCTTTCATGTAATTGTTTTCTAAGATTCTCAGTAATAACAATTACTTTATCATCAGGGTATGCGACTTCTGAGACTCTATCTATCATACTAGTATCAAAGACTATATTCCAAAGAGTTAGAGTAAGAAAAGAATTTTGTGGGGTATTTTGTAATATTCTTTTCCACCGAATCAAGATCATCATTCATTATTGCCTTTCTCGAATTAAGATAGCTATCCAGCAATCTCAGGAAATTGGCTGGAAAGCCGAGTCCAGTTATGTAACTTATGACACTTATCCACTATAGATTATCGGGAGCACCCGATAGTACCGATATATATATACTTGATGGTGCTTTTCGTTGGTTGATTCGACAATTTCTATTAGTTTGCAGACTGCATTCTCGGTAGAGCGGCCCGTTCTAAGGCCATACTGCTTATCCGTTATTCCACCATTCAAATCAATCCAATTAAAAGGCTTTTCATTAATTTTTTCACGAACATTTTACCCAGAACTGAGAGAAGCATGATTGGTCGATAAGATTTGAGGTCACTAAAGTCCCTATCTCCGGCTTTTTGGAATTACAATAACTCGAACAATCTTCCACTCTTTAGGCAAGATACCATATCTGAGGTAGCTATTGAAAAGATTTAAGCAAGTAGGAGCTAAATCCTTACAGGACTGCTGTACAACTACAACTTCTATTAAATCCAGACTAAGAGCTTTACCGCGTTTCATACTCATACCAGCCTCTTTAAGGTCAATGACTGCTAACTCTGAGACATCCTGAGACATCCATATTGTTTCCGTTCGAAGACACGGTTTCATGTACTACGTTGTGCAAGCTTGCAAGCTTTACTTTCTGATATTTATAAATGAAGCCCGTCGGATCCTTGTTGCCTACTTCCGTAACAAGTTTCATGAAGCTTTGCCTTTTAGTTGTATGGACCTTTTGCATGTATATGTTTCTATGGTTTCCGTAAG
Organism: Diogma glabrata; assembly: GCA_963693315.1. NCBI lineage: Eukaryota > Metazoa > Arthropoda > Insecta > Diptera > Cylindrotomidae > Diogma > Diogma glabrata. Next base: position 374,069,059 of record OY856186.1, read on the forward strand.
AGTAAGCAGCGTGCTTTTGCAGCCTCAGATCTGGACTACGTTCTTTCTTTCCCCACTTTTGAGTTTAGTTAGATCACTGGTCCACCAGGTTGCCCCGTTTGTTTTGTTGCAGTTTGGTTTGCGTGGTATGGCATCCTAACAAGCGTTTAATATGACCTCCGTAAGAGAAGCCACTATCGTCGCACAGTCCGCAGAACAGCAATTGCCTCTTGACGTGCTTAATATTTAGTACAAGATTTAGTGTAAGGAGTTCCCAGTTGGTAGAACCTGACTTGACTTTGAACCTTTTGATTATAGAATTATTAGTACTTGAAACGCAGGCACAACGGCTATGAGAATCAATTAATTCAAAAGAGATAGTACGATGATTACTGGAAGTCCAGCCCTCATGTATTTTCCAGTGTTTTAAACGCTTTACAATATTTTGCGACACTAAGGTGCGTCTACTGACGACTCGCCATTGTGAGCATATGTGCTTGGATTCCAAAACTCATTCGCCACAATCAAATTCCATCGTGCGATAATATTTTCAAGTTTGTTGCCGATCTGCTGTATATACTTTTCGATCGAACCACATTTTAGATCAAGCGTTAAAGTCACCAACAATGATTACTGGACCTTGTATATGGCTTAGTATCATATCAAGCTTATTTAAATAGTCCTCGATAGGCTCCCGAAACATACAATAAATATTCACTAGGTGAACCGCTCCGCCATGGTTTCTAACCTCTACACAAACACAGTGAGAATCTGTGATATATGAGAGCGTTATAGTTTTTATACTGGTGTTGTGGAAACGTATGTGGACGGGTATGCAATTTTCTCCATTTTCAGCGCTGGAGGCAGAGTGCGTGTTAATTCCAAGACCAGTTGCAACTCCGTTCACTCCCTAGCCTCCTTTGCACACAGGATTGTGTGTGCAAAGTGAGTAGAGACCCATTCACGCATCTTTTGCACTACCAGCACTGAGTGTTGCAAGTTTGATTGTACAATTATTGCCTTTGAACAGTTACAAACACTGTAATGTTCCAATGAAACGTTGGCATCGAACTTTAAAATCCGTGATAGCTTACGAGATCATAAACAGGACACGTATATTACCACCAATTTTAATAGGTTTATACGAACCTAGAGAATATTTCAGCAAAAAATATCAAATTCATTCACTTTGATTACCTTTATTTACTTCTACTACAACCATCAATGAACAATTCTGAGAAAGGTTTCGATTTTTAAGCCCTTGAATCTTGTTGACATGTATTCTTACGCACTGACTCAGTACATAATGTGCTTCAACCACAATACAAAGGTCATTAGCCGCGACAATAAAAATTTTGTCATTGAGTGCAAACGTAACATATGATTGTCTTCTTCGACAGATTAAAACCCTGTTTTAGGTCAGAATCTTAACATTACTCAACTCAACCTTGGCTACCTTCTTGCACAACTCTCAGTCACGCAGACGAAATACTGTCTTCTGCAGGCTACTACCAATCTACTTATTGGGTCACCTTCAAGTCTTTAACTTTTACTTCCACAGATTTTAAAAAACACAACACAGACACCACCAAAACAACTAAAATAGAAAATTTAATCTTGTACCATCAACAATCACCGTGTCTCGTCGGCTGGTTATCGCTCGGGATTACCATAAGTAATCCTGATGTCAAGAGGATACGAGCGCCTTGAGTTTGTTTCGTCTAGCTTCAGTACGTGGATTCGATAAACTTTATCCTCGACCCTCACCATAGATTGATATAGGTTTCAACATAGGTTGACATGAAAATAGGCTCTGACGACCCACAAAACGAGAAGAACAAAGTACATCTACACTCCTCCGCAAACTAACAAATTTTAATTAAAAAAATTAATTCACCCCTCTCATAATGGATGGTAATCTGGCCCCGCCATACGATTTAAAGAGAAATAGCTATCCCTATCATTGATTTAAAATACAAAAAAATTAATGAAGATTAGTTTAATTATTAATACTGGGAGCAAAATAACGGCATGTCAATTAAAATACTAGTACGATGAATAAATTCAATTTTTTTAATATTATATTTACTTGATACATTTGTTGTCTGATCAAATCTTCATAATTATACTTATCCACATTATGCTGATGGTGTTGTTGTCAATCCTGATGATGTAAATGATTTAAATTAAAATTACTATTATTTTTAGCCACATTGTTGTTCGAAAAATACCCAATTGATACCCGAAAAATAACCAACAACTGAGCAACCCATTGATTGTTGGATGAATTTATATAAATAAATTAATTATTGCACCAAAATAACCAGGTGATTGTTGAACAAATTATGTTAATAAATAAATTGTTTTACCAATTGCGGACGATGTCGCAACTGCTTTGAACTAAAGTTTTCACAAAAAAAAAAAGAAAAAAATCCATAAAACTGGTTAGAACACACACAAAATAAAACCGGATTTCTTATTCATTTTATTATCTTCACATGTTTATGTATTTTTACGAACTGGCCGAAATGAAACATTTTCATATCTTTATATTCGTAGAATTTAATGAAAGCCAAAACAAAAATAAGATAATAGAACCAATTAAGTGTTTGTTCAAATAAGGAATAGAATAAATAATATAACTTTGCATTGATAGCGTAGGCTCAGTAAAACAATTTCAAAGTATTTTAGACTGGTATTATTTTAGAGCCAACCGGTCTGTAGCAACCGTTAACCATATTAGGACTATCACTCGCTTCTTAATACTCGTCATTGACTTTAAAATCTCTGTTTTTCGTTCTTTTCGTTTTTCCTTCCTTGCATCTTCGGCTAGGAGAAGTATGATGTGACACGTAAACGTTTCCTTAATAAAAATTACGTTATCGATAACGGTGTGAATCTTATAGAAACAAATAACGCTACGCGTATAGAAAGTATAGAAACAACCAACAGTATTTAAAGTTCAAGCTATTTTGTATGTTTCTCTTTATTTCATAATTACATACGCTGTTGTTGTCGTTTTTCGAAAGATTAATTTTTATAAAAAGTATTTTTATTTGTAAGATTTTTAGTCTGGTGTTGGGTCCTCATGTGTAAAATCATTTTCATTAGCTATGGTTATTAACTTAACCGTTATTCGTTTTATGCCGGGATTTAACAACTACAAAAAACAATTATGCCTTCTGGCCCAGGAAAATCTCTAAAAAAAACTTTTAACGACTCGTGCTATCGAAAAAAAATAAAGTACCAAAAATATTTATGTAAAATAATAAGAGAAAAATATATAAAATATAAGAATATAATAAAACAAATGTAAGATATTAAATATGAATATAAAAAACTTAAAATTTCGATGTTGTTATTGTACTTGTAAATCTAATCCGGTACAGACCACTGTACATCCGGTAGCTTCCGTGCCCTCATTTACCTAGATGTTTGGTTAAATTCAAAATAATATGACTATTTTTAGTATCCACTATGATATTAAACGTAATTATATACACCCTGTTGCATCAAATATCCCAAGAACTCATAAACAATTTCTTAATTAATCCAAACGGTTTAACACATTGTACTTATTTTTTAATTTTATATAAAAACTATTTATTTGGCTTATTTTGATTTCTTCACTAGTCAGTGAATTTTTTTATATTTTAATTTATTTACTAGATAAATAGCCTTAATTTACAGGCCGACTATTGTTATTTTGTCACTTATGTTATTTTATCACTTTTTGCTTTTATTTTCAATACATTTTATACTATAAAAATAAAACAGTTTAATCAACATTAATCAATTTTAATACGGTTTCTTAGCTTTAAAATTTCCAAACAACAGCAAAACTATTCTTTTCCAACTTCAAAAAAATATATCCTTTCTGATTGAAAATCAAAAAAAAATTATAATTAAACAGCTTAAGGGCAAAAAATATAATTTTAAAGTGAAAGATAAAACTTAGCTGATTTTTAATATCGATGTGAATTCAATCATCGACTTTATTTAGATAAAGAACATTTATCCTTCTTTCTGTTATACATTTTATTAAAAACGAACAAACATTTAACTCACACACCGCAAATCCAATGAAAATATAGAAATACAACCATTCGCATACCACCAAATCAAAAAAACATAAAGTAATTCAAAATTTAATCAATCACAGCCAACATATTACCGCCAAAACTCGTAATATGCGGTACTCTCTTAGAATCAATGCTTCTGCGCATGATTCAATTACTTTATATCGTTTTCGTTTTCGTTTTAAAACAAAAACTTCATTCGTTTAATATTGTCTATTTAATAGAATTTGTTGGTCGTTATACTGTTGCAATATGTTTGTGTTGGACACTAGCACTTTAAAATTTAATTAAAAAGGTGTTGTGAAATTATTTATAATAAAATAGAAACACCAGTTTGTTACCTTTTAAAAATGAAATAAAAATTCGTTTATACTTTTAATAAATGTTATAACATGTTTTATAAAATTAAAAAATACATTTCCAGAAATCAAAGACAACTGCAAGACAATCAAACCACCACGATATGGTGAAATGCGTTGTACAAGATCTCGCCATAAGACTCAATTATTCTACCGAACAAAATGTACAATTTGGTGCAACAAAGGGTATAAATTAGACGGGTCACCAATAAGACATTGTAATGTATCCGGACATTGGGATAACGAAAATCCAGTCTGCATACGTAAAAACACAAATAACACATAAATATATTTCTGTTTTTAATCGATCATTTTTTTTTCAGCACAATCCTGTCCACGATTGACTCGACCGGAACATGGTACAATCCTACCAGCAACATGTGTCGTCGGAAAAACATTACCTGGAGAACGATGTGATTTACATTGTTCATCAGGATATAAACCAGCTGGTAAACGAACCGCAGTTTGTGGTGTAAACCAAAACTGGGAACCAAATGATAATTTAAAGTGTGTTTCAATTGAACAAAGTGATCCAATTAAACCATTTATCAAATGTCCTGCTGATGCAACAATAACATTATCAAAATCACAAAAAGTAGTTTATGTTCAGTTAGAACGACCAACAACAAACGTTGATTGGTGGCAATATGTCGATTCTCATCCAGCATGGGGAAAAACGTTAGAAGCTAAATTGCCAATTGGAACGCATATTATAACTTTCAGAGCCAGAAGTCCAAATTCCAACTTAAACGATGTTTGTCGAACAATAATAACTGTAAAAAGTAAGCATAAAAAATAAATATGCAAAATAAAATGAAAATTTATTAATGTTTGTTTATAGATAAACAACCACCAGAAGTAATCTTCTGTCCAGAAAACTTAGAAATTGTTTTAGAACCACATGAAATTGCTCGATCGATATCATGGAAAGAACCAGAATTTAAACCTCATAGTCCATTAAAACAAATTTCAAAATCAAAAGTTCCCGGTCAACGATTTGGATCGGGTGTTCACTATATAAGCTATGTCGCAACCGATGCCGATGGACAAAGTTCAAAATGTAATTTTAGAATAAATGTTAAAAAATCAAATTCAATTCAATTATATCAAAAACCACCGAAAGCTTATCAAAATGGTGAGATACATTCGAGTGGTGGTGTTGAAGTGTCTAATCATTTGGAAAATCATGAAACTTACCTTTTATGTCCGGGTAAAAATGCAATTAAAATTCAAGCAAATTATCCTGTAAGTAGATTTCGTGTATTTTTTTATAAACCAAAACAAAATCATAACGATAAAATTGATAATCATATTGATAACAATAATAATATTAATGATAGTAAAACTCATAAAAATAATAAAAAATTAGAAAAACATTATATTGACATTTATCATTGGCTTGAATAATTAATTTATTGCATTTTAATTAATTAATTTATTTATATACTATCCCAACTGTTATAATAGACTTGTTTTAGTTAGGATTTTTCAAAATTAATCAAAATAACTGAAGGGATCCTTCTTTGCTCATTTATTCGTAGTTTAAGGAATCAAATATTTTGTAAGCTCTTTTACAGGAAATGTCGTAAGATTTTATCTAGGAAAATATGGAGGAGCTGAAATCTCAAGCTCTGAGATATCAAGACCTCGGTCTAGGTTAAGGATTTTGATATAGTTTTCGGCAAAAAACTTTTATGGGGACATGGTTTTTAGTTTTGAGCAGCGATATATATCAAACATAACTTTTTGTTAAAGTACATGTATTTTTTATCTCTGTTTAGATGTATTACAAAACTAACATGAAACATAAATTCGTTGTCGGAAAACTATAACAGATCATAAATTAACATAATTTAGTGAAAAGATTATACAATCAGCAAACTACTCAAAAACCTCTCCATTTAGCGTTTCGAGAAAATATTTGAAAATCGCAAATTCATATTTCTCTCAAAATTCCAAAAATATTGCAAAAATTAAATAAAATCAAAAATTCCAACTTTTTTCAAACAAAATTCCAAAAATATTGCAAAAATTATTACAAAATCAAAAATTTTAACTTTTTCCAAAATTAAATTAAACTCAAAAATTTTAAATTTTTTAAAATTCTAAAAATATTCCAAAAATTCTCACAAAATCAAAAATTTAAACTATTTTCAAAATTCTAAAAATATATATAAAATTCAAAAATTCTATTTTTTTTTTGAAAATTCTAAAAATATACAAAAAATTAGAATAAAATCAAAAATTTAAACTTTTTCTAAATTCAAATAATATTTAAAAAATTCTTATGCCCAAAATACATGTGCAGAAAGTCCGCACGCAGTGCTGCATGCCTATCTGCATCTAAAATAGATGTGCAGAATTTTTATATATTTGACGTGCAGCATTTTCGAAACAATGACAGTTCGTGTTCTTACGTATTATGAAATAGTTATAAGTGAAAGTTGTCGCAATTTAAAGAAAACTATCTTTTAAATTAAAAGTCTAAATTAAAATTTAAGTTCAAATTACATATACCACTGTTTCCGATAATCCTTCCCAAAAATTTATTTATTTACAATAAATATACGAAAAGATATAAATAAATAAATAAATAAAATAAATAAAATAAATAAAATAAATAAAATAAATAAAATAAATAAAATAAATAAAATAAATAAAATAAATAAAATAAATAAAATAAATAAAATAAATAAAGTAAATAAAATAAATAAAATAAATAAAATAAATAAAATAAATAAAACAAATAAAATAAATAAAATAAATAAAATAAATAAAATAAATAAAATAAATAAAATAAATAAAATAAATAAAATAAATAAAATAAATAAAATAAATAAAATAAATAAAATAAATAAAATAAATAAAATAAATAAAATAAATAAAATAAATAAAATAAATAAAATAAATAAAATAAATAAAATAAATAAAATAAATAAAATAAATAAAATAAATAAAATAAATAAAATAAATAAAATAAATAAAATAAATAAAATAAATAAAATAAATAAATAATATTAGTTTTAATTATTTTATAATTTGGATTATTTAGAATATTTAAATATCTTTATAAACAAATAATCATTACAAAAATAATTTCATTTTCAAAAAAATATCATTCATTTTTATTTGAGTTATAAAAAAAATAATTCATTTTCAAACAAAATGTTAAAATCATCCATTTTTATCTGAGTTTTCAAGTAGTTTTTGTTTTTTTTATTGTGGTAGCACTGCCTCTGTGCAGCGAAATTAAAATTAGAGATATCTTGCAGAATTTTTCTGCATGCAGAATTTACATGTAATTGCTCTCATATAACAACACATGTTCTGATTTCGCTGCACGCAGAATTCTGCAGATGTATTTGGACCATTAAATATTCAAAAATTCAAACTTTTTTCAAAATGCTAAAAATATTGCAAAAATTATAACAATATCAAAAATTGAAACTTTTTCCAAAATTATAAAAATTATAATAAAATCAAAAATTCAAAATTTTTCAAAATTCTAATTATATTCCAAAAATTCTTACAAAATTAAAAATTGAAACTTTTTCATAATTCTAAAAATATTTCAAAATCTATAACAAATTCAAAAATCTCCATGTTCAATTATATTTACGTAAGCAAACAGCAAAATTTTTTTTTCCAAAAAATTATCTAAATAAATAAATGAAATCATATTTTTGACACACTTGACAATATTTTTTTGGCAAACTTATAATGCAATGAAATTCTTAATAATAATAATCCCATGTTCATTATACATTTCATTTCATACAAATAACTAATTTTATTTGTTCCTAAAAAAAATAATGAAAATCATTCTTTTGACACACTTGACATTGTTTTTTTGACTAACTTATAATTCTCAATAATAATAATAAAATTTCATGTCGTACAAATAATTAATTTAATTTTTTTCCAAAACATTTGGTAAAAAATAAATAAAAATCTTTCTTTTGACACACTTGAGAACATTTTTTTGACAAACTTATAATGTCACATTTCTCAATAATAATAATAAAATTTCATGTCAAACAAATAATTAATTTTATTTTTTTCCAAAAAAATTGGTAAAAAAATAAATAAAAATCTTTCTTTTGACACACTTGACAAAATTTTTTTGACAAACTGATAAAGCCATAATTCTCAATAATAATAATAAAATTTCATGTCGTACAAATAATTAATTTTATTTTTTTCCAAAAAATTTGGTAAAAAAATAAATAAAAATCATTCCTTTGACACACTTGACAACATTTTTTTGACAAACTTATAATGCAATAATCTAGTTTTTGATCTCACATAGCAATCCCGACGATCCAGATTTTTCCACATTCTTTGTTCCTACTCGTTATCACTTAAAATGAACGTTTTTTAAGCAAAAAATATGCATATTTCCTTGTTTTGACACACTTGACGATTTTTTTGACACACTTTCGGTACAGTTATCGAACACATCGTCCTTTCGGCTCTTATCATTGAGTGTACGTACCTATTTTTAGAATTCAAAATTTTTCAAATCCCTTCAGCCGTTTTCTAGATTTCGTCGGTTGTGACGGCCGGCAGGCCGGTCGGCCGACAGACAGACATCCATTTTTTTTTGCTTTTTTAGAATCTGTAGGCCCTAAGATGTCGAGAAATGCCAAAAAAGGTGGGGGTAAGAATTTCACTTTTAGCTCATATATGTAATATTTGTCTTTCAGACCGAAGTAACTATTGTAGATTTTCGATTTTTTATACGAAATTATTGTTTATGGTTGTGTTCAAAATCAATTTTTAGCGTGAAACCACAACTGCAAATCGTTTTTTTTTCTGTTTTACTCTCTGAGAAACCGAAATTTTTACCCATAAACGTGCGATACTTTTTCATTTGATTTGAAATTGTACAATTATTGCAAGTTATTTTTTATATCTACTAGGAAAAAACCCTACCACAAAAAAATAATAGTTTCTTACCCCATGCGGCTCAAAAAAACTAAAGATAAAAGATGACATTTTGATTTTTTTGTAACCAAACATAGTTTTTTGAAATTTCATCAACGAAAAATAAATTTGTCAATAATAAAATAAGTTTCTCAACAAGTTTTATTAAAATAATCAAAAACTAGCACAACTATGAAGAAAACATTTAATACTTTTTGGTATTTTAAATTTAGAACTGTTTTTAATTTAATAAAAAAGTTTGTGTTAATAAATATAAACATTGAAAACCAACCAAAATGAATAAAAGACAAATTTAATATGACAGATGTGCTATCACCATTTTTTGTCTTTGTTCATACAATTGTTGAGTTATGTCTTCTCTATATTTATATATACTCCAAGAGAATTTAGAAAAACATGAAATTATTCGTAGATTGTAATTTGTCCATTTTAGACAGACCAACCCTATAAGTCCGTACCGGTCACGTGAATGTATGGGATTGTATTTATATATATTTTCGATATATAGAAATATATGAATTTCCGATATATAGAAATCCAGTTTCTGGTGTTTGGCTGTTTTCTTGAGACATTTTTAATCACTTTATTCAAATGACTGACCGACTTTCTTTAGTTGTTTCTTAAAACCTTTGCTTTTCTTTAGAAATTATCTGCATGGTTAGTTTAGAGTCATTTTGGTTTTAGAAATAAATTGGTAGACATATGCGTCAGCGTGAATAGGCTAGCTTAGTTCTTACTAAGGTTTCCCTTTTAATGACTGAAAAACCAATCCAATTTACCAAAAATTTTTGTGTTTGAATAGTGTGTTAGATTCTGTTTACTGATAGTGTTCGGTGAATATTAATGTATTATTCAATGTTTTCATGCAAAAATGTTGATATTGTCACAGTAGGATGGGCCTACCTCGTTCCATTGTGAGCGACATTTTAACTTGAGCTTGCATAATTCCTTTTTGTTGACGCTACCACTCAACTCCACTCAAAAAATTTTGAATATTGTTTCATTCATTTTAGTCTTGCTAAGTTGTGCATAATCTAAAAATGCTACACGGTTTGTAGCTTTAACCTCTGTATCGATATTTCCAAATTTGAGTTTTCGGTCAAAATAGTTGCCCAATATGTGTTTTTGAAAGCGAATTTAAATTGCCCCTTGTCAACATAAGCACAATTAGTTGATTTGCGTCCGTTCTTATTCGCACTCCTCTCTTTCTGTGTCCAATCACTTTTTTCTTTTATAATCATGTGGCGAACTTACAAATACAGAAGAAGTCTTATACCTGAGACTTGTATTTTTATTTTTCAGCATACATAAGCTAACTAGAACTAACTACCCATTATATTATATTAAGCTTAGATTATGATCTTTTTTACTTAACACTTCTAATCCCTGGTGAATACCTATAGTTAGTTAGAGCACCTTCTCTAATTGAGCCTCCTTTAACAACTTCCGTCTAATGTAAATCAAGGCTTCACCATCTTTGAGTAGATGGGCTGGGATTTATTATTCCAATAGACATAATCTTCATTCGTCCTTTTGTCCCACCCCAATGTTCATCTAGTGTCCTGTATAGGAAACCTCTGTCAGTATTCTCAGGTTGTTCTTATTCAGCCTAGAGCACATTGCTGCAGTCTTTTAATTGAACGACCCAATCAACTTCTTGGACTGTCTTAAGCTTACGGTTTCATTACAGGGTTTGAACCATTCCATAATAATTACTTCCTTTATTTTTTCATAGATGGCTTTTGTCCCCAATCTATTAAAGGGCTCCGAGCTGACAAAAGTTGTTAATGCACTTCACCTAGCTAATTTGTCGGTTTCTTTATAGCCGACGATACCCACATGACCAGGTATTCAGAAAACTAGTACCTTTTTATCATTCCTAAGCTCACAGAGTATCCAACAATTATAGATGTGATGGTGTATGAGATTAGTGCATTAATTGCAGCTTGGATGTCTGACAAGGTGGCAATTCTCTCATTCTGATAATTCCTTCCTGAGCTGAACCTTGCGCAGTTTTTGATTACACATATCTCAGATAGGATGACGCTAAGGTAGGTGCCCATGGGCTTAAAGTATTTGGTTTTTGGTCCAAATACAGTTCACCCCTAACTCGATTTTTGAAATATCCGCGTACATTTGATTACATCGTTGCTTAGATGGTACAAAGTGAATTCTTTCCTCCACTCCGACTTTTTACACAACTGCGATGTATGTTTGCAATCGAAGTTGAACTGCTTAATCATATCGTATTTAGGAAATCCAATCAAGGGTTTCGCTTTCTATGCTTAATTCTACAAGTGGAATGGAGACAGTTTTAACAGCATTGTCCCATTGTTCCCGTTATGCAAATGCAGGCTAGCCTCTGCATATCTTCCCGCTTCGTCTTCCCAGTGTTCCCAGTGTTCGCTTCGTAAGTGATGGCTTGTCTTTCAATTGTTGTAAACATCCACCTTAGGATACCTGAGCTGCACCTCATGTTTTACTCGCAAGGTTTTTGCATATCATCATAGAACTTACTGTTTTGCTTACCACTGCTTTTATGTAGTTTATCCAAAAGAGTTTGCTATCGAGAATTACTTCCAGAAATTTTGTCTCCTGTGAAGATTTAACTATAGGTCACGATGATGGGTTTCATGCTAAGTTTTTTCTTCTTGTTTGTCAGATTTTAGTCCCACAGATGTGCACCAAGTGTAAACTAGATTCAGATGGTTGTACAATATCTCAAAGCTAACTTCTGACGGTAATGAAAATGTCATCCGCGAACAAAATTTCATCTACCATACCAGACTGCACATAAGGGGTAATAAGACCTCACCTGGCGACAGCCCCTTGTGGTGAAATGGCTGATTTTACAAATCTCGGAAATTTCAGTTGAATTTTTGGAACTATATGATTTTTGAGAGCTATTTCATATTTTTATCTTTGATTTCCTCTAAACTTTTCTTTGCCGTTGATAACTTTAAATCTGGGTAAAATTTTCCATCTAATCCTAAGATGTGTCTGAATTCTAGAAATTTTATAAGTTGTAGAGGTTTGGTAAGTTAAAATAGAAAAAGAGTTAGCACTATTTTAATTGGAATTTTAATTAATATTTTTAAGAAAACATAAACAAATAAAAATTGTCAATAGGTGAATAGCAGAAAACAGCCTTGGTTGCTGTATGATATATAAACTGCTCAAAAAAGACCAAAGCATCAGAATCATAAGCCAATTTTCAGTCTTGAGAGTTTGAGGTTTCGGCTTCTTTATATATTGTTTACTATGACATTTCTGTTAACAAGTTTGCCCAAGAACATATTGCTGAAATAACATTATATAAATTAATATTTATAATGTATTTATAATATCTTATTTTAAGTTAGTAATAGTTCTAATAAAATTAGATAGAATAATTTTTAGATTAAGAAGCTTAAATTGTGTAAGTGATTTATGTTCCTAGAACTAATCTGTTAATATTAATGTAATTTATTATATCATATAATTTTTTGTATATGTTTAAATGTTATGTGTCTGTTGTTTAATTATGTTAATTAATTTATTTTGAACAATAAATTTAATATTTGTGAATGCTTTGATGCGCTTTTAATTATATATTATGCTTATTATGCTAAGGATTATTTGGTGAATTGTTCGCTTTGTTATTGTTAGCGAAACGAAGGCTCGCTTTTAATTTTACTTCACATACCAGCATTAACAACTTTGTTTGATTTTAATAAACATTCTAAACATCTAAGAGGAGAACAAAAGTAAACTATTTAAGAAATCGACATAGCTTGTTGTTAATCAAAATGTAGTAAGGATTATATTAATGGATATTGCGAAAATCGTTTAGTTTATAAATATTGTAAGATCGAAATAAGTTTTAATATATTATTAATATTTTTAGAAACTTCATCTACCACATGGATGTGTTCTGAAAAATGTTCGTATCCCACATAGACATGAAAATTATCGGAAAAATCATCAACAACATAAGAATAAGCGTAAGTATTTGTTTAAGTATTTTCGAAACTATATAAGAAAAGAAGTTTTATAAAACAGATAATCGAATTTGATATAACATCATTGTATCAGTAGTCAAAAAATCCATACATTTAATATAAATATTAACCTTGTTTCCTTTTTGTTTTCAGACAACATGTTGAGACACTATCGTACATGGGATGACCAAAGCAACTTGAATGCTTATTACCACCCAAACCATCAATGGGTTAAATAATAGACATCAAAGAAAATCGACAATTTGGAAAATTTATTAACAAAAAAAAACGAAATCGATTTATTTAACTTATTATATATAATAATTAATGTTTAATTTTAATTATTTTTTACAGTAAAGATAAATTCATTAATTTTTTTTAAATGTTCATTTCTCACGCCGACGACTTTAAAATTTCAAAAAATATGAATGCTTTTCGTTAAACGTGCTATGTATGTTGTAATTAAGTTTTTTTATAATTAATGTATGTAATTTTAAAATAAAAGTTTGGTAATAACATTAATATTTGGTTTTACTTTCGCAATACCAAGAAATATCTAATCAATGTAACTGATAAAATATCAAGACTTCGGTCTGGGTAAAGGATTTTGATATAGTTTTCGGCAAAAACTTTCACGAGGACATGGTTTTTAGTATAGGGCAGCGATGTATATCAAACATAACTCTTTGTTAAAGTACAAGTATTTTTTATATCTGTTTAAAAATTTATTACAAAACTAACACGAAACATCAATACGTTGCCGGAAAATTATAATCAAAATTCCAAAAATATTGTTAAATTAAATAAAATCAAACTTTTTCAAAATTCCAAAAATATTCCAAAAATTAGAATAAAATCAATTATTTTTTTCTAAATTCCGATAATATGCCAAAAATTCTTAAAAATTCGAACTTTTCCAAATTTCTAAAAATATTGCAAAAATTATTACAAAATCAAAAATTAAAACTTTTTTCAAAAGTCCAAAAATTATAATAAAATCAAAAATTAAAAATTTTTCAAAATTCTAAAAATATTCCAAAAATTCTTACAAAATTTAATTCAAAAATTAAAAGTTTTTCCGAAATTCTAAAATTATTGCAAAAATTATTACTAAATCAAAAATACAAACTTTTTCAAAATTCCAAAAATATTTCAAAAACTATAACAAATTCAAAAATTTCCATGTTCAATTTCATTTTCAATTACATTTACGTCATAAAAACAGCTACATTTTTTTTTTCCAAAAAGTTGGCTAAAAAATAAATGAAATTATTTTTTAACACACTTGACAACATTTTTTTGACAAACCTATAATCCCATAATTCTCAATAATAATTATTAAATTTCATTTCGAGCAAACAATTTTGTTTTTTCCAAAAAATTGGGTAAAAAATAAATAAAAATCTCTCTTTTGACACACTTGACAACATTTTTTTTGACAAACTTATAATGCCATAATTCTCAATAATAATTATAAAATTTAATTCAAAGAAACAATTTTATTTTTTTCCAAAACGTTGGGTAAAAAAATAAATAAAAATCTTTATTTTGAGTTTTGACACACTTGACAACATTTTTTTGACAAACTTATAATGCAATAATTCTCAATAATAATAATAAAATTTCATTTCCAACAAACAATTCATTTTATTTTTTTTCCAAAAAATTAGGTAAAAAAATAAATAAAAATTTTTCTTTTGACACACTTGACAACATTTTTTTGACAAACTTATAATGCAATAATCTAGTTTTCGATCTCACATACCAATCCCGACCATCAAGATTCCCCCAAATTTAATGTTCCTACTCGTAATCACTTAAAATGAACGTTTTTTAAGCCAAAAATATGAAAATTTGCTATTTTTGACACACATAATGATTTTTTTGACACACTTCCGGTACAGTTATCGAACACAGCGTCCTTTCGGACCTGTATCTTGTGAATACCTATTTAAAAAAAAAAAGTTTTTGAAATCCCTCCAGCCGTTTTCCCTGCAGGCCGACAGACAGACATACATTTTTTTTTTTTGCTTTTTTAGAATCAGGAAGTCCTAAAACGTCGAGAAATGTCAAAAAAAGTGGGGGTAAAAATTTCACTTTGAGCTCATGAATGTAATACTTAGGTCTTTCAGACCGAAGTAACTGGGTTAAATTTGTTACGAAGCTCTTGTCCCTAAAATATTTTTTTTTAATCAAGTTCAGTCTTGTCGACTTTTCTCCTATATAAATATTTTATTTTTCTTAATTACCAGCTTATGTCTAACAATATTTGATATTATTAAAATTTAATCATGTATAAGGTTAATTTCATTTCTGACCGACATGACATCAGTGGCAAGATGTTGTAACATCACTTTTGACGATTCTATCGTATTTTACGCTAATCGGTTATGCTATAACACAAAACGACTGTCGTAAATACGATAATCGACAGTCGTTTTGTGTTACAATGGAGCACATTTCATATAGAAAATATTATTTAAAAAAAATTTTTTTTTTTACAAAAGTGTCTATGTCTAAGCTATTACTTACTAAAGTTTCCAAATTTTAAGTTGTAAACTTTTTGAATAAAAAATTTAAAACTCACTGTGAGAGACATGACGGAGAATGGACAAATATTTTTGTGGCCTCTACATACACTCACAAATCAAAGTAAACCGAAGCATTAAACAGCTAAATAAATTTTGTTCCTGTGTAATTTTAAAATTTAAAATTTTATATATTTTTTTGTAATTTAATATTATTTAGTATTCCTTATTCTGTTGTAACTGTGTTACTTATATTATTATATGTATGGTTCAATGAAATTATAAACCATAAAATGGCAGCTACATGTAATATGTGTAGGTGTAGTCAAACTATAAATGCTTGTGATATGATACATTGCGGTGGAGATTGTAATAAAGTGCTCCACCAAAAATACTCAAAAACATATCACTGAAAACAAGAATCTAATGTACAAGTGTAATGAGTGTAAGTACTATGTGGTTGTGTGATGTAATTGTCAATTTTGGTAAAAAAAATTGACAATTTATTTAAAGTCGTCATAACTCATGAAGAAAAGTTGGAAAATCAATCTATTTTTTTGAATTCAATAAAACAGACATTACATGACTTTATTGGTGTCCAAGATAAAATAGATAGTGTCAACGAAAATGTTTTAAATAATATAATATATCCCAGCCAACAATCTTTGGTTTCAAATCGGTTTTGAAACTATTACGATACTAAGGTTTCAAAACCGTATGGTTACAAAATTTGATACAATTCATCTGCATAAACGTTTTTAAAACCTCTAGAGTACCAATTTTGTCCAGGTTCAAAAAAACCTTAAAGAATCTCAAAATCGTTAAGAAAACGTTTCAGAGTACCAGTGCAATCTAAATTCTGAAAAAGATCAAATATCATCGCAATACAGTTTATAAAACGTTTCGCGTATTAATTTTACTAGTAAAAATCAGTTTCTTTAATTCTCGTTTTTAGAAAACGTTCTTAAAACGTCTATTTTCTTAAGAAATTAATTAAAAACCACTTTTATAACGGTTCTAGAAAACCTTTTGAGATCCCAAAACAGTTTGTAAAACGTTTCAATAATCCTTCGCAAAACCAGCTTTATAAACGTGTAATAACCGTTACTGAAACACATAATTACAGAAACCTAGTTCCAATAAAGAACAATACGATAAAGAGAAAGAATTGAAACTGCAAGTTTTTTAGAGAATTATTTAGTTTTCGATCTTTGGCCGGTTATTCTGTTACATTTGAAACTAAATAAATTATCTTTTTATATATATTTTAATTCAAAACTTTTACAATATTAAGAATAATTCATTTTTTATATTTTCTAGTATAAAATTAAATAACAATACATAATATAACATTATAATAACTAAAAATAATCAAAGAATTCATTCAAAATAATTAAAATAATAATATATTAAATAATAATAATACCAAAATTTAGTATGTACATATGTACATAAACATTAAACAACAAGTTTATTTTATTAGCAAAATTCTTTTGATTAAATTTAAAGTTCCGATTTATAAAGTCTTTAAGAAATCTACTGTTATAATGGTCGGTGTAAGTGGGAAATTTTGAACGAACAGCCTGTAATAAAACATTTTGAATTTCTTTATATGGAAGAAAAGGTTTTTTGTTTTTGCTTCCAGTTCCTGTCCATGACAAGTTTACCAAAACCGTATCCGGTTTACCAATGTTACTTGCGCATCCAGATGGATGCGGCCCACCAAACGCACTCAAATATGCAATCCGAAAAAATTAAGGCATTATAAGAAATAGCATACAACTTATCGGGATAGGACTTTTAATGATAATAAATAAACCAACCGTAGAACAGAATTTTAAACGTACCATTTGTTTTCTGAACTCTGGATTCAACTTGCTTTGACTTTCAAAGCAATCCAATGATTCGATGGTTTCTGTCGGTATTTCATAATCAGGTTTTTCGTAATTTAAAGCATTGTGAGTTTGAACTGGCATCTTATTAAAAAATAAATTTAAGGATCCCTGCAATGTTGTTTGGTTTTTAGGTAGATTTCATATAAAAATCTACCTATTGCAATGGGCTACATCTCGGAATTTCGGAAAAATGTTTGTGCCAAACGACTATATATGATAAGCGGAGACGAAAAAATAAAAAAAAAAAAATTTATATATATATATATATATATATATATATATATATATATATATATATATATATATATATATATATATATATATATATATATATATATATATATATATATATATATATATATATATATATATATATATATACACGATATGAGACATAACGAAAACGACCGGCACTCTCACGGTCGCATTTGTAGAGCCAGATCAAAAAACCATCCGTAAACATGTGTGTTTTATTAATATCTTGGTCAAGTTCGTAAATCAGAAAAATGTGACATATGGTTAAATAACTAGGGGCTTTATACTAGAAAAAAAGTTCGTTTTTTTAATCCGTTATAACGGCCGTTTGAATACTAATATTTTTAAAAACTTCATAAATTTAGAATCTGTGGAAAAATTTTAATCCGTTTCTTATAAATATAAACCTCTGCAGTTCGAGGTTTTTGACTTGTTGCCTTCAACAAAATAGTTTGCAACAATCCATAAGTACAATTTCCAAAAACCTTATAACAGTCAATGAAAAAAAATATAAAAAGGTTTGAATAGAAGAAATTAATTTTTTTTCTTAGAAATAAACTATTTTGATATTTTGCAGTAAATGGACGACATATGATATAGCGTAGGCTTCTGTCATAAATTGTCACACACATGTTCTGTGGTAGATTTGATATTTGTTTGTTGCAAAATTGGATAGATATAGTTTTGCTTATATGTAGCTAATTTTCTTTTTAAAATTTGTTCGATATCTGTTTTAAATTAGTTTGTGTTGTTTAAACTAATCTGATACATCAGATTCTACTGGCACACAAAACTGTCTGATCTCGAAATCTACCTATTTCTAGCGGATATACGTGCCGGATCGAAGCTGAATCAAGGTTTGTGTAGGTTTTTTGCAGATTCGGTTTCTGGGGAGGCAAAAACTGGCAACACACATTATTTATGGACGAATAATGTTCCTCCAAATTATTTATATTTTGAATGAAAGTTGAATTTATGTCTAAGTTTGTTTGTGCCATTGCGTGATGCATATGTTGATCCTCATTGTCAGTGCCGCATACAATGGAAGTTTACCTTTCCTTTCCCAAAGCGTCTTTTAGCGTTTCTACATGGATTGATTATATTTGTTTAATGAAGTTTTTAGAGCATATTAAAATTATATAAATCTAGTAAAATGGATTGAAGTTCGCTCTTGGAAATATTTTAAGAGTTTTAATGAATCTGTTGGCATTATGTCTGTATGTGTGTAATAACTTATCAATATTTTTTCGTAAAATTGTGCACGGCATCCTAATCCAATCTGGTTGTTCGAGGGTGATATCTTTTTTTAGCTGTATTAACTTCTCTTGTTTAGCTGTATTAACTAGATGGAACTGCCATGCAATTGCGCTCGCCTTCTTCTACTGTTTCAATTACGCAGTACATTTCAAAAATCAAATCTAAATCAAAGTAAAATATTTAAACAAAACAGAAGATTTAAAAACAGTTGATCGATTAGATGAGTGGACAAAAAGCAGAAATTCTGGGTGTAATTTCCATCCGAAATAACTTGCATTTTATATTTTTAGATGATCAATGCATTGACGAATCCACAAAAGATATATTTGCCTTATAAATGTTCAGCAATGTTGATTTTATGGGAGTTACATACAAGTCACTTTTAATATTTAATTTTTGCCCTATATTTTGGTTTCAAACTCTGTTAAAATAGCATACTGTAACGATTGACTATTTCTAATATTTCTCTAAAAGTAGGAATATACAGATATAACGAAATTTCCTAATAATTTGCTAATTTTTTTTAACACAGGCCTTCCTTTTATAGAATGAAAGGATATAAAAGTTTTTATGTATGTAATTTTAGTTCTTTGTTCTCGAACAACACATCTGTTCAAATTTATTGAGTTTTTAGAAAAGTTGTTTGATCAGATGATATATGTAAATTGTAAAAGTTTAAATGTATAATTTTTATTACGCTGAAAGCGACAATAAAGATAGAAACAAAAACATGGAAAATGCTATTTATCTCCGAACATTTTTTGATTCGGGATCATTATGTAAAATAAAATTAAACAATGGAGTTGCAATCAGTAGTGTATTGTGCCACAAGTGTTTTAAAGTTTAATTGTTTTGACTAATTAATTGTTCAAGTTAAATTTGTAAAATCAATCTATTTTTTTGTTTTAAAACTAGTTCAAATTTTCGTGGCATTTAGATTAAATTTTGTATATGAAGATTTTTTTTGTTGCAATATAAAAAAATAAAACAAACAAATAAAATAAAAAGTTCGACATTGTTGATTTATTACGAATGGCATAGTTTTGTATTTTAAATTATGAGCGTGTTTAATTGTTCATTATTCCACACCATTTATTGGAAAATAATTAAATCGATGGCGGTTAAGAAAAGTAAAAATGATTGTTATTGGAATCTAAGAAAATGTGTTCAATAAGCGCATACTATACATGATACAAATATAGCTCGTCATCAATATTTGAAAGTGATAGATTTTTTTTTTCAACGCAAAACATATATGTACAAGGTAGTACTTGAGGGCACTTGTATTATGATATTGATTCAGAAGGTCAAAAGTTTGATGTTGTTGGTCGATTACAGTGTAATTTTGACTCTTCTTTATATGGATATAATACTGGATATAAACTCGTTGTTATATACAATGGAATTTTGTGACAAATTTCGTTTAGCATTAGCTATCTCACATCAAGTTTAGGGAAATAAAATGCTTTGTTAAGGAACAATGGCTGATAGTTGTGGGTTGGAAAATTTGAAAAACTACATGTATAGAATGAAAGAAGACGAAGATCATTTGAGTGTAGTGCATATACACCGACATCTTCTTTGTTATTTAGGGTAATTATTTGATGTTCTTGATCTGGAAGTTTTAAGTTTAAGAGAAGATTGAAATTTTCAATATTTGTATGAGTTGATATGAGAACCGACTAACAGCCCACACTATACTCAGTACCTTGTGGCGACTGGTCAAGATCCTCTCGTCCTAACCATGCTACTAACAGACATCTTGCGGTCCTTACTTGCAGCTAATGCTGACTAGTCATCAGTTTAAGGGTGAGTTTTATTAGTGGGACCCCGTGAAACTTAGGATGCTACTATGTTCTACTGCGTCACACTTCCATCTTCTGAGGATCAATACGGAAAAATTAATAAGTCATTATTTCCATGCATGTAAATATTTATTTACAAGCATTTTCATTTTATATCCTAAATTATATAAAGTTAGAATCTACACCGATCCACGTAGACAAAACAAAGTATGTATTAATTACAAATATTTCTTTTCGTATAATTTATTATTTTCCTTCTAATTTCAATTCTACATTATATTTGATCCCTCCTTGGTCCTACTGCAGGAACGTAGAGTTCTTCGTACCGCGCAAGAACCTGAAAGCAAAAAAAAAAACAAAAAAAAAATCGATCTGATCTTCTCAGACTGAATAACGAAAGAAGAAAAACAAACGGGAAAAGAAATGCAAAATAATAAATAAATAAATTAAATTAAATAAATTAAATAAATAAAATAAATTAAATAAATTAAATAAATTAAATATATTAAATAAATTTAATTTATTTAATTAATTAATTAATTTATTTAATAAATTAAATAAACTAAATAAATTAAATAAATTAAATAAATTAAATAAATTAAATAAATTAAATAAATTAAATAAATTAAATAAATTAAATAAATTAAATAAATTAAATAAATTGAATAAATTAAATAAATTAAATAAATAAAATAAATTAAATAAAATAATTAAATTAAATAAATTAAATAAATTAAATAAATTAAATAAATTAAATAAATTAAATAAATTAAATAAATTAAATAAATTAAATAAATTAAATAAATTAAATAAATTAAATAAATTAAATAAATTAAATAAATTAAATAAATTAAATAAATTAAATAAATTAAATAAATTAAATAAATTAAATAAATTAAATAAATTAAATAAATTAAATAAATTAAATAAATTAAATAAATTAAATAAATTGAATAAATTAAATAAATTAAATAAATTAAATAAATATAATAAATGAAATAAATTAAATAAATTAAATAAATGAAATAAATTAAATAAATTAAATGAATTAAATAAATTAAATAAATTAAATAAATTAAATAAATTAAATAAATGAAATAAAATAAAATAAATTAAATAATATAAATTATTTAAAATATTAGACTTATAAATATTAATTAAACTTAGACATGCTTATCTCCTATTTTTCCAATGACCATGACGAGGTACCCACGTACCTAGTGATACTTTGGAATTTATACCGTACATAACCAATCGAAAACTTATTTAATTCAAAAATAATATATTAGGTTCACCAATCTTATGAACGCAAAGTAACAGACCACCTTGATTTGGGCCTTTACGAAACTGTTTATTTTTATCTGTTTTGTCAAATTTATTTAGCGTATGGTTTTTTTTGTGACACATTAAAACTTAAACTTAAAAATAGGTAGACTCTTCTATGAAATCTACCTAAAACAAAACATGGATACACATTAAATGAACTTACAATCGATTTGATTGCGCGTATTTTAAGTAAAAATTAAAAAGTAAAATATTTGAACATTGGGCAGTACATTTGAACATTAGATGTTTACATCGAGCGAGTCTATCCATGCTACTACATCGGGAGTTGCCAAATGGATGTCTGAGATGTTGCCATTGTAACGTCGAATTGGACACAGTTGCAATGTGTTTTATAGTTTGTTGTGGAGCGCCGCAGTCACACTCAGGGGACTCTGAAATGCCCCACTTGTAGAAAGAATCAGCACAACGTCCATGATTCGTTCTTATTCGGTTTAATGTAGTCCAGGTATGACGAGGCAAATCGAAACTAGTTTGGGTAGAAGTCGGGTTAGTAATAGAAAGGCCAGTTGTGGCGTGCAGCTGGCAGTCATGTTTTTGAGTATGTGTGCTATTCAACCAGACTGGTGCGCCATACTCAGCCACTGAGTAAACCAGACTTAGAGTAGTTGTGCGGAGGGTAGCTGGAGTAGCACCACATGTAGAGCCTGCCAGTTTGTGCAATATATTGTTTCTCGTTTTAAGTTTTTGTGACGTGTTTTCTAGGTGGAGTTTAAAAGAAAGAGTTCTATCGAGAGTAATGCCCAGGTACTTTGGCTGTTGATTATATTTAATGACAGTGCCGTTTGATAACACTGATAGTTCGTGTTTTGCCAGTTTTTGTTTAAGTGGAAACAGGAGCTCTCGGTTTTACTTAGATTGGGAAATAAGCTCCACGGTCGAAAATAGTCATTGATTATCCTTAGGTCAGTTGAGAGCAAATCCTCCAAAACACCCATGTCTTTGTTTTGAGTGGCCAGGGTCCAATCATCAGCGTAACCAAATTTCTTTGATGTTGTGTCAGGAATGTCATGAATGTACAGATTAAAAAGTAATGGCGCCAGGACGGAACCCTGTGGTAAACCATTGTTAAGCATTTTAGACCTACTACAGGAATTATTTAGATGAACTTTATTTATTTAGATGAACTGTTTTGTCAAATGAACTGAACAATAACTTTTACACTCAATTCACTTGTGAACGTTTACCATAGAAAAAGCATTTCCTATGTTCTTCAATTTAATTCCTAATTCAAGTTACGAGAGGTCTTTTAATTTCTTTTAATTTTTATTTCACTACCAAATTCACCGTATTTCCAAAATTCTGAATCCAATACGCTTATAAACTTAACTTTAATTGAATTTAATTATTCATCATAAAATTTTTTATATGAATCTCAACGCCGGAAAATAAATCTCATTGAGATGAAGCATGAAGTTTCTTTTTTTATTTTATTAACATGCACTTCTTCGTTCTCCGTCCAAGAACAACAAAAACCATATCCTCGTTTCAACCATTCATTAGCTGATAGTGCCCCATTTTCTCAATTGGTCAATGCAAGAACTAATTCATGAAATCGATTACTAAATTTCCTATTGGAAAAAATGGGCCGTCCATAACGACCTGATCGTTATAACCTCTTTCTCAATAGTTGGATAATTTTTCTCGGCTTTATTCAGAACATTACTCGCATAAACGATTGGAAGATCGACAGAGTTATGATCCTGAGGTAAAATGGCTCCAAATGCCATATCACTAGCATCGGAAGTTTTCGTAAATATTTAAAAAAAAAAAACAGGATATTGCAATATTGGTGGACTTATTAATGCTATTTGCAGTTTTTAAAAGATTCGTCACAAAATTCATCCCAAGAGTTGTAAGTGCTTGTGCCATTCATGAAAAATTTGCAATAAATCCCCTATTGCGAGTCCCACAAATAAATTTTGCTTCTTTGGTACTACGACGAATAGGGGGTAATTTTTTATTGCTGCCATCTTTTCTGGATCAGGATTTATGCCGGAAGAAGTTAAAAGATGTCCTAGATAATTGATTTCTTGATTTCTTTTTGTAGGAACTGACATTTATTTTAAATTGTTTTTAAATTGTGATCTCTAAGGTTTGTAAATATTTCTTCTAATTTTAGGTTATAAATTATGATCAACTAAATTATGTCCATGAGTGATTTTATCATCTAAATAGACGAAAAATTTTATTCCATTAATGCCTGTTATAACAGTATTCATTAATCATTGAAAGTTGAATGACCACCTTTTAAACCGAATGGAAGCCTTGTAAAGTGGAAATGTCTAAAATTGGTACTAAATTTTGTCTTTTCAAAGCTGTTCTAAATTTTTACAAATATTTGGTAAGGGATATATGTCGCTAATATAGTTATTTCATTTAACTTCCCTTAGTCTACAACCATTCGCCATTTTGTTTCACCCTTAACAGAGTTTTTTGGAACAGCAAATATCGGTGAATTCTAAGGACTCTTAGAATTTCCTATGATATCATCGTGAAATATTTATTGAAATTGCTCATTGACATGGGACTTGGTTGATTTGGAAAATCGGCACTGTTTTATATTAATTTTAGGAGTATCAGATAGGTAGGCATTTTATGAGCAATTGCATCATTTACAGTGAGTTTATCATTTTCAAGATGGGAGATATTATTGAATATCCTACATATGTTTAGAATGCTACTTTTTTCTTCAGGATTAAAATCTTCTACATTAAGCTTGGATTTAAGACGATCTTCACTAAAGTTTTTAAAAGAAGTTATATGAAACAAATCGTTTATCGATATTTTTTCTAAAAAAAATATGATGCGGTTTTTAATTCTATTGATGATGTTGGTCGGCATAATGGTTGGCATGATATGTGCTACTCTTTCATGGTCAGATTTTGGAAATAAAAATAAAATAAAATGTAAAAAACAAGATTTTTAAATATTATCTGCACTAGTTTACAAATTTTGAACTTTTTTTGACTCCCTGAATAAACCCCAACTTTTCTTATGGATTTGAACCTCCTAAACACGAATATCATACTCATTTTTTTTTGATTAGCTCTTGTTTTTGAGATATTCACGAAAAACCAATTTTTTCGGTGATCAAAAATGTTTTTTCGGTTTTTGAGTCCCATATTTTACAAAACAATCAAATTAAAAATATTAATGAAACATATGCATAGCAAATATGCCAACAAACATTTTGAGCAATATTTTGTAAAAATCCAGTAAGGATTCTGGAAGTTACAGTCGAAAAAAGTTAAAAAAATACGGAAAATTCATGTTTTTTTAAAATTTTTCTATTTTCAACACCATAAATTTTGAACAAATAAAGACACTAATTTTTTTTAATTTCTTGGAGCCTAAAGTAACTTTATTTTTTTTTCTTTTAAGCTAAAAGATACGAATATTGGTGCAGTTTGCACCAAGTTATTCAAGGTTTCCCAAAGAAAGTCAAAACTCAAAATTTGGAAAAAGAATTTAACTATAAGAATAATTTAAATTCTGCAACATAATTGATTTATATATAAGTTGTTTCGTAGTAGATCTAGCTCCTCCCACCTCGGAATTATTTTAGGAGTTGGAAAATATCAGTTAGTTGAATATGAAATGTCTTTTTTTGACAAAAGTTGTATTTTATTTGTATATGATTTTTCTCGAAATTGAGATTATTTTTGTGAAGTTTTTTGACATGATTTAGCTCCTCCCACCTCGAACTTATTCGAGGAGTTGGAAAATATCAGCTAGTTGATTATGAAATGACTTTTTTTGACAAAAGCTGTATTTTATTTGTATATGATTTTTCTCGAAATTGAGATTTTTTTTGTGAAGTTTTTTGACATAATCCAGCTCCTCCCACCTCGGATTTATTTTAGGAGTTGAAAAATATCAGTTAGTACTGAAGATAGGCAGTTCTTATAAATGGGGTGATTCTTTTAGCAGTATGTATTATGTTGCTTCCACTGAAAATCCTTGGATGAAGATTTTTATTTGTGGGTTGCGATAACAAAGATGACTTATTTAAAAATAACTAATCTCTCTCATGGTTTGTAGTGGAATGGAATGAACATTTATTAAATTTTATACTTTTTTTCGATATACGGTACAACAGTTACATTATACAAAAAAAATAATAATTGAACAATAAAAGAGAAAGTAAATTACATAATTTGAGAGAATTTAAATTTAAATACAAAGTTTGTGTTTATATATTAGGTTATCTCGTAATGGATGATAAAACATCTTCGTTACGCGTAAACATACTGCCGGCCTTGAAACGATGTTTCAATCTAAAATTTAAGTGCTGGGCCCCCCACTGTTATCATATAGCGGCAGTTTATAGAGCTTCTAGATTGGACGTTTGATGTATTTTTAGTTTTTAGTGTGACACCTTAAGCCAAGTTATCACTTCCTGGATGTAATTCCGTATAGGCTGGTTATCTTCTTTAAAGACAATGATGTCACCAAATTTGATGTTTCATTGCCGTGATTGCAATTTGGCACGCCGTTGCAGCGATGTCAAATACTCAGTGTGGCATATGTACCATAAGTGTTGGATAAACTGTTGAACTAATTGGCACCGTGTTAGATGGGATGATTTATTTTTATTGAAATCTGGTTAGATGATTTTTCTTATTGGATGCCCGATAACAAAATATGCCGGAGATAGAAAATCGATTAGATCTGGAGCAAGTATGGAATGCATAATGGCCTCAAGTTCCGTCAACAATGTGCTTAATATATCTTCGTAAGTCAGCATAATACTTCTAACTACTCGTTTCAGGTGAAACTTCTTTGATTTTATTACGCTTTCTCATAAGCCACCAGTGTGTGATGAAAATGATGAGTTAAGGTACCAATTTATATTTTTCCTTAAAAGAAAGCAAGAGATATGATTAGAATTTTTTGTTTAAAATATTGAACAAGCTTCAAGTAATTGTTGGCATCAACAAAGTTGGTGGCTATCAGAATAAATGTCAATGCAAGCGCCTTTACAAAACTTATGATAGATCTTCTTTTTATGAAGGATTTTACAGGTTATACCCAATCCGTTAGAACTGCTGCCATGAACTGATTTCATTGTGATGCTCGGTTTTGACACAAATGACATACTTGTGTATATAGTTTGATTTATGTAATGTCGAACTCCATCGATTCAATAATTTTGATGCAACATTGACATTAATAATGTTGGTTCTACGTAATGATGTGGAATATGCATTTCTTCCATTATTAAACTAGTGAATTTTGATGACTGTAGGATGTTTCGTTTCTTATGATTGCTTTGATTGACGAAATTTGAAAATAACATTACAAAATGACTATCGAGTTGTTGGCCCAACCATTAGTAAATCGTTAAGGGCCTGTGGGATCTTTTCTATACCCAAAAAACCTTTTGACATAGATGTCAATTTAAAATTAGTAAATTAGCTGAATCTGTATTTGAATTACGGTCTACAATAACAAATTCCAAATATCGTATTTAAAGCTATAGGTTCCATTTGAACCTTTGTTTATACGTTCATCGATAAAGGTATAAAATGCTGCATTTGAGCCGATCAGAATATTTATTTCATTTGATTGCTGAAATAATTGATCAGCCAAGTTAGGTTTTTTAAACAAATGCCAATCTTCAATAGTAAGTTTAACATATGACGTAGTGCTGATATTTGGCACAATAAACGAATTGATAGATAATCAATCATCTTGATGGTCAAGTGACGAGAATTTGATACACACATAGTCATTTGTAGAGCAAATTTGTGATCTTCTGAATCTATTTATGTTCGTTTGATATTGTGAAAGTGAAAGATTAAATTTTTCAGCACAAGTTTTTGATATGAGACTAATTTGTAATGTCGTTGAACGTGAAGTGTTATTTGAAATGTTGTTGACATTTACTGCGGCAGTTGGGACGATGTCTCCGCGAATTGTTATGTTAAGACTTATACAAGCTTCGTTTAATACTCCGGTAGGTTTGGTTACAATATTCATAGAAACAGGGCTGGATTGTAAATCTTCGAATGGTTGATCAAATGTGATTAGGAGACTAGTTCCACTAATTGCTAAATTCAGACTGGTACAT
The DNA here is from genome assembly GCA_963693315.1 of Diogma glabrata. Classification (NCBI taxonomy): domain Eukaryota; kingdom Metazoa; phylum Arthropoda; class Insecta; order Diptera; family Cylindrotomidae; genus Diogma; species Diogma glabrata. Next base: position 374,097,563 of record OY856186.1, read on the forward strand.
GATTCGTTAATTACTTTGATAGGTTGCATATTGGTAGTGATATTCATGTTACATGCACTAGATTGTAATTCTTCGAGTGGTGGATCAAATGCGGTTGGGAGACGAGCTCCGCTTATGCTTTCTTCGATGGGTTTTGATGCGATATTAATGAAACATGCGCTAGATGGCAAATCTTCGAGTGGTGGATGAAATGCGGTTCGGAGACGAGCTCTGGAAATTCTTTCTTCGATAGGTTTGGATGTGATATTAATGATACATGCGCTAGATTGTGAATCTTCAAGTGGTGGATAAAATGCGGTTGGGAGGCGAGCTCCGCTTACTCTTTCTTCAATAGGCTTGGATGTGATATAAATAATACATGCGCTAGATTGTGAATCTTCAAATGGTGGATAAAATGCGGTTGGGAGGCGAGCTCCGCTTATTCTTTCTTCGATAGGTTTGGATGTGATATAAATGATACATGCGCTAGATTGTGAATCTTCAAGTGGGGGATCAAATGTGTTAATCTGAGTGCTTGTAACTGAATCATGATTGTCTGTATGTATTAAAGTATGGTACCGTCGATTGAATTTAAGACAGTTCATCTTGTATGTGCAATTGTATGCCGAATGATTGTTGTTCAAACCATTGAAGCACCATATTTCTTTTTTCAGAGCGTCTATTCTTTGAGATGCAGATATTTGTTTAAAGACCACGCATTCAGATAAAAGATGTTCACAGTTATTACAGATAGTACAATTCTCCAAAGGTTGCAATAACAAGGTTCTGAATTCCGGTCGTACTTCAATTGGTTTCTTAACTATACTTCTATTCAGCTCTACTGTGTTATTGAGTTTTGAAAGAAAGTCCAAAAAATCTAATTTTGGATATTCTATATTGACTGACCTCTTCTGTCCACTTATCTTTGGTATCTTGGTCATATTTTTGATTTAATAGAAAAATAAACCAAGCTGTAAACGTATTGGTTTCAGGCATTATGCTGAATATTCACGATAAGAACGAGATTATAAATTAACGGACGGTATTGCACGAATTTTCAACATGTTTTAATACACACTTTGAATATTTGGATAGAACGTGATGAACATTTAAAACAAAAACACAGCTTCATGTACAAATAAAGTTAACTGTAATTCACTTCAACAGTTTAAGTTTACAGTTGAATCTTTTTAACACGGTAAGAACTACTTGGATAGTTGATTTAGTTTTTAATGCACGCTTTGAATATTTACACAAGCCGTGATGAACATTTAAAACACCACAGCTTCAAGTACAACTAAACTTAACAAATTTAAAGTTAAAACAATAACTTGTATTAAATTCACAACTTGATCGTTCTACAAAGGTAACAGTTTTAATAAAAATTATTTTGTCATGATGTTCACAATTTTAATAACTTTATTTTCCACGGATCAATTAGTATAAACAAAATGTTTTTTTTTTTGTTTTAGATAATTTACACAAATGTCTTTAGAATTTTTACGAACGCTTAAATATGATTTAAGTATAAAGAACATATTATACTTATCTTAACTTTTGGTATTTCCTTGCTGCAACCACGCTCTGCTACCATGAAAATCCTTGGATGAAGATTTTTATTTGTGGGTTGCGATAACAAAGATGACTTATTTAAAAATAACTAATCTCTCTCATGGTTTGTAGTGGAATGGAATGAACATTTATTAAATTTTATACTTTTTTTCGATATACGGTACAACAGTTACATTATACAAAAAAAATAATAATTGAACAATAAAAGAGAAAGTAAATTACATAATTTGAGAGAATTTAAATTTAAATACAAAGTTTGTGTTTATATATTAGGTTATCTCGTAATGGATGATAAAACATCTTCGTTACGCGTAAACATCCACAAATAAAACAAAATGAATTTGGGCTATTTTTACACTTGAAACATCTTGACGACGCCACTTAAATAAACTTGACTTTACACTTTACTAACAATTTATGTTGCTTTACAAGGCAGCTATCACTATTGATTTATTGATTTTTAAAAACAATACACGATTTAAAATTTATATTAGTAATAGTTTTTCGTTTTTAATTAATATTTTCACTTGAATGTTTGGAATGAAATTTATCCTCAGAGAGATTATATTTGCAACTAATCATACGAGAATTATCTACTTAAAAAAAAGCCTCTTAAACTAATTAAACAAAAGTTGGGAAAACCGAAAAACTATTAAAAGGGAGAAGTAATTGCTTTCTTAAATTAAACTTAAAATGATCATAAACGTAAGGAGTAACACAAGGTGGGCGGTGATAGAAAAAAATTTACATTATCAAAAGACAAAATACAGAGAAAAAAGAAAAGAATCAAACCTTACAGGTATTAATAGACATAAATAGGGGCTTAACTTTATGGTACTTGAACTAACCTAAATAGTTCTGATGTTATGATGTTTTGCCTCCTCACAATTCATTCTTTTGTTTATATTTTTCTATATACGTCTCATATCGATCCAATTCCCAACTTCGAAAAAAAAAATGGAAATTATACTTCACTATCTTAAAATAATTCTTTACTGATGTTTGAGAACGACTGAACATTTAAAATTATTATTTATGGCACAATAAATTAAGTAAAAAATTATTTTTTCCAAATTTTGAGTTTTGACTTTCTTTGGGAAAACTTGAATAACTTGGTGCAAACTGCACCAATATTCATGTCTTTTAGCTTATAAGAAATAAAATTGAAACTACTATAGGTTCCAGGAAATTAAAAAAAATTAGTGTCTTTATTTGTTCAAAATTTATGGCGTTGAAAATGGAAAAATTTAAAAGAAAATTGAATATTTCGTAATTTTTCAACTTTTTTCGACTTTAACTTCCAGAATCCTTACTGGATTTTTACAAAATATTGCTCAAAATGTTTGTTGGCATATTTACTATGCATATGTTTCATGAATATTTTTAATTTCTTTGTTTTGTAAAATATGAGACCCAAAAACCGAAACAACATTTTTGATCACCAAAAAATTGGTTTTTCGTGAATATCTCAAAAACAAGAGCTAACCTAAAAAAAATGAATATTATATTCGCGTTCAGGAGGTCCAAATCTATAAGAAAAATTGGGTTTTATTTCGGGAGATTTTTCTTGTAAACTAGTGTTATCAGAAACAAAACTAAAATTGAGTATTGGAAATTGGAGAAAAATTGTCATGCGATGTCCTCAATAATTAAGGCCTATATTTAGAGTAATATTGTATTGTACTGTTAGTGATTAATAGTTTCACTATATATCAAATCACCACAAAGCTCAATCGCAAAACAGCCGATCTTTTCCATAGTTGTTCCTTTAAATCTTCTTAACTGAAGAGCAACACGTACCAGTAACACGATGTCTCAACATTAAGTAATATAAATCAAAACAAATTAAATATCTTTTAGTATAAAGATTTTATTTTTCTTCTATATACAACTGCAATATAAACAAAGCATGTAGTGCTTTTATTTGAATACATGTATCAATACAATCCTTATTAAAACTATTTACAAATTTGTGTTAGTATTTTATTTTTATTATAATTATTACTTTCTAATTATTATGATATGTTAAAAAGAGAAAATAAAAATTAATCAATTAATTTATATTTTGATATTTAATTTCTGTTTTTGTTTTTGTTCCTTATCTTTGGTTCATTTCTTTTTATAATATCTATAAAAATCAATTTGTTTTATTTTAATTATATACTTATTGAATTTATCTTAATAATTTAAATAATAACTTAATTAAATAATTAATTATATTATTGTTAATTTTCTTTCTTTTTAAATATATTTATTTTTTCTTTTACTGAATTTAGAATTTAGTTTGTTGTAGTTCATTTAATATCAGAAAAATAAAATTTGTTCCAATTTTAAAACTACTATCCTTTTGGTATAAATTGTATAAGGTAACATGTACCCCGCTTATTAAACATTATTTCTATAAAATTAAATTAAAAATAAATTAAAATTTACAAAAACTTAAATATTAAGAGAATTAAAATTTATTATAATATTGTTGAACACTTAGAAAGTTAAGCATTAAAATGTAATTATTACTTCATAAATTTAATAATTAAAAAATTATTAATACGTACTTAATTAATAAGTGGTCAACATTTTGTGATTGAACAATGTTAATTTATTATAAATTAATTTTTAATATGTTTTAAATTTTATAAATTATTAGATGAGATTTATAAAATATTGAAAGGTGAATAGAAATTAGAAGGACGGATTTGAATTGTTTGCTGTTGTTTTGTGATATTTTATTATAAAAATTAATTAAATATTTATTTCGATATTAGTTGATTATAATTATTAAGCTATTTCGTTACAATACAGAAAATTGAAAGAAAATGATTGAATAACTTAAAAATAGAAGAAAATTTTCTTATGAGTTTTTTTCTATTCTAATTTACTTATTTTAAAATCAATAAAAAAGTTTAAAATATTGTGCATTGTTATTGTTATATAGTAATTATTGAGAAAATCATGTAGTGTTACTTTTTTACAGCAAAAAAACAGTAGATTGTATAACTAGTCCGATCGTGTTTTCCAAATAAAAGTGTAGTTTGCAGCACGAGCATAGCGAGTATCATAACAGCTATTATCAACTGATTTGTATTTCGAAAACTCAAAATAATAATTATTTATTGCAAGTCAAGATTATTTTGTATTGAGTTTAAATTGTTTTTACTATAGCTAAATTATTGCCATACAGTTTTATAACAATTTGAAGTTTTAGTAAAAGGCTATATAAAAATAGTTCAAAAATATAAACATAGCCACTATAACATCCGTTAGTCATCAAATCTCACATGAAGATGGAGTACTGAGTTTATAATTGAAATAGACTTTCAACTCAAAAAATAGTTTTTATATTTGTTTTGATGTTTGACATTTATTTTTCGCATGCAACAAATATTTTTTTTGAAGAATGAAAAATATTTTTTAGGTATATGTAACCAAAATACTTTTTGATTATTTTATTTCAGAACAATATTGGATATTTTTGTGCATGTGTTCTAAAAATTTTTTTGATGAATTTTAAACGTTCCTCGTGTGGAATATTAGAATTATCTTGTTCTCGTTGTACTAAATAGGCAGCTAGCTTCAAGATTCAAGATTTTCGTTTACTTCTTCTAATTATAATGTTTTTACAAACAAACTGTTTACTTACAAAACAAACTGTCAACATATATCAAACAGGTAATGGTTTGAGTCATTAAATTTTGTTTGCCTAATTTAATTAGTCAGAGATTTATTACTGTATTTATAAAACATACATTAATTACCTAAGTTATGTACTATTAATTTGCATGACTTTTTACAATTCAGTTCTTTCGTTAACGAAAACACACAGATTATCTTTGTTGTTACAAACATAAACTTCATATTTTGATGGATATTTTTTTCATTTATGGCGTTTGGATTGTTATATAAAGTTTTAAGCTAAATGACAAAAACATACAGACACTGTAATTTAGTATATATTATATTGTTCAACGAAGTCTTTAATGTACGGAAATATGGCAAAGAAAATTTTCCTGATAAATCCTGATATAGAAAAATATATTCAGAAATAGAGACAATGACAAAAGTTTAGCTCGATTGATCAAGAACCGAAACCAAGAAACTTTTGTCATCCAAGCGCTGACGAGTCCAGTTCACCATTTTCAAAACACAGGCATTTAAAAGAAAATCGCTATTTAAACGCGAGAATTGAGTGTTTTTTGATTTGCACGATTGGATTAGTCCCTGTGTCGGCACCGCTTTAATGTGATGATTACCACATATTTTATACTTCGTGAGGCGCCTGTCCTTGACGAGCCCGAAAATATTTGTTCTGCGATTTTTCTCAAATCGGCCGCTTTTGTGTTCGGCAAGCTCCAAAAAAAGCCGATTACCCGCGATCTAGTAAACTCTACAACATTTTTTTTAACTGCGGGGGTTAAAAATTTGTTTTAGAACCAGAGGGTAAGCTTGTCCGACCAAAATGTGTCTGCTATTGTCGAGTCCGACAACTGACATTTTGGTATGTTTGGGTTGTCCGACTGGACAATAGCAGACATATTTTTGTCGGACAAGGTTACCCTCGTGTTCTAAATCAAGTTTCTAACCCCCATAGTTGAAAAAAAAACGAAAATTTACAAGATCCCGGGCAATCAGCTTTTTCGTAGCTTGGCGAACGCAAAAGCGGCCGATTTGAGAAAAACATCAGAACAAATGTTTTCGGGCTCGTCAAAGACAGGTCCCTCACGAAAAATAAAATATGTGGTAATCATCACATGAAATCGGCGCCGGCCCAGGGACTAGATGAGATATATGTACCTAATTTATTCACAATGAATGATATGGTTGAGCTTAAATTTCGCACGAACTGAAGATTACTTGTTGGTTTATATTCAAAACACTAACACTCTTTTGATACTTCATCTATGTTGGCTTGCTCTGATGAGAAATGATACACTTTTTTAAGGTTAAAACTATTTGTCGGCTCGAAACAAAAAACGAAAAGAGTAAATACCAGACCTGTCTTTTGAGCATTTCTAACAGTTGAAACTAAACTTACCACTTCATTTAATTTTTTAAGCGCAATGCGGGACGTAACTTAGGCAGCTCTATTCAGTTTTCAATATTAGCCAATAAGCATGTAGCAATTGGATACACTTAAATCGAACAGATAAGATGCAGTGTGTAATTGTGACTTGACCAACAAATAAATGTTTTAGATGTGTAGAACAAGCACATAAAGTGAAAGACAGTCCAAAATATTTGAAATGAACAGTTTGCACGAGGGACTAATGTGCTAGAAAGCACGTTAGATTAATGTTTATTCACTAAATCTTTTTCCCACATTGAAAAAGTGTATCCAGATCAATTGCAACCACTAAGGACCACAACAAGGCTTACTGATACAGTAAGTTTGAGATCTAAAATGAACGTGGTATTAATTTGCGATCTGTTTAGATATAGTGCTATTTCCGTGATAGATTCCGTGCTACTGTCAAGGGCGTTTTTATCTACATCTGTTACATTTCTGTTATGGCATGTCCCACTTTAATTTCGGTGGACTGTTAATTTGAGATGTAAAAGCATGACTGCTAGAGAAATTATATTGTTTGACTAATACTACTCAAATATGGAACCATGCACACAATTTTTAAGGATAAACTGTGACGTAAACCTACTACTTTACTTTTGAATTATTTTAGAACATCAACTAAATGTGGCTTGTTACAATACTTATAGATGGTAACTTTCGTTTAGATGTTTGTCACGCAAACAGTAGTTTCAATAAATGGTTTCAATAAAATACAAAGTATATAGTTTTGTGATTAAAGTTATAACAATTCTGGCGACGAGGATTAACGAAAAATGGTAACAATTAGTGAAAGTGCAGTGCAACCACAACGAGCCGTGAATAATTAGCAAAGCAATTTTAAGGTGGCCAAGTTTAATAAAAATGTATCAAGTTGGGCAAGATGGCTGAAACGCTTGGAAGGCGCATTCCAAATTTTATAAGTGGAGGATGCGAGAAAAATACATTTTTTACTTAATTTCGTTGGCCCAGAAGCCTACGAAATAGTGTGTGGCCAATTGGCACAGGAAAGTCTGTATACAACCACATATGATGTGTTAGTTGGACATGTAAATTGCCATTTCAACCCAGCACCATTAGAGATAATGGAAATTTGGAAAAACAACGCAAGAATATTTGGCAGCTTTGAGGAAACAAGCAGTAACTTGTAATTTTGGAGATTACATAAACACAACGCTATGGAAGCAGTTTGTTTGGTCTGAGAAGTGAGGTTATTTTGGAGCGGCTTTTGGAATCGGCAAACTTAATTTTATACCGAGCTGTTGAAGTAGCGACAGCATTGGAAATGTCTTCAAGGAATGCAGCACAGCTTCATCGGTCGAATTCTGCAGCTGGTAAACCTAAATTTAAAAATAATGTTACGCAAAGCAACACACAGGGTGGTAATTCGAAACATATGGAGTCCCGAGTGTGTTTTAGATGTAGTTCCCAAACGCATTTATCAAATCGATGTCGACACAAAAATAGCATTTGCGGTGTTTCTAAAGTCAAAGGTCATATTAATCGGGCATGTAAAAATAAAATTAATTAATTTACATAATTAACTGATTTGATTGACTCTACCCAAATTGCATTTAGTGAACTTAATATTAATTAATAAACTAAACTTGAATCCCATTTTTATAAGGACTAGACCAGTTCTTTTTTCGATCAAGCCATCGATTGAATCTGAATTAAATCGGTTAGTTAGTGATGGTATTTTTGAGAAAGTTTACAATAGTAAACGTGCGACACCTACAGTTCCAGTTATTGAGCATGATGGATCCGTTCGTTTGTGTGGTGACTATAAAGTCACGTTATATCCAAGCCTTGTTATTGATGAACAAACTCTTCCCACTATGGAGGAATTATTTGCGTCGTTAGCCAGGGGAAAAAATTTACTATATTAGATTTGTGTCGTACATACTTGCAAATGGGTGTGCGTCCTGAAGATCGCGATTTCTTAACTCTTAGTACACATAAAGGTCTTTCTAGACCGATTAGATCGATTTATGGCATCGCGTCAACACGTGCTATTTGGCAACGTCACGTGGAGGTAATCCTTCAAGGTATTGAAGGAGTTTCAGTGTTTTTAGATGACATTAAAAGTGTTGTTTCTGACGATTTTACACATTTAAATCGTATGGAATAAGTTTTGAAACGTTTGTATGCTCACAACATACAAATTAATTTGGGTAAATGTGACTTTTTTAAAGAATGCATTGAGCATCGTAGATATAGGATAAATGCAAATAATATTCCTAAGCAACAAAAAAAGATTAATACAATTTGCGGAATGTATTCCCCACAAAATGTTGACGAGGTCCGCGTTCTTCTTGGATTAATGAATTATTATGGCGTTATTATCCACAGCTACCATTGATAAAATCATTATCTATGGTTTTCGACCCGGTAACATTGTATTAGCTAGAGATAAGTGTAATATCGATCAAAGCAAATTTTCACTTCAACAAAATTTTTTGATGCGTGGCTCAAGAGTATATGTTCCCCAAAGTTTGATAAAACGTGTATCAGATGATTTTCATTAGCAGTTATTTTGGAGTTTCTAGAATGGGGTCTTTAGCTAAAAGCTACTGTTGATGGCAGAGGATGGATGACGAAATTAAGGAAGTAGCGAAAGAATGCACAGATTGTCAACTTTTTCAAGCTATCCAGTATCCAGTATTCAAACTAATCAAAACCATAGCCTTCTAGAATATAATGTCTTAATCTCCTTGAAATCTAGAAATCTATATGGTCAAGCAACTATAAACTAAGTGAGCAGATCCAGAAAAATTACCGTGAAAATAGGAATGAATTACGGCAAACCATTGCTACCAGCCAGTATTGTTCAGCATCTCAGAGATTAAATACTTCATGGACTACAAACTGATGAAACTTACTTTTGGATGTAGAAAATATATTGAAAAATATCGTTTGCATGAGAGAGACGACATTACGTGAACAATTAAACCACCATTGGTGATTTTACCATTTATAACAATACAAAATTTATGGCATGGTGGACAATTACTAGTAATAATGAAAATTATTTATTTAGCACAAAAAATTATTGGGAAAATTGAATGAAATAAAAGCCTTTAATCTGTTTTAGTTTAGTCTTAGTAAAAGTAAAGCGTAAAATGCTTACAGAATACTAATATCAATTACCATATCGACACAAACCACATCGAGGCTATTTTTCGATTTTTTTACGGAGAAGAATAAAAATTATTATATTTTATATGTTGAGTTGATACAAATAGTAAAGATGTAGGCTTTGTCGTAGTTTAGTTTCTATTATCGGCCAAACAAATTTCAATTGAAACGGAAAAATGTATCGTTTTGGACCTTGTTACACAAGTTAGAGGATACTTTCTTTACATTTTTTAATATCATTTATAAGAAAGTTAATTAAAACTCAAATAAAATTTAACTATTTTTCTTCTATTCACCCTGTTTTGTGTTCTTTTAAAAGTAATTTTACTACCCGAAATGTCTTTAAAACTAAAACTAAAACATAAAATTAAAATTAATTATGTTATAAAAAATAAATATTATTTTGGTTTACAATCATTTCTTTGTGTAATCATCATATGACTTGATTTAACAGCAATCCATTCATTACGGCTTGAATCAAACCATGTTAATCCTAGATTATAACGTCCATTTAAGTTTGCATGTTGACAATGTGAGAACCACCATCCACCTTCATAATTTGCCGCACAATGTGTGTTCGAGATATCTCGATCGACATCAATCGATGAAAACTCCATATTATTTTGATAATCCAATGCATCCGATGCATTACCTTTGTATCCAGATATTTTCAAACGATAACCATCTTCTCGTGATGCTATACTAAATTCATTATATTCCGTTATCCAAACATTATCGTAAATATCTTGCATTATTATTTTTAATTTTGTACAATTATTTTGTGTTAAATGATGTAGAACATTGTTTCCGATCCAAAACTCACCTGATGGATTACCAAAACCATCAGCATATTGTTCCCATGATCGATTAAAATCAACACTTCCATCATGTCGCTTTTGAATTGTGGTCCATTTATCATCGCATCGTGTTAAAATTGGATTATGTTGTCCCAATGGTGCTATTAAATATAATCCTTCTTTTTTGGTTTCCAAATTTATTTGCGAACAATCGTTTGGTAATTTATTTATTATTGATTCGTATTGTAGCTCAATTGTTTCTAAATCCTTTACTAAATCCGTTGCGTATTTTATTTCTGTTGAATCGATAAACGATGATTTTACTGTTGATGAGTTTGATTTTGAATCAAGTTCAATCTAAAAATAAGAAGAAAAAAAGTGTCGAGTTATTGTTTTAATTGACCAAGTTTTATTGATAGTTAAAAAAAACTATTCAGTTGTTGTAGCATTTGAAAAACAAAATATTCGTTCTTTCATCATTTTGAGTAGCTTATTTTTCTTAGTAATTGAGTTATCAAATGTTTTGCCTTGTCATATTATGTAGAAATATTTGATAAATATTAAAAAGTTTTCCCTGTTCAGTGGACAATCTGTCACTGTTACGTAGCTCAATCGATTCAATGAACTAAGGACTAATAACAAAAGGATTACTCAAAACGGCATGGGCTTAAGACCATATGTCGAACTCTGTCAGGTTGAATGATTCCGAACCAGTAGAATCTCAAAATTACACTTTATCTTACTTTATAACTGCCATACAAAAATACCCAAATGCCTTTCTTAGATGAAACCTACCAAGTTTACGCTCTTTTTAATCGTTTCACGTATGATAGATCGAATCGTTTCACGATGATCGTTCACATATGATCAAAGGAAGAAAACAAAAAAAACAGCTCAGTTACGGGTAATTAGAGGAAGCAAAACCTTCGAAAAATTATGGGTCCTAGAGGGTTCAATTTCAATTATTGTTGGATTCTCAACAAACTACGCAATAGAACATGAAACTGTATGAAGCTACTAATTAAAGCTTAATTGGATTGCAAACCATTGAACCTCTACATTAGCTTTCACAAATACGATAATACTGTTACTATTACTCAAACAAATACAAAAAAGTTTTCATTCAAAAAAGAAGCTCATTGACTAGATTAAAACAACAAAAACTTGATCTTGAACATTCGAACTTCCCCACTAAAGACGGCAGAAGTAGGTTTACGAAAACTGCATGGACGCACTAAGAAGTCCGAATTGTACAAAAAGGTCTAAAGTAAGGAGTCTGCAAATAAATCTGTACGCGTTACTAATGGTCCTGGTAAATTTGAAACTTTATATCTAACGTTGCTCATTATTTTCCAACCAGAAACCATAAAAGGACAGCATACGAATAAAAGGTCTATCAGTCCACACACAATAGTTTCAACAAACGCCCGAATGTTTTTCTATAAACTGAGTTTGTTGATTTATTTGAATAACTTTTTTTTATTAATAGAACAATCACAATAAGTATCAAACAATCTCATCCAAAAACACTTTAAGGATATGTTGAAGAACATGCAAATTTTGTTAACATAAAAGCAAGAAAATCACTTTACTGCCAATGTTCAAACTTCTGTGGGAGACTAGGTTGTATACCAACAGAAAAAACAAGACATTTAAACAAGGAATATATGTTATAGCCCTAACATGTGTCATCTAGATGCCATAGACAATCTGAAACGGCTGTGTTGAAATTTTCAAATGTAAATTAAATAATTTAAACACATTTATTACATTTCAGAATGTATTAATAAACATTTTTAATCATTTCGAATATTACAGTTTCTCTTCTAAATATATCTCATAATTCATTTTCTAAACCAACAACTTGAACTTTTCAAATTCAAAAATATTCTCCAAGCAACTAAATAACGAAAAGTATATTAGACATGCTCACAATAACGAAAATGTTTTTTCTTTAAGTTGTTAGATCTTGTTTGTTTTTTTTCGATCAAAATTTTATAAATGTCATGGACACATTTTTTATTCGTTCGATGGTTTACACTAAAACATTAAAGTTAAAAATAAAGTATAGTGTTTGTTTAAATAATAATAAATTGTTGTCATTTTTTTTATGTAAATGAGATTTTCCAGTTCTCACCGTATTTTCACAAAGAGGAAAGCTTTAAAATCATAAAAACTCCACGATTATTGTGAACCCAAAAACAGATACGACACCAAAGTGAACGGAAGATTACATCAACAAAACAAATCGTTATCTTCAAATCTTTTCGTTTTTCTTTGTAAAGAACAACCTCTTGTTCTGTGAATTTCGGTTTTTGGGTGTTTGTATCAAAATCAACTATTAAATTTACTACACAGGAAATTCTAATGTGTAGTAATAGAAAGAAAGGAAGAGATCAATTTAAGTCTCATTAGAATTTCACTGGGATACAAGAGCAATTGCCGTAACTAAGCATACTACATTTGTATACGTGCAGATTAAACATATACAGGACGACGGACCCAAAGGTTATGCAAGGACGAAGTCCACACTTTTTTGATTTATGTAGAAGACATCAATCAAGTGAGGCGCCCTCGAATAATTTTAACTTAAGTTATTTCGTTATTATTATTATTATTAATTTTTTTTATTTGTGCTATAGATTTGTTTTTTTGAAATAATAGGCTAATTAATGCCATAATTAAGAGATTCCCATCTCAAAGTTCGTTCGGAACCTTAATTTCCCGGCAAATTATTTTGGAATATAACTTTAGTTGACGTATAAAAGTACAAAGATATCACATTTAAATTGAAGATACAGACTTACGGAAGGATCACATTCGTCGATGGAAGCCTCCTGTAGATTTTGTTCGATAGAGATAGTGCAAAAACAATTTATAATCCCAAAACATTTTCTGGATGATCTTTGGGTCACCTATGAAGCAGACATGGAGTAAAGGTGGATACTTATTGTGTTTGTCTATTCGCCAAGCAATTTAAAATCAAACTCGCACTTGTTAAGAGTTCTTGGCTTTACTACCAAATTTGGAAATACAAAACAACAAATATTTATGAGTTATTGTTTAAAAGACTTAAGGCTTTGAAGAGATTCAAGTAAAAGGTACAAAGTGGGTATGTTATCAGAGTCTTTACATCAGAAGACGAGCGGAAACATTGCCAAGGTCCACCATGTATTTCAGTTTGTTGAACAACTTAACGACTGGTTAGTACGAGCTTTAAAGATTTTATGCCTATAGATAAGACCACTTGGACCAGCAAAGGCGAAGCGTTTTACGCAGCTGTTCACCTCCATAAAAATTCATTTATTGAAATCTCTATTTTATTCATGAACCATTGTGTTTAAAACGGTTTATCTTATTCTTGAATCAATGCGTTCAAACAACTTATCTTAGATACACAACTGATCGTTTTTTTCTATTTTTACATTTTTTTCTTCACCCGGTCCTGAGTGTTATCTACTATTTCTGTGTGGATTCAGTTGACTCATAAAATTTGTTGATATATACTAGGACATTAGTTTGAGAAGTAAATTGATGAATAGATTTCAAAAATGTAAGCTGTGATAAAGAAAAAAAAGAAAAATCCAAATCCAAAAAAATTGTTTGTAGCTTTTGTGTATTAAAGAAAATATAAGATAAATTGCGATTATTTTTAAAGTTAGCAAAAACTTGTTTTTGTGATCCGTAGGAGAGGAATTGTATCATTTTGTTCTTCGTTTGAACATTATTACAATTAATTAATAATTTGTTTTATTGTTATATTTCGAAATACAAATTATATTGAATGAATGGAAAAATGTTTTGGGTTTTTGTTGTGTATTGAATTATTCGTTAATTTGTTATAATCAAGTGACGTGGCTATTTTATTTTGGTTAAATGTACTTTATTCTCTCGTGTTTTAAGAAAAAAGGAAACATGATAGTAATAAATGCAAATTCCTTGGATTCTGTGAAGTGAAATGCATATGTATAAATAAATAATATGGTAAATAAATTAATTAAATATGAAAAGATAGAAAATTCAAAAGCCGTTGTTTTCTATGGGGCTGGTTAGAGATTTGTTGTTTTTTCGTTTATAACACTTTTTGATTTAAATTTGATAAGATTGAGTATCAAGCCCGAGAGTTATTTTTTTCTGAAAATTTCAACAATGGGCGATCGCATTTTATTACATTCGTTGTGATATTTTTTTCTTTAACAAATTTTAACAATAGCCGAAGCCATTTTTGTTGCATCAGTTGTTTTACCAAATTCAACGTTTGCCAACGTCAGTATTACATCAGTTATTATATTTAATATTGTATTGATAACAAATTCAACGAATGCTGACATCAATTATTATCTTTGATATTATATCTACAGCAAATTCAACGATTTATTCATTTATTCATTTATTCATTTACTCATTTATTCATTATATGATTATGTTGGTAAGGATGATAGGTTAAGTGGATATCAATGAAATGAGGAGTGGGATCAGACCAATCATGGGGTGAGTTAAACCTTTATTTAGATTTTTTAACATAGTCGTTGTGGTTATATTGTCGTTGGTGTGATGACCTTGGCTTTGCCCTTTGGGCTCGTCAGAGTCTCTGTTTTTCCATCTTTCCGTCTAAACTGTCTTATTTGCGTGCAATTTTGTTCATTTGTACAGGATAAGGACGGAACATTGTTACTCGAATTTACATAACTGAAGTTTTTCGGATTACAACATTGCTTGGCACGCAGTCCCTTCGTTTGTTCCTGCTATTGGTTCACTATAGGATTCAGCGTTCCTTAGATATGGTATAGTGGAACAAAAGCTACACAAATGCCGTTAAAAGTCCGACGAAAAACATCTGAAAAGAGTTTTGAAAACTCGTAGCTAGCCTGATTGGGCTTGGTATAGAGGAGCTAAGCTTTTTAAAAGTTTTAAAATAAAAATTCGCATGATAAGCATTGCAACGCGACTAGGATAGATGATGTTGCATTAATGAGCACCTTGCAGATGGAGCGCTTCGCAAGATTATATAATCCAAGATTCTCCAACAACACTCTCATTTCTTCAAAAGGCGAAACAAACACAACTGGCAACACTCCTTCAGCAAAATTTGCCTGGTTGCATATTTAAACACTTAAAGAAAGGAAACTGAATGAACTCGATCAAGATAAAAAAAGTGATTTGGACTGGGCATTTTTTTCCCGAGCTAGCTATGATACAACAGTTCTATGACGGAATGTAAAAGTGGCTTGCCAAGCTTTTGGATATGTACCAAAATCTTAAAGGGACGTGGGTCGTCTTTATCTCAACATCAGAGAAATTTAACTTTTGATGAAATTCGTGTTCTAGATGATCCGAAATTTGAATCGTACCAGTTTTCGTTGACTTCATACTAGGCAAGTTTGTATATATTATAGGTCCGTGTTTATCAACAGGTGGTCCGCGGACCGTTAATGGTCCGCAGAAAAAGTTTAGTGGTCCACGAATTTCTTTAAATTTATTACCAGTAGCAATTTTAATTTAATCGAGGCCTTTTTTTTGCTCCCCAAATGTGAATATTAGTTCACAAATTAAAATTTCACAAAATAAAATTTTCTACGATAGCATATTCTTTTCTTTTTCATACAGGCTTAATGTCTTGTGTCTTAAATGTGTGGGCATTTGAAAAAACAATTTAGGTTTTCGGCAACTACAAATGTAGGTTTATTTTTTTTCAACCATAATTGTGTGTGTTATTACTCTTAAAAGAACCAAATAAGCAGCTGTTAATTTTATTCTGTTGCTCGATTGATGCGGTAGTATTATGATCGTCAGGATATAATATAACAATAATATAAAAATTCAAAAATTAAAGAAGCATTTGACAGACTTACTTTAAAGTCATTTTGTTTATTGTTTTAATAATAATGTCAAATGCTTTATAATTTTTGAATTTTTATATTATTGTTATGTTATATTCTGGAGATGGGCCAAGCCCGAAATATATAGATTTTTTTAAAATAAAATATTCATATTAATTCAAAAAACCGGTGTAGTTGAGGATATACAAAAATAAATAAATAATAGTTTTTTTTCACAAACGAAATTCAATTCAATTTAACTGTAGTACCCTCAGTATTCAAGAGAGGGACATGCGCGTTAGTTTGAATTTATTGTTTTTTAATTTATTTCACAATTCAATACAATCAAATAAATTGTTTTATTGTGTTCCGCAGCGTTAACAGCTGTTTATTTTATTCTATTAAGGCTTATAACGCACACAATTATGGTTCTAAAAATAAACCTATATTTATATTTGGATGGAATATGTTGTATTTTTAACCTGTTTCCTTATTATTTCCACCGTGTGACAAATTTACACCATTTATTTATTTATTAAATTTTAAAGAAAAATAAACATTTTATGTAATCACAAAATGTAAATTTATTTTTAAAATAATTTAGGAAATTAAAATACACATAGTTTTTGGATTGGTTTTGATTTTTGGTCATTAGTAATAAAAAGTATGATTGAGTAACAAGTACAGTCTCAATGCAACGATTTTAATTATTAAATTTTAGTTATACAATTTTAAAAATTTAAAATAAATGTACATTTTGTAATTACAAAAAGTGTTCTTTGTTTCTTTAAAATTTAATAAATAAATAAATGTTGTAAATTTGTCACAAGGTAGAAATAATAAGGAGGTTGAAAATATAACATATTCCATCCAACTAAAAGTTATTGTGACACGGAACCAAACATATACTACATAAAATAAAAACTCCACTGAACTGAAATAAATTTTTTTAATCGTAATTTATAAATAATTTCATTGTATTTTATATAACAATCAAAAATAACATTTTCGCTTTGATGATATAAAAAACAATAAATTCAAACTAATGCTCATGTGCCTCTCTCGAATATTGAGGAAGGCAAAGGCTACTATGATTAAATTGAATTTAATTTCCATTGTGAAAAAATTAGTATTTTTTATGATTGTTTTTTTGTTTCTCCATTTTTATTAGTATTTAGAACTTTGATGTCTTTCATTGTAGGTCATTTCATTTTTAAAATACCAAACAATTAAATATGTATCGAAATTGAATAAATGTTACTAAATTGTTTGAAATTAATGGTACAACAAAATATCGTTTTAAAAAATAAATAAAATTAAACATAGAAAAAGCAAAAACGGTACCATATTGGTGAGACTTCGGTGTTCCTCCTAATTTCTACATAATCGAATTGCTCACAAACTATATGCTATCAACTTGAAATTTTCTACAGTTATACAATGTACTTGGTCCCGCCTACTCAAAACAGAACAGAAAAATTTCAAATTTTTGTTTTTATCTGTATTTTATAGACATAGATAAGGAGATAGTAAAACAAAAGATTTTTTTTAAAGGTTTCGAGTTTGATTTAGAAAAATCGAAAAATATTGAAATATATAAAAAAAATTCATTAAATTATCGACAGCTTAGTTTTTGAGTTATTACCAGTTTGTTTGTTTTCCTGCCTCCCCCTTAACGTCAAACATAACAAAAGAAAAAAATTGAAAAAATTCACGATTATAGGTTATGTTGTAAAGTTTAAACTTAATCTATGGCGGTCGGCTTATAAGGGGGGTTGGGAGAGGAAATTTTGAAAAAAATTATTTTTGGCCTTGACGAGTGGGGCTTGTCATATGAAAGGTTCTTTTTTTCCTAGTCCAAAACAACTTTGACTTGGAAAGCACAGTTTTCGACATATTTTCCAAAATGTGAATTTTTTTTCCTGTTCCCTCCCTCCCCTTGACTTCAAACATTACAAAAGAAAAAAACAGAATAAATCCACGGTTATAGGAAATGTCGTAAGGATTGAAGGAAAACTATAGCGGTCGGCTCATTTGAAATTTTATTTGAAGGGGGTTAAGAGTAAAAATTTCGAAAAAAAATTATTTTCGACCTTGACAAGGGAGGTGTCATACGAAAGTTGAGTTTTTTTCTAGTCTAAGACAATTTTTCTTGTAATTTTCGAAATCAGTGTTTTGGATTTATTTCTAAAATTGTAGAATATTATATACACGGAACCCTCGACGAAGAGAGTTATATTCGTACTTGTCTGACTTTTTTTATTCGTTTTACTTACTCTCTCAATGAATTTTTAAATAATTTAATTTAAATTAATACATGTTACTCTGTCGGAAGGATAAAACATTGTATTGGCTTCATGCTTTATTTTATTTAATTTCATTCTTTCGCAAATTCGTAATGCTCGCATTGTAAAGTTGTGCTCGAAAAATAAACTATACCATTAAACGCTTACACAATAAATCACTATTATTTCAAATTAGGAGTTAGAACGATATTTTTTATTTTTACGCCTGTATATGGGAAGGTTATATTTGTTTATCTTATTCTCTCTAAAAGAAAGGAGTAAATTAGTGATATAAGAAGCGTTTTAATCTCTGTTTATTATACATCTAAATTCGTTCTTTTCCTTTTTGCTTTGTTTTAAATGTTTATTTCGTTCATCTCTGTTGTTAAATTGCATTTTTTATGTAAATGTGAGAAAGATATAACCTGTACTTTCACCCATCTAACATGAAATATTTCGCAAGGTTCGCAAAAAAATCTAATAATATTCGTGGGTCGTTAATTCTTTAAATAGGTCAATAGACCGATAGTCAACTATTCTGTTATGAGACTGTTTTTATCAGTCGCGACTGTATCTATTTACATTCTTGTTTTCCAATCATATTATTCGTAATTGTTGAAAACATGGAATACGAACGCATCGATTTCGATGTTTTCAATAATTATAAGTACGAGAATCTCACTAAGGATTTGGTTGAGTTGTCTTTTTGATTATCCATGACTGAGCGGTCATATTATTGTGGATGAGTTGTGAGTATAGTTAGAAAAAAATCCATGTTATTTATTTTGTTTTGTAATTAGAAAATTTTTGAACCTCATCCGAGAAATAATAAAACAAAAAAAAATTCATTGTTAATAAACTCAATGTTGATAGTATAAAATTATAATTATCAGAATGCCGTACAATTTATAAAAAAAAGATTCAATGTAATTTATTTGTTTAATTTAATTAGAATAGTAAAATTTTAATCTCATCCAGAACTCCGAGAAAAGAAATTCATTGTTAGTTAGTTCAATTTTGATAGTACAAAAACAAAAGAAAATAAAATACAAAATTCAGTGTAATTATTTAAAGTACAATGATTAAAATTATTCGTTACGATTAGCCTAAATTTACCTATAGTGACTTAATCAATCAGTTTATGTGATGTCTGTAAGATATATAGTAATAGAAAAAAATTAAATTATTTAAGTTGTTTTATTCCAAAAAGGAATAAAAATTGAAGGAACCCAATACATAACCTCAACAATCGAGGTTTCGTGTTTTTTTTGAGTTTTTTTTTGTGGTTTGCATGGCTGACTGTAAACTGGTGAATTACAAAGAGAAGAATTTCGCTTTTGATGTAAAAATTGTGAACGAAGTTCATTGAACGTAAATCCTATAAATATTCAACGATCGTCCTAGCATTCTGGCGCAATAATTTCATCAATTTAACATTAATTCATGATTGTGGCTGATTGTTACTGCCTATATATTTCATGATTTTGGTTCAACAATCGTCTGGACATTTTTGGGGCAACAATTCCATCGATTTAACAACAATTCAGGATTATTGATCATTGATATTTTATGATTTTCGCTCAACAATAGCCATTTTAGTTGACACAACAATTACATCAATCTTTCAGAGGTTTATGATTATTACTGATTATGGACGACTTTTGCTGATTATTGCTAATTATTATTTATCGTTGGAGGATTTGCTGTATTTTAGGAGTACCATTCCACAATCACTAGTATAAGTTTGGCGCAAACAACACCAATTATTTCCGGTGGTTAAGATACATATGATGATAGGCTAAGAATAAGGAAGGTGGAGCACAGTTGGATCTGCTAACATCATGGGGTGAGTCACTTTCTTATATTATATTACTACATATATGTTCTGGTATTTGTTTGGCCTTTAATAATGCCTTATGTCTTACAAAAATAACGTTTAATAATGGGGTGTTCGTGACGGTCGCGGCTTCTTTTTCGTTGAGGGTCGCCAGAGTCTCCTTCCTGCAATTTTCTTTTTGTTTCTGATCTGCATAATTTTCGAAATACGCGCACACTGTTTATTTGTGCTGGGGTGGTAGGTACACTTTCTTAAACCCACATGCTGAAGCTAGTTCAGGGTTATCAACCTTGCTAGGTGCGCGGCCTGCCTCTACTGATCCGTTTGTGTTTCCAATAAACCAAGTTCTCCATTACAATTTTTCCGTTGCGTTGTTGTAATCGTAAAATCAGTTTCCTAATCCCTGACATGAATGCCCATTTTACTATGAAGTTTACTTCTTAAATAAAGATGTCGTCATTCTTTATTTCGGAATAGTGTCAGTTTACATTGGTCATGGACTCTGTATTTTATATACAAAGAAGTTGCTAGAGCTATTGTAAGCTTAAATCCCTTTGCGTAGTTTTTGAGAGCTTTTGGATAGCCGATAAGGTTTACGCATCTTCATGGTTATACCTAAGGTAAGTCTGCTCGTATTTTTTATTTATTTGTAAGGATGAAGCTCATAAGGTTGCAGAAAAGCAATACAAACATCTATGCAATATCAGAAGTTGATGGAGAAGTCATCAAATTAAAAAATTTAAAGAAACGCTGAATGTTTTTATCATGTCGATGCATGATGAAATACTGGATATCAGGAAATAAAAGCAAGCCGTTGGACATATACAGAATTATCGCTCACTGACGATGGTGCAACAGTCTATTTAAGAAATGACGATATCAGCATGTAGCTTAAACTTGGCAAACATTGTGTGGTCTAAATTAAAAATCTAAAAGTTTTAGATCTTTATATTGCCTACAACTTTGCCATACGACTTCTTTTCCATAGGACTTTTAGTTTTGCCGGAAATCGAGATAAACCGTTTTTTACCCTTAAAAACTCACCCCTTCCCCTTCCCGACCTCAGATCGCCCGTAAATTATTTTTCCTTTCATTTTTATAATATTCTCTTTCTTTTCTAATGGGCTTCAACCTACTATTATTTTTTTCACTTTTTATTATTTTTAAGGGCTTCTACCCTGGTCTATAGCTCAAAACTTTACATTTTAGACTAGGATTAAATTCAATGACTAAAAAATTTTTCGTTTATGGTAAAAGGAGAAATCAAGGAGTATTTTCTCAATTTTTGCACTTTTTTTTGCATCGATTGAAAGTAGCTTTTGATCTTCTATACCTATGTTGAAGAACCGAAATTTAATTACTGTAGTGTATACGTTGAAAACATTGCTGTCCTGGTCAGCGGTAAACATGACTCTAAAGCTGCAATTTGAATGTTTTGTGCTGAACTATTGTAACAAGGTTGGATTCTGTCAATCCGCAGCTAACAGAAGTAAGTTCGATTTTACCTCATCCGTTTTTAACTGTACACAATTACAGTGATTAGATGCTTGAAATGCTAATGGAAAGCAAATCGGCCTGGAACTCACAGCTGAGTTACATGTCCGACAAAGTCCTTGTAGACACTTGCTTAGCAAAACTTGGAGTCTTACTCCCTGCATATTACTATGGTTAGGCAAAAGCATTATAAAACATTTGCTTGACACATACAACATTAGTCTAGTTACCAAAAAATGATAACAAAAATATAGAAATATAAATATAGAAATAAAGATTTTCAGAACCAACAATAGAGATACTTCGATCTTGTATTTGTAGATTAAATGTATACTATATTTTGAGCTGTATGGTAAAAAAATTGACAAGAGACAGATATTCGGGTGTCAATGTGGAGACCAGAGACCACAATGGCAGCATCTTACAGTCACTAAATAAAACAATTTATCAGACTTCCTGAAACCAACCTTGGGACCCAAATCTAGTATGAAACAATAATAAATGCATGAAACAACAGCGTATACTAGTGTATACAAAGATACAAAAAAATAAAATAGCAGACTATTTAAAAAATTAGGAAGTTACTAATAAAAAATTTATTGCACTAGTGCAATGAAAAAGAATGGAGTATTCGAATTCGAGAGGTACTGTGACCCTTTTGTTACTTTACGCAAATAACTTGTTTAATAATTTTGATGAAAATTGTGATATTGCAACAAGTTTATCGATTATTTACATGGAAAGTTATTCATATTAAGCAGAATCAATGTTTTAAAATGAGATATAAAGAATTGATTTTTCTACTACGTTTTTATGTTTGTTGGGACCTTACAACCTTCTTCCACAAATCAATTCGGATGACAGTTTGCACTTTAACAATATTTACTTATTTTAAAACATAGTTCCAAAATATTAAGTATTTTCATCACCTTTGAAAAACTTATCGTACATGTGAACCCTGTTAACCTGTTAATTTTGTCTTTATTTGTAATCGTTTACAAGTTGTTCTTTAAATTGTCATATAACATCTAGAATTTTGTATATCAGGTTTGTTACCATTGATTTCAGTGTCAGTTCCTTTATATAAATAATTTCTTGTCATAAACATGAATTCAAAAAAAATGAAGTTGACATCAATAATGAATATATTGTTGTTTTCTGTTTGATATATGCCTGTTTTCATTCTTACAAACACTTTGATTTTTCGTGACAAAATGAAAACTTATATATCTTTTATTACTTGTTCCATCGCTCATATTCATATTTTTTCCATCAAATCAATTATAATCATATATTCTATATCTGACACAAATAATAAATATATCATTTTAGTTGACTACTGAATATGACAAATTGAAAGAGTCATTTGCTCCAATAAAATTATATTAGAAAAAAAAACTGATGATGAAAATGTAATATTAGAAGAAAAATCGATCATATAAGTAATTATTCAAGAAATCTAATTAAACAGAAACTGTAACACGCTATTATAGCAAAATAGGGTAATACAACAAGGATTTTAATAGGAGATGATTATATCTCGGCTCAGCTGCCAGGTAAATAATATTATATCTTGCTTTTACACGAATTCTACTCGTTATAATATTTTCAACTCATAAACATAGTGTTAGAATAGAGAAACGTTAATAATTGCAATATCCGTAGTCGTTCATTCAGCATTTCCTTTTCTCCATATTTTTATAATAACATTTTTTTGGATCAGTTAAGGGTGACATAATAATTTCCTATCTTTCATTTATTTGTGTTACGAATTTTTATTTGCGTAAAAATATGAAGAAAAACGTTTAGACTAAAGAAATTGTTGATTCGCAACGTCCATTAAGGTTAGGAAAATAAATACATGGAAACTTAGGGGGAAATAAAATTTTTTGTATCGGATGTTTGGTTGTTTAAAAATGGATTGAAACTGTTGAACTGAAAACAAAAGCAGCAGAGAGAATATCGTGTATATAAGTGGCCATAATTTGTTTGACGGACAACTGACAAGTATAGAGAATAACCTCATTTGATTAGAGTTGACCACAATTCGTTAATCCCACAACCTTTAATAATTATTGTCCAAATTTTAAACAAACAGTGTAAAAGTTATCAAAATAATGGCAGATTGGCGCATTTCCAAGAAATAATATCTAAATCTAAAGAGTCCTAATCGGATCATCATAATTAAATCTACGTAGATTTGAATTTTGAAACATATAAACAAATATCTAAAACAATTAAAACAATTTGTACCGGGATAGTGGAATCTGAACTAAAAGCAAAAATCTCTGCAGGTCTCTTTATTTTTTCTTAGTATAGATCTTCAAAGATTTTTTAGAATATCCAGAGATCTTTCTAAATTTTAGAAAATGGAACACAAAACTTACAATGTTACGATTTTCAGATCTGTGAATATCACGAGCAAAATGGAACGAGTAATGTGTTTTACGACATGTGCAAAAATTTAACTTGTCTTGGACGAAAATTGAAAATAGATTGCACTGGTAGACGACAAGGTAACAGCAAAAAACGTACAGACATATCTCATCGAAATACTATGTTGATCGAAGAGTCATCTGCAAATACTCCTATCGGCATAGCAACTGTCGGGAGGGTCTAGAGATGACAATTGGAAGCCAGCCAGAGAGTTCGCAAAATCACTGATAACACGGCCAAAATGGACAGGCAAGTCATTGACTTAATTTGAGAACCAGCTATGCAGATGTAATTAGGTCAATAAAAGTAAGAACCCTGGGCTGAGAATTATACCTAGAAAATTTAAATAGGTTTGAAGAGGCGCCAAAAGCTGGGAGCACTAAAAATAGAGACGAAATATACAATAAATTTCATAGAAGACAATGATGACCAACACAACAGTAAGCTGGTTCGTGACAGACCTACCAAAGGCTAAAATGGAAACGCATTCCCATATAATGACCAAGTGAGGTGACACGCTGATCTCACAAAAGTTTGTGATCTTTCTCTCCAAAAGTGCTGTGCAACTTTGTGCAAAAAATGGCAACAGAGGCAAGGCATTAACCTATGCTTTTTGAAATCCAACAAAATGAACTGACGAAATTCTTAGCGAATTTAATGCCAACTGAAAGAGTAAATCAAAACATGCACCATGCTGAAGTTTCAGCTTAGCAACAATTTTCTTTTGCATGAATCAACGCGATCAATACAACTTATCGTCTTCTAATTAATATCTTTCTCAACCCTGTTTGCAATGATTTTGTTTTCATCGATTGCTATCTCACAGCGTCTTTTTTCACTTCAAAAACTATATTTGTTTTTACACCAAATATTTTCTGTCTCTAAGAGACCTTTTTCTTGCGGTAATTATTTATTAATCAAAAAAAAAGGATATACTCTTATGGATATATGAAAGTGATTTAATAATTGGTTAATGGCAGTGAGTTTAATATTATTGGTGGTAATTTGTGACCTTGAAAACGAGAGATTATTATAAAGAAAAAAGTCAGACAAGTGCGAATAAAATTCGTTCGCCAAGGGTTTCGAAAATGTAAAAGAACACAATATCAAAAATAATGGACAAAAATCACACCAAAAATGTTGCTTCAGGTTAAATCTTATCCATTGCTGTTTATGGTAACTCAAGAAAGATTCAATTACACCAGCTTGTAAACGGTTTAAATTTTTTTTATTTTTTCGGTCAATCAAGTGTCGAAATTTAGGGGTTAGAGAGGCTACATACTAAGTATATCTTTTTTTACAATAACACAAAAACTGTGCATTGAAAAATTCTAAAAAAATTTTAATGTTTCTTAAATTAAGTGCTCTTTTATATGACACCACACTCATTTAGGTCAAAAATGGTTTTTTTACTCTCTTCACACCCATCCCCTAAACACACAGAGATATAATTATTTGAGACTTCGCTATGATTTTCATTCAAAATTCACCAATCTTCCTATCTCTGTGAATTTTTGCAAATTTTTTTGTCAATCAGTGTCGAAACGTAGGGGAGGGGGGGGGGGGGGGGTACGATCTAAATTTTGAACTTTTTTGACAATAACTAAAAAACTGTTCACAGCAAAATTCTAAAAAAAATTGCAATAATTTCTAAATCAAGTACTCTTTTAAATGACACCCACTCGCTTGGGTCAAAAAGGGTTTTTTTACCCTCTCCACCCCCGTCCCGTAAACACACAGAAATATAATTATTGGAAACTTCGCTATAATTTTAATTCAAAATTTACCGAACTTCCTTACTCTGTGAGTTTTTACAAATTTTTCTGTCAATCAGTGTCGAAACGTAGGGCTTATAATTTATTGTTTTTGTCCCAAGCCTGGGCATCAGATTTTTGGTCAATTTTCTTTTTGCGAGTTATTTAAAAAAAACATTTTTTGTCTTGGATATACAACTTGTATTAATATTTGTTTGTATTATATTGATTAATTCTGTGCAACAATCGCCTGAACTGATTATTGGTACTGAGCTGGGAGAAATTATTTCTTGAACACACATGGCTGAAGCTCGCTGGAACAAAACTTCGCTAGGCACGCAGTCCTCCGATTGCTTCTTGTTAGTGACATCACTAACAGGTCCATCACAGGTCCAGTGTTCATTACGCAGCTAGGACATTCACTAAATAAAACCTGAGACGCGAGGCACGTAAAACAATTCAAATCTTGCATTATTCAGAAGAAAAACTTGTTTTATTGATTATTGTTTTAACAATACAGTTAACCATCTTCAGCAAATAAATTTTCTGGCGAGTTTTTATAATTTACCCAATTTTCAATTGCAATTTACACAAAACTTTTATGTTGACGCTAGAATAAAAATGCGACTGAAACTATTGTTCAAAATCCCAAGGATCACAAAATGGGATTTATTTTAGGTCAACCCAAAAGAGAGCCTTAGCAAGTTAGAATTGTTGGTAACAGATTTATCGACTATCGACCTAGCCTAGTGCGAGCATACCACTAAAATTTCATTGCAAGATGCTAGAATGATTCTTAACCTCAACAAATGCCAATTTGCACCATTTTCTTATGTCATGTGAGGTACCTCCGTGCAATAAAATGAACAAGTAAAAAGCATGAATGAATGTTATTTGCAATTTGCTATAACCTCTTAAATGGTTAATCAACTCTGACGATTTCTTGGAATGATCAGGTTTCGACCCTTAATTGTCACTTAGCCAGTGGTTAAGCTATTTTAAACAATTTTTTTTAAAATAAATTAACAAGAACGAAACCAACCTATAAACTGGTCAGGATAATCTCATCAAGTTTAAACGAATTTTTAAAAGCAAAACAGTGATACTCATTCATCGTTTTCTCTCTCTCCAGATCGCTGTTACGATTAGAGTTAAGACGATTTCTTTTCAGTTGTAATCCTTTCCTTTTGATTAACTTTTTTACTGCAATGTTTCAACAGGACAGTAACGTTTATGTGTATGGAAAAAGTTTCGTTAAAAAGTTTTCAACATTTCTTCGTCTATAAAGTTACTGACTGATGTTGTATACTGGTCATCATGAAAATATATATTCGATATTTGACTCAAAACGGTTTACGATTCTAGAAATTTAAAATTTCATAACTCACTCGATTTTATGTTTCCAATTATCCTTTAACATCGAAAAGATTCACTGAAGTAAAGTCTATTTGGGTAAAACTGGACAATTGCTTATTCCAGAATTAATACGATAATGTGTAACTCTGAGCGACCAATACTCCCAATTACCGAAATACAACCCGATTTTAGAAAATATAGTTCGAACCATAGCCATTGCTGTTTACTCTGGATGGTACCCTCACTTTGGTGACCGTTAATTTTGCCTTAGTTGCATTAGTGGATGAATCTACCATACGATTTTCATGATGTTTCTTATTAGAATAAGTGAAACTCGCTCCACGTTGGCTTTTGTAGCAAATCTTAAACCACACTTTAACAAACTTCCAACCGTTTCTCTTCTCATCGGTCTACTAACAACTTTATTGCTTTAAAAAAATTAAATTCTTGTTTACACATTTCCCTCACACTAGATACAGCTGCTAGATCAATACAACAACCCTACGACGGACCTTCACTTCTTATCAACAAAAATAACAAAACATTCACTACCAATATTAAAGGTAGAATTGCTGGTACCGGATAACTTAAACTTAGTTATCAAGATACCATGTAATCCTTCACGGATAAGCCATGATTTGCCTATGTTTGCTTTCATAGAAATCGGGATCTCAACCCTGAGAAATTAGGAGCAATATTCTATGATTGATCTCATGATACAAGTGAAGCTGTAAATTTGACTTACAGTCGCGGTACTTCTGGTACCAGTTTGGGACAAAAAGTAATTGTTACTAAACATGAAATTTGAAATAGACTCCACATCGCTACAAACACAAACACATCGCGTGAACACAATCCTAATTTGTTATATTTTTATGTAACAATATCACCAATAGAGGGGTGTATGTGGTGTAACGTCAAATTATTTATATATAAAAGGATAATTTTAATCAAATTATTTAAATTTAAATAAAACCAGTACTAATTTGATTTTTTTCATAATTCTGGTAAAATTTATTTTTAATTTCGAAGGCATTAACAATTTAACATTAGATGTAGGGGTCCAAAACACAGGTTAACCCCTTGATTACTTTACTATCGTTTATAGATATTGTTGTCCAAAACAATTCGAAGGAGCCATGTACTCAAAATGTATCCATGTATTTAAAATTAGTCAAAATAATACGATTGCTACATTAACCTGACCATAAATCGAACTAGCTCGAGCAATCGTCAATAAATTTTTGATACCACCTTCTAAACTAACGTTTTATGATGCAGTTAAAATTGGTTTCTTACCTTTTCAATACGTTTCTGTAAATTCTCCCGATTTACGTTTGAAACCGATTTAAGTTTTTCCACATCACGTTGTATTTGATTTATTTGATCTTGATGTGATTTTATAATAATTCGTTCATCTTGTAAAGAGCTTACACTAACTGCCATCGCTTGAATACTTTTCGCAGAATTATGTCCCTCCTCACGAATTTTATTATGTTCAGAATTAAGTTGAGCTGCAGTAAATTCTAATTTCGATATTTCTTTTTGTAAATCAGGAATTGTTTTATCAACTTTCGATTGTACTGCTTCTACGTCTTCCAATAGCTCCAGCATTGAACTATGTAATTTATCAAAATTTACAATTTGTCTTGTTAGGTTAAAATTTACATTTAGCAAACGTCGTTGCTCTATTTCTATCGTATGGATACGTTCATCTAAATTATTGTTTTGAATTTCTTTTAATTGATCATTAATCTTCCCTTGTGCTCTTTGTAAATTATGGATTTGTTGATGTACTATACGTTGATGTCTTTTTTTATTATGTTGCTCTGATGGAAAATTGTTTGCTTGATCTTTCTGAAAAAAAGAAAAAGAAAATTTAATTTTTTTTCTATGTAATAAATTCTCTTTTAATCAATGTTGTATATGTAGTTTTCCATGATTCTATGTTTCGATTACAGTTTTGATTAAAATAATTTTATTTCTTTCCTATGTCAAAGCTTTTAGTTTGTTTTTAATTCTGTCTGATTTACTATCATGAGAATAAAAAAGCAAAAAAATTATGTCTTACACACATTTACAGACACAATTACAGAAACATAATTTGTTAAACTTTATCAAGGTACTTTGGATATAGCTCTAACTTACAGATGTGTAAGCCAAAAATATTTTAATAGAAAAACTGTATATTATGAATAAATTTTTAATATTTCAATTATTTCATTCACTCAATTTGACAAACAAATTTTAAAATAGTTTTTTGATTATAGTAAAGACGATATTCGCTTCTGTGTTTGTTTACTATATATATAGAAATTAATTTCACTAACCAAATGTATATGTAATCGTATTTATATGTACAAAATATAATGAAGCAAAACCACACCAAGCATTAACAAATATTCTTTGGTTTTACATATTCTAACGATATCATAAATATTTCTAGCAAATTAAAGCTTTATAAATTATAAATTTTTAAAATAAAATATAATAATTGTGTTTGTAGAGAAATTTTATCTTAATACTGGAATTAATTAGGCTTAGTTGAGAAATAATTCTAAAATAGAAAATTTGAATTATTTTTAGACTAAATTATGTAAATAATAGAAAGATTTATTTTTAAAAGTAGATAGAAAGGTGTTTTTAATTTTAGACTATGACAAAAATATTCAAATAACTGCGCCAGAAAAATAAACTATTACACAAACAAAGAAATGCACAAATGTGGTTACAACGTTTCAGCATATTCAAAATGGTAATGTCAAAAATTTTTTTCATAAAAAATAACATGTTTTTGTCATTTTGGTGTGGTTCATTCCCAGTTTACGAAATTTTATACTAATTTCAATTAAATAAAAATTTTAAAGTGCAAGAACAATTTATTACAACCACACTTACAAGTATTTACATTTGGTGGCTCGAACGAGATCGACATACCACAACACATGAGCATAAACCCTATTTTGCACTTAACCGACCCATAAATCTTAGTATGAAAGCATTTTAATTTAAATGAAAAATAAACATTTAATGCAAGAACCATTGGTAGTATTGGTGACAGTGGTGGGATTGTAAAATAAAAAAATTAGTGAATGATCTAAGAGTTGCAGATACTATAACAAAGTTTTAGCAAATGACGTTATCAAAAAATGAGACAGGTAAAACGACTTATTAAAGTTATGGTATTCAACAAAAATACAATCTAACAAGTTTTGGATAGCTTGAACAAGCAATAAAATAGTTGCCGAACAGAAATAAAAAATTGTGTTGTCCTGAATGAAATAGTCTGAATGAAGAGTCTGCAAATTTATTCCGTCAGCCAGAGCAACGTTTGCGGCATGACTGTGTCGATTCAATAGAGTCCATCCTTTTTGAATTCCTTATCTGCGTTGATCTTACCTAATAAATTTAATACTCAAGACTTTTATTACGCACGTCAAAAAAAGGTAAAAACATCATCTGTGGTTAGAAATTCGTTTAGGTTGAATTTGATTTGCTGGTGGAATTTAATTCACAAAAGTTTGAAAAACGCATACATTAACACCTCAGAAGCCATGTTGTTGTAAGACTCAGGTTTTAAATGGTGTTTATGTGTTGTTTTTAAAACAAATGTAGAACATCTGAAGAATGTTGTGTTAAAATTTTAAGTTGATCGGTAGAGCAGTCTCCAGAACGGTATGCTAGACAAGTCTGAGAGTTGCCGATGCAGGTTTATACGAAGCTCTTTTGTACTTTATTATATATATTATAACATCTAAATTTATTTCTTTGTAGAAGGACATTTTAAGTATGTTCGAACTACTAATGTCTTTATAAATTAATGCAAAAATTTAGATTTTCTACTATAAAGCGTTTTTTCAGAAACTTAAAAAAATATAATGAACGCTATAGAGATAGTTTATGCTATTAAAATCCGGCCGGTGTGTTTGTGTCGGTCTGTCTGTGGACAACATATCTCAAAAACCGAAACCAATTGATTCCAAATTTTGTACACAGGTATCTTAGAACAGTCCTTTCGCGTTGACTTTCAGATCCGCAGTTCAATTATGACCTGAGATATAGGGGTTAAAAGACCAAAATGCTAAAACGAACGAAAATGTATTTTTCGATCTGTCTATGGACACGATGTCTCAGAAACTACTTCGCCTATCAATCCCAATTTTGCTACACATGTGTCGTATGCCAATATTTTCCAAACATTCATTTTTAAGCCAACAGGTAAATTGAGACCCGGATATGGGGACAATAGGTGTGTTTGTGTGTCTGTCTGTCTATGGACACGATATCTCAGAAATTAATTGACATATTGGTCCTAAATTTGGTAAACAGGTACCTTAGACCAATATATACTATGGTATTAAATTTTACTTCGATTGTGATCTGAGATGATGGGTTTATCTGTATGAGATATTACAACGCTGTTTAGTCATGTAAGAAAATACATTCGTTGAACCGTTTGTTCTCTGGAGACGATCGATGAAGGTAGACAAATTATGCAAGGCACGCTTACTCTTCGATTTCGTTAACTATGATATCTTCAACATGCTATAGCTCTTTTCAGAAGACAATTCACATTGGTTGGTGATCAGCTGATTTGCATTTCGAAAAGTTTTAAATGATTGTTATGTCTTGCAAATCAGGGTTGTTGCAGGTAAAATTTGTGATTTTCGATTTATGGCCAGTTTAACGTAGCAAACGTGATATTTTGACTAATTTCGATTAGATGCATATCTAGATATTCCTACTAGCATATTTTTTCGGGGAGGATAGGGAAGGTCTGGCCTCTTTTTTGTGGAAAAAATGAGTAATCGCAAATCTCGTGAGTGACATATAAAGGAAAGGTGGTTCCAAAACATTCACCGTGCTGAAGTTTGAGCTTAATCGAGAGCCGGGTGAGGAATGGCAATCAAACATATTTAAAAACTTAATTAAAACAACAACAAAATATTTTTTCTTCTAAGTGATATTAGAATTTTTAGCAGAATTAATTAGAAAATTGGTTATTTGTGGTAGTGAATGGATTGTCGTCGACATTAAAACAATATAGTTTTTCAAAAAATAACAGACTAAAAGTATAATTTATTATTTTCTAAAATTAGTGACTGATTTGTTTTTGTAATTATATTAGTTCAATAAAACAGTATTTTAAGGATATGCTGTTTGATTCAGAGAGATTGTGAATGAATAAAATAGGGATAAGGACATATACAATAAAACAAAAAACTTCAGGTGTTCGGAATAATTACCTTAAAAGAGACTACGTTTACCGCTATTTATGATTGTTTTTTTTTACATGTTGGTCCCAGGCTTTGACACTTTTGGCTTACAAATATTTTGTGGAACTTTTTTTTTCATTAAACTTACTCGTTGGCAAATGGAATAGAATTTATCGCTGTTTTTTAAATTGATTTTTCTTCAACTATCGCCTTTTTATTCGTTGCAACATTTACATTGAACACCATTAATTGTATTTAATTAAGATACTGAAATGACAGCCTAGGAATAACGAAAATGTGAGGAGTTAGATCAGGACTACCTATGGGGTGAGTGACGTATACATAATTTTTTTTATGTTTATATTTTTACGTAAATAAATTTTAGTATTAGTTTAAATGTGACGGTCTTGGCTTTTTCGATTTTGGTGTCGTCAGAGTCTCATCTGTTCTATTTTTCTTGGTCCGTCTGTTCTGTCTCAAATGGGTGCATACTGGTTAATTTGTTCTGGATTGGGGGACGTTCGATCTCGTATTCACATGACTGTCGCTAGTCGGAATAAAAAATCTCTAGGTGCGCAGTCCTCCGATTGCTTCCTGTTCGTATTCTTTTCAACTGGATCAGTCTCCATTACAGAGGACACGATAACTCAGAAACTACTTGACCTTTTGACCCCAAATTTAATATTTGACCTGTATCTCTCATTTTTTTAAAATTTTTTTGTGATATTTTGATATATTCAAAGATAGCATTTCTCGTAGATTTCGGGCCTATACCGTTCTAGTTTATGAATATTCTGCAATGAACATTTACGAAAATATTGTTCTGACTTTGTATTATTATGTGAGAATTAATTAAATAAACCAGAGTTACATGTATGGTCTGAAAAATTCTTTATAATTTGTTTTTTGCCTTAATAGTAATTTATTGTGCAAGTGTTTAATAGTATATTTTATTGTTCGAGCAAAAGTTTATAATGCGGGCGAGCCACAAGCGGGCATTGCAAATTCACGAGATAATAAAATTCAATTAACATGAGCTCAATACAATGTTTTATCCTTCCGACATAGTACCATATATTAATTTAAAACAAGTAACACAAATAAAAAAACAATGAATTTTATTTTATTTTTTTCTGTCTCATTGATTCCAAACAGTTAAATAAGTTTTATTTAATTTCGATATTTATTTAATTGTTTGGTATTTTGAAAATGAAATGGCCTACAATGAAAGTCATCAAATTTCATACTAATGACAATTGAGATACCAAAGCAATCATAAAAAACTATTTTTTTTAGAATGGAACTTTAATTAAATTTAATCATAGTAGCGTTTGTTTTTGTCAATATTCGAGAGAGAAACATGCGCGTTAGTATGAATTTATTGTTTTGTATATAACTAAAGTAAAAATTTTGATGTCGATTTTTTTTAAAGTACTATCAAATTATTTATAAAATACAATCAAAAAAATTTATTTCAATTTGGTGAAAAAATTAATACTAGGTTATAGCTTCGAGTTGCTCACAAAAAATATGTCTCACACTGTTTTGAGATCGTTTAAAATCATACTTTTTTTTGGTTCACCCTATATCTCAATTAGTAGCAATTCTGTATCTACAGGAAGAGTTTAGCTGAACCCAAATGAACAGTTTTTAAAGAAAAATATTAGCGACGGAGACGGTTGCTACACAACCAGTTCTGCAGCCAAATTCTGTAATTGTGAAGCGGTGAAGTGTTAAAAATTTCCTTGTTTCTTTACATTGAAAAACTTATCACTTCACCGCTTCACAGTTACAGAATTTGGCGGCTGGAATCATATATGGCTAATTAATTTATGGCTAACTGTTGCGAAATATTTCTCGTAGTTATAAAACCAGAGAAAGTTGTTATAGTTATGTCGATTTATTGAAATCATTACATTAAAATTTAACTTTTAAGCAAACAAGTTTTCGGGAGATCTTCGGAAGATTTCAGACGTTTTTAAATGAATCTAAATACAGCCGTAAGGGTTATGAAAAACATAAAAAAATTAAAAAGTGATTAAAACCATCGTTACATTTTGGATGGTTTTAAATATTATCTCCTTAAATAGCAGATTTAAACCCAAATATTATTATAATAAGTTATTAAAAATTAAAAAATTTGAAATGAATACATAAATTTTAACCCAACAAAGCTACATAATTTTTGGAGATAAATTTATACATAAACATAAAGTTAGACAGATTTATATAAGATTAAATCTCAATTAGCGAACATTAATTATCCTATTTTTTTTAATCAAATTTTCCCATTACTTTTGACTTTGAAGCGTTTTCTAAACCAAAGTATTATCGTAATTTAATTTTCCTCGCTAGCTAGCATATTATTTTAACGTGTGTGTGAGTGGAAAGAGTGTGGTAATTTTGTCGGCTTTTCATTTTCATGTTATTCTTTGATATATATTGTTAGAATCATGGAATTTGTTCTAAATCGCATACTGTTACTATATATAATTATTTATTGTTATAAGAACTTGCTATTCGTAAGAGTTTAAGGTACTTCAACTAACGTTACGTATATAATATATTTCACTTCGAACACGTTTTGAATTGAAATCGCATGATATATCCATTATCTATACAAGTGATTTTCATTCTTTCTGATCCAATTTGGTGTTATTGTAAATTTAATGTGTAAGAAGAAAATCTCTTACCGGGAAAAAAATGTACTTATAGGTTAAGATTCTCTTGTTTAGCTTAAATTTAATATATGTAAATAGAATTTGTAGTCTGCAAACGAATTTCTTTTTCGTTTTTAACGTATTAAACTTTTTTTTATACAACATTAAATGCAAATAAGCTAAAAAATTTAAATAGCATTAGAAAAAGGGGGTAAAAACATATTCGCGTAAACGGAACTGCAAGTTAAACTGTGTAAATAAGCGTAAATAAAACTTTAAAATCTTAATGGCGGTTTCAAAAATCAACATGGCCCTAATAATATTTATAGCATCGTCTAGAACCGATAAGACCGGAGAATTAACATAAGAATATTCTAACAAAATTCATTGTTTTAAAGACGAAAAAAAAGCATATTTTTATTTTTGCGGCGACATGAGTAGTATAATTTTATTAAATTTAATTACATATTATTGTACAACTTTGGAAGTATGTCAGAAAAAATTTTCAATTAAAAATATTGATAAATAAGCCGGTGACGTTGAATCTCCAGAGGCGCCTTGAAAAAAA
The DNA here is from genome assembly GCA_963693315.1 of Diogma glabrata. Lineage (NCBI taxonomy): Eukaryota > Metazoa > Arthropoda > Insecta > Diptera > Cylindrotomidae > Diogma > Diogma glabrata. Next base: position 374,133,536 of record OY856186.1, read on the forward strand.
GTGGTTTTGCGGTGAACATTATAACTCGTTACCGGATCATGTGAATCAAAAAAATTGATATGCATTTCAAAAGTGATGTATTTCTCGAGGTAATCACGACGAGTTTTTTTTTCTATTTTTTGCAGCACTTGGAAGTGAAAAACGCGATTTTAGCTCAAAAAATCGCGGTTAATTTGTTATTAAAAAATTGAAAAAAATGAAAAAAAAACTCTTCGTGATTACCTGTTGATTTATTATTTTAAAAATTATTTTAAAACCATACCCCTCCCCCCTTAAAGATTAAAAGTTTGTTTACAGATTTAAGCAAAATAAACCTAAAAATTGTATCTGTATTGATATTTAAATTTTCTGTTAAAATATAGTTAAATTCACAACCTTCAGACTTATTCAGACTTATTTTAAATTTTTACTTGAAATTTATTTTTTATTTATTTATTTAATTTTAAATAAGAATTTGAATAAAGATGGGATGAATTAGTTTTTTTGATTTGCGAGGTCTCAACCGGGATTGATCGGTCGAGCTACAACAAAGGCGTGTTGCGAGAATGACTTGGACCCGAATTTTAAGTTAAGAAAAATTGCGTGTTGCGAGAATGACTTGGACCCGAATTTTAAGTTAAGAAAAATTTGGTGCATTTTTTGGCAAGAAAAAAATAAGTGGCTAGACACATAGACGGGAACGAATTATCGATGTTAATCTTTCAGATCAATGGTAAAACAACGGAATACGGTTGTACCGCAGGTGTATCGCACTTTTCGTGTTAAGACTTAACCGCGTATAGCGAGAGAAAGCCAGAAGTACATTGTTTTACAGGTCAAAAATATTTTGAATTTTCAGCACTTTATTGCTATTGAAAGCAAATAGATAAAACAAAACTCCTAAATTTATAACTCCTAACTCCTAAACGTATTTCTTCGTGTTGCTTGTTATTAACTTCGTCATCAATCTTTTGTTTGTTTAAAGAAAAATCATACCAAATGAAAATTTAATAATGGTATGAAGGAAGTGGTTTTTGATTAATCGTCATAGAGTCAAATTTTTTGTCGACGCTAACGATCACAAAAACAAATCCTGATAATTTAGCTAAATCTCAGCGTAATTGAATTACCTAGGTTTCAACAAAACAAAAATTTCCATTGCTAGAGACACACGCATACTACAAAGATTGGCGCTGAAAGAGAAACCTGAGGAGAAATATCTATGCGTCAGAATATTTTTTCAGGTTTTGTTTTCAAGTTTACTAATTCTGGAACAGAGATCTGGTACATGCATGTGGTTCAAGGCACCTAAAAAGGGGGTCAGTGTCGGAAGAAGTAAAACCATACTACAGATATGGTTTTTATATTTCATATAGCAATGGTTTTTATATTTAATGGCGCCGAAACAGGGACCAGAGGAGAAGTACCTTCCATGTAAGCAATTTTTTTAGCACTTACTTTCACAATTACGTTACAAGGATTGGCACTAAAATAGGGAGCTTGAGGAGAAATGGTTACCGAGTAAGCAAATTTGTTTTCATGTTTAGTGATTCTGGAACAGAGGTTTGCTCCATGCAAGCGGCTTGTCCGTTCAAGAAATGTGTTAATGATTCAAGCTGAGATGACACCTCAAAAAACGGGACAGACGATGTTAGACCATACTACAAATGTAAAAATTGGCGCCGAAACAGGGACCTGAAGAAAATTAACCGCCTATGTCATCATTTATTTGTAAAGATCTTTTTCACATTTAATAATATATCTTGGAACATATGTACGCTGACCCCATGCGGAATGGCTGTACTAGAAAGGTGATTGTGATTCAAGCAAAGATGGCTCATCGGGTTATATCGCCACAAAAAGGGGACAAAAAATTTAAGAAGATAGCCAAAATGATAAAATCAATTATATATCAATCAATATACAATGTTCAATTAAACACAAGGTGTTAGAAGGCGGAGAATGTTTGTGGTACTTCAGGCAATGCAAACTTAGTCACGATCAAGGTCACATAAAATAAAAATGATGAAAGAGCTGATAAGAAGTTTTTTATTATTTATTTACGATTACGATTTTATTATTTATTTACGATTTATTCAGATGAATAGTTGCCAAGTTCTAAAATAGACTAGGATGCATCCTAGTGAACAAAAAAAGAAAAAAAAACAATACAGACGAATAAGTTCCTTCGCAAAAAGCAATACTCGAACATATACCCCACACATCGATCATTTGGAATATGTATTTGCGACTCAGTTTTACTACGTTCGCGAATGCAAGAAAAGGAGGAAAAGATTGCCATGTTGAAAAAAAATATTGCTAGCAAAGGTGCAGGTGAATTCAAAGACTATTGTCGAATTGACAAACGTTCAATTGACAATGCGTAAGACTAATGAAAGTATTTTGGTGGCGTTTTTGATCAATTTAGCCACCGATGTTGGCAAGAAAAATTGTGAGCTTGTTGTTTCGATGTTCGAGAAAATGTTAGTTCACTAAATGCCTCCCTCGTTGGTGATTAATCAAGAAGATGCAATTCGAACTAGATTAAAATGTCCACTCAAGCTGATGGGTTTATAGACGAGAAATAAGTGCTTGCCGAGTTACCCTAAGTATCTTTGTGTTATTCTATAAAAAAGGTAAAAATAATTTCTATGGTCTATATTTAAAAAAATTCTACTTGAAGCCGTATTTTTCATTTATCAAAGGCTATCTATGAACTAAAAATAAACCAAATTAAAAAGGGTCGAGTCAAAATGTCGCAAAATTTTGCTGAACTTGACTGAAATTGCTTTTTAAAAAGTTCATTTAATAATAAAATATTTGATATTTAACATAAAAAAAAATCTGAATCTAAAAATCGCCATTTTTATAATTTTCCTTCAGAACAAAAAAAACTGATTCCCGACAGTCATATGCACAACGAATTTTATCTCTAAAACAAAAAATGATGCTATACCTAAACTTTCACAAGTTGTTAGATATAAAATAAGCTTCAATTTAGTTGAAAAAAAAAAAAAAAAAAGGCTATGCCATCTTTTTTTCAATTACACCATTTTTTTCTTATGTTACACCGTTAAAAATTATTTCAAAAAATTAACAGTGTACATTTTTAAAAACTTTGTTCTAATACCTATTCAACGACATATCATTTATGAAAATCGATTAAGTAGTTTTTCTACAATCGCTCGTCAAAATGCACTAACATCACAAAATAACAAAAATTGAGGGGCACCCTGTGAAGACCCCTGGTCGAAAAAAAAAATTCTAAGAGAACTTGTATTTTTTATTTATCAAAGACTGTCTATAAACAAAAAATAATCAAAATTAAAAGGGGTCAACTCAAAACGTTGTTGAATCTTCGTGAAATTGCTCATATATATGTCGTTTGCACTCAAATCCTCTTAAACTGGAACTAAGTTTAAATATACACAAGAATATTGGTTTAAGTTTAAAGATACACAGAATTCCCGGTAAACTAGTATCACTATGCAAAATGACAGTACAGAACTCTCAATGCTGTGTACAAGTAGAGAACGAAATATCAAAGTTTTTTAAAGTCGACTCCGGTTTAAGACAAGGTGATGCTATCTCTCCCATACTTTTTAATTTAGCCTTGGAATATGTGTGCCGTCAAAAGAAACTATCGATTAATAACAATACTTGTCAATAAACTCAGTACACCCCCCAGGGAGAGGTCGACCGCAAGGTAGACCACGACTGCAATGGGAGACGGATATAATAAACGACCTTAAAAAAATCGGCTGCCTTGGTATTTATGTCGCTGTTGCGAGCGACCGTGGTGAATATTCAAAGCTGATTAGCTTGGCAACGCTCCCACATAGAGCATGAACGCCAAGAAAACGATTACAAAAAATATAAAATTCGAAAATGGCTTCCCGACTGTATTTTTGGTTTTAAATTTTTTCACTATAAACAAAACTATTTCTGCAACTTTTAATACATTGCAGTGGTTATAATATATGTATCTAAATTTAAAGGCTTTTTCACTTACTTTAACAATTTTTGTTTGATGTTATTTCAATAAAATTAAAAAATGGTTTTTTGAAGCTTTTCACCGAATGGAAAACATATTCTTGTTAGTGTAGCAAAACAAATAAAAATTAACATCATTTAGGACCAAAAACACAGTTTTATTTTTCTTAGAAATTTTTTGCTCATTTTATTCAGCAACTTTTTGTGTCATATTAAATTTTTATTAAACAAGTTTAAGTACTACAGAAAACTAAGTATGTACATATGTATGACTATATTAAATAAACGGTTGGCATGTAGATTATTTCAAATATATCACGCATTTACATTAAACTTTAAGCAATAATTGTTAAAGGTTTGATACGTTGGGATCGAAATAATGGTTTAAAATTTAACTAAACATAATATAAAATAACAAAACATTGCGCTTTAAATTACTCTTGTCGGATTCTTAGTATCACCCATCAGCTTTTATTAAGCAACATAAAATATGAAAAAAATCTTCAAAACAAACATAAGATTATCGATTTTATTATATGGTTTGAGGGAGAACAGACATGTTTGAGTTTTTCAGAACAAAAAAATGTTGATTGTTGTTTCCATAAAGTTAGATATTTTTAGAAACATCTAAACTCGAACGAATGCGATCAAATTCCTTTTATTAGATATAATTCTTATCAACTTTCAATTTAAAAATGAATTTTTGTTTGTAAATGTTCTACTTTCGGAGTACTAACAAGTTACCTTGTCTTACTATTATCTCACTTAAAGAGAATATATAAAAAAAAAGTAAATGGATATTCTGAAAACTTTTAACAAAGAAATCCCAAAATGTTTCTCTTATTTAAAGCAAATTACTGGTAATGATACTATAAAAGAATCGTAATACATTTAAGTTATAACTTTTAAGCACAACAACAACACCCAACCACCAAAAAAACAATATCATTCAAAAATTATTGTATAAATTTAAGATAACCACCATCCCCAAAAAAGATATCATTTTTTTTTGTTTTGTACGAGAACCTTTTTATTTCTATTTTCTTAAAGAGATCGTTATTTTACCGTCTAATAAAATTCTACACATTTGATGATATGACAAAAAAAAACTAATAAAATGAAAATTTTAAATTATTTAAGGTAAATGGTTAAAACGTTAATTTAAAATTCCATGATTTTTCTTACTTCATTTTATTTTTGGTAATTTAAAAAGACATTTCTATAATTTTATTTGACTTTCCGATCAATTTGTTGCGATACGTTTCGAATTTCGATTGAGATAATTTGCTTATTTACGATAACTGAAGTTTGATAACGAATTGTTGAAAACGAAAATGATGATATGAGGTAGAATTGAAAGGGGTTGAGGGTTGATTTTATATACTTAGTATAGTTACGATTGATTTATTTAATATTGAACTTGGTGCTTAAATAATGAGATTTTTTATATATTCAAGGTATGACTGTATGAAAATATCTAAACGTCAAAATAAATGTACATTATACTCCAAGGAAGAGAAAAGCAGGTTGTTTTTCTTCAAAGGGGCTGGGAACTTAGAGATTAATTTCACTGACTGCAAATCACAGATTGTAAACTAAAACTTTTATTCGTTTTTAGAGTTCAGTTAAGGTTATGTATCTGTGTCTGCTATCGTCAGATTTTCGGTCAGCGATAAATTCCATTAAATGCGTCCCAATCAAGCTCTGAGATATCAAGACTTCGGTCTGAATTAAGGATTTTGATATAGTTTTCGGCATAAAGCTTTTATGAAGACATTGTTTTTAGTTTTGGGCAGCGATGTATATCAAACATAACTCTTTGTTAAAGTACATGTATTTTTTTATCTCTGTTTAGAAACTTATTACAAAACTAACATGAACCGGAAAATCATAACAGTGCTGCGATTATGGCAAATTGTGAGTTTAAAACTTCGAAATTATTTTGTCAATAAAAATTGTTTAAAAAATTATTTCGTCAGTAAAATTTTATGCGAAAGGAACCGTTTGTTATTCGATATTCAAAATTGAAAATTTCGAATTTTTAATTGTTTGCAAAAACCAATACTAAAAAATTATGCGTATTCATACACAACTTGACGTCACAATTTGTGAGTTTTTTTACAATTAAAAAACTCTATAATCGCAGCACACACAGTTGAAAAAGTAACTGCAATATTTAAAGCAAGTCTTGCAACAGGAGCTATGTGTTGCAGGTTATTATTTAATTGTAAAGTAAATGTTGCATTAAACCTAATTTCAATGTATTTCTATAAAATTTAAAACAACTCTTGCATCATAATTTATTTCTATAGAACAGCTAAAAGTTTTAATGCACCTTGCTGCAATTTAATACATTAATGAAATTTTAAAATTCACTAGAGTATTATCCTTTTTAAAAATATATAGTTAAAATCGTTTCATGTATGTTTTAGTTATCGCTTCTCAGCTGAAAGTCTATAACATAATAGTGATTAAGGTGGTATGTATGTTTTAATTTTTTCCGTTGTAATTTTTTCATTTTAATTTGATTAATTTAGGCAGGTGCGTAATAATCAAAGTATCTCGAAATTATGATGTAATTTGCATTAAAATGTCATACTAAAAAAATGTTGCGCGCAATTTATTTAATGCAAATAACAGACATTTTTAAACAACAAGTTTTTTTATTTTACTCCAAGTACTCTGTTAAATATTGATGCAAAGAGCATTAGTTTAACAGCAAGCTTTGTATTGTTTTGTAATGGAAACTTCCGTAGGACCTATATGTGTAGCAATTTGCATTACATATCCAATTTTTTTTTAACTGTGCAGATCATAACAATTAACATAATTTAGTGAAAGGATTATACAATCAGCAAACTACTCAAAAACCTCTCCATTTAGCGTTTCAAGAAAATATTTCAAAATCACAAATTCATATTTCTTTCAAAACTCCAAAAATATTGTAAAAATTAAATAAAATCAAACTTTTTTCAAACAAAATTCTAAAAATATTGCAAAAATTATTACAAAATTAAAGATTAAAACTTTTTTCAATAATTCTAAAAATATTGCAAAAATTATAACAATATCAAAAATTGTAACTTTTTCTAAAACTATAAAAATTATAATAAAATCAAAAATTTAAAATTTTTCAAAATTATAAAAATATGCCAAAAATTTTTACAAAATCAAAAATTGAAACTTTTTCTAAATTCTAAAAATATATACGAAATTTAAAATTCTATTTTTTTTTTTAAAAATCTAAAATTACTCCAAAAACTAGAATAAAATCAAATATTTAAACTTTACCTAAATTCTAATAATATTCCAAACATTTTTTAAAATTCAAAAATTCAAACTTTTTCCAAAATTCTAAAAATATTGCAATAATTATAACAATATTAAAAATTGAAACTTTTTCCAAAATTATAAAAATTATAATAAAATCAAAAATTTTAAATTTTTCAAAATTCTAAAAATATTCCAAAAATTCTTTCAAAATCAAAAATTGATACATTTTTTTTAAAAATTCTAAAAATATGTATAAATTCTATTTTTTTTTCAAAATTCTAAAAATATTGCAAACATTATAACAAAATCAAAAATTCAAACTTTTTCCAAAATCCTAAAAATATTGCAAAAATTGAAACTTTTTCCAAAAATTTTCAAAAAAATTTTTTTTTCCAAAAAATTATAATAAAATCAAAAATTTTTCAAAATTCTAAAAATATTTCAAAAATTCTTACAAAATCAAAAATCAAACTTTTTTCAATATTCTAAAAATATTACAAAAATTATAACAAAAACTCAAACTATTTCCAAAATTCTAAAAATATTGCAGAAATTATAACAAAATCAAAAATACAAACTTTTTTCCAAATTCCAAAAATATTTCAAAAACTATAACCAATTCAAAAATTTCTATGTCCAATTTCATTTTCAATTACATTTACGTCATAAAAACAGCTACATTTTTTTCCAAAAAATTGGCTAAAAAAATAAATGAAATCATTTTTTGACACACTTGACATTATTTTTTTGACAAACTTATAACTTATAATATTCTCTATAATAATAATAAAATTTCTTGTTGGTAACGCCAATGCATTACCGTGCTTAGTTTTAAGCTGTGTTTTATTTGCCCAACCGGAATTCGTATTGAACTGTCAAAAAAAGATTTCAAATAAAACGAACCAAGAATTGGATTTGTACACATATTATTTTCTAGAGGTTGGTAGAATTTGTACAGAAAATATAAAATGTAAATGTCAATAAATCAAATGTAAATATCAAAATCCTGATCCATGAGATTTCTATATGGACTTGCATATTTAATAGCATCAAAACAATCAACAAATGTCAAACACCAAATGCCGAATTAGAAAAAATATAAACAAAACTAAATTTACTGACAACCTATAGATGTAAAGAATTGAAACGGTGCGCAGTTGGTGATGAACACGCGAACTAAACCGCTATTCCAGATTTTCAAAACCAACAATTTGTGAGTTTTGACATTTTGGAATTGAATACATGTAATTGTTAGTGTAATTTGGCAAATAAAACACGCCTTTAATAAATACTTAAGTTGATTTGAAACCCAAGTACATTCGACATTGATGAAATTGATTGTTTAGCTAAAAAATGAAAAAACAAACAATAAAAAAAAACATTCAAGAATTCTGATTAATTCAAGAAACGATTTAACTTATCTTTATTTATCAACTTTAGAAGCTTCAATTCGTATTAAGGAACTGGGTCTTGATCTGCGACACAAATGATAAAATTAAATTGTAATAACAGATGTAAGAAAATTCTTATAAATAACTTAATCTGTCAAAACAATCATCTGTCAACTTTCATTAGCATTTCGTTACGTTCGTTGAGGAAAAAATCGTTACTTGTATCGGTGGTAATTTTCATTCCATTGTAGGTTCTGGTAGCCGCCGGTGTCATGTTTTAAGCGCTTTGGTTCGTCAAGATGATAGATGACATGTTATAAATATTTTACTTTGTTATTGCTCGTTCTCTTTCGCTTTTGAATTTTGGTCTGGAAGGTTTCATACTTCCGAACCAAAAATTATTAAAGTTATCTAATTTATAATGTTTTGGTTATGTTATTAGATCTAATTTTAACAATTTCTATGATGTTTAGTCGTAGGAAACTAATTTAATGTAAGGCTGTAAAGATCAAGAAAAATAATAGTGTTTAGTAAAGTTTACTAGTGTGTTCTTTTAAATTTTTTTTTTTAAGTGATCCATCATGTAAACTGTATGCTCATGTAGCAAGTTCTATTCAGATTTAATGGGTAATGGAATATAATAATTAATATTTGTTCTTTTCTTTTTGTTTCCGATGTGGCTGGAGTATCAACATTAAAATAAAATATAGTTTAATAATCTGCCATTGTACGTCGCATATTTTTATCAGCAACATTAAAACAAAATACATATTTGATGTCAGCCATTGTTCGTCGTATTAATAATTTTGGGATCATCAATATATAATTTTATAGTCAGCCATTGTACGTCGCATATTTTTATCAGCAACATTAAAACAAAATACATATTTGATGTCAGCCATTGTTCGTCATATTAATAATTTTGGGATCATCGATATTTAATCTAATCGTCAGCTATTGTTCGTCGCACTATCAATTTGGCATCATCGATATATAATTAAATAGTTAGCCATTGTTCGTCGTATTATTAAGTTGGCATAATCGAATATATAGTTTAAATAGGTAGCCATTGTTCGTCGCATTATTAATTTGGCATCATCGAAATATAATTTAATAAACAGCCATTGTTCGTCGTATTATTAATTTGGTATCATCGAAATATAAGTTAAATAGTTAGCCATTGTTCGTCGTATTATTAAGTTGGCATCATCGAATATATAGTTTAAATAGATAGCCATTGTTCGTCGCATTATTAATTTGGCATCATCGAAATATAATTTAATAAGCAGCCATTGTTCGTCGTATTATTAATTTGGCATCAACGATATGTAGTCTAATAGTCAGTCATTGTTTGTCGCATATTGCTATTTTATTACAACTTTACATCCATCAAAATTTAACAATAATTTCATCATCATCAAATTCTATCCAATCTAATATCAGCTATTTGGTCGCCATACATTGTTATCAACAAAATTAATATCATCAAGAATATAGTTTCATTCAATCATTGGTCATCGAGTATCAATCATAGTATCACTCTTGTTGGTACAATCGTCAACAAATCAATAATACTCAACATACTTACATACGATCGCCAGTAGCCGATCAAATTTCAAATGCAGTTCCAACATTTTTATTTCATCTTTGTCAACAATAATAAATTAGTACATATTGCAATTTGAAGTTTTTTATTGAAGAATCAAAATAAATACAGTCCACTATTCCTCAAGATACATAACACGTGTCATACAAATAATTAATTTTATTTTTTTCCATAAAATTGGGTAAAAAAATAAATAAAAATATTTCTTTTGACACACTTGACAACATTTTTTTGACAAACTTATAATGCAAAAAGCTAGTTTTTGGACCACATACCGATCCCGACCATTAAAATTTCTCCAAATTCAATGGTCCTACTCGTAATCACTTAAAATGAAAATTTGTTAAGCAAAATATATGCAAATTTCCATGTTTTGACACACTTGACGATTTTTTTGACACACTCCCGGTACAGTTATCGAACTCATCGGCTCTTCTTATTGAGTAAACCTATTTTTAGAAAAAAAATTTTGAAATCCGTTCAGCGGTTTTCTAGATTTCGTAGGCTGTGACAGCCGGCCGGCAGACAGACATACATTTTTTTTGCATTTTTAGAATCAGTAGGTCCTAAAACGTCGAGAAATGCCAAAAAAAGTGGGGGTAAGAATTTCACTTTTAGCTCATGAGACCGAAGTAATAATTTTTCAGACCGAAGTAATAATAGCTGTGTTTGTTAATTAAATTTGCTCATGTAATTTCGTATTTTAGGAGTTGTAGCTCGTAATGTTTTGTTTTCTTGAGAATCTCTGCGTCATACAAAGCTCTGATAGTGTCGATCCAGCTTATGGCACTAAAAAATATTATTTTCTGGAATCGAAAGTGTCTCACTTAATAAATTTGGTGGTATTGTCATGGTTAATAAGTTGTCATTTAGCAAATAACCTGAGTTTGTTTTGGTCGAAGCGTCATAAAAAGCCGGCTTTGGCTTAAAAAAAACCCACTTTTTCACAACCCCATCGTCCGGTATACAAATGACATCCCACGTGTATTTTGATAGGTCATTTCTATCATGTTAAATCGTTTGGGCCATAGGGTATGTAGGAAAAAATCCTGACAAATTTGTCCATGTCGATTGATGACACCGTATTTCTAGCTGCCTTTCGTAAGCAGTATGGAGTTGTAATTTCAACAATATAGGGCCGATATGTAGCTGATTTGCTATTGCGTAGTGCGGCCAACACGTTGGAAATCATCACAGATGAATCTCTCACTAGAAATGATGCAGGAGCCGCGAAAATGAAAAAATTGGACTGCAATTTCAACTTGGCGAATACTGCACAGGTTTTCAGATTGAATTATTCGCCATAAATGCAGCAAATAGCCCAAACATTTTCTAGGTCCTATAACGATTTGGAAGTAATAGCTTATCAATATTATATATTTTGCATCATATACTTTGTTTCTCGGACCAAACAATATAATTTTTGGTGAATTATTGCTTGATGACCCCTGCCATATAGACTTATTATTCAACTAATATGGAGGGGAAATATGGAGAGTGTAACAAATGGTATAAAAGACAATATAAAAGACAAGCAACGGTTTTTTGGTTTTGTTTTTTTTCAGTCGGAAAGGCAGAATGAATTATGAATTGAGTTGGCTGAAATGTGATTTTTTTTTCTTGGTGAACTAACAATGTTTTTTTTCGGGATAATGTTTCTAAAGTTCTGGAAATGATAGTTTTGTTGTGATATAGTGACTTTTGTGGTGATATTGTGCATGATACAATATAGTTAGTTAGCAATTTGCAATTTTGCAAGTTTTTTTGGAAATATTGATAAACCATTCGATTAAATTTTGGCAAGTAACAGGAAATGTATGTTTAGTTAAAGAAAAGTGAAATGAAATATTGAAAAAAGAAAATGCATAGTACTGAATTTTGTTAAATATTTACGTTAAATATTTGTAAATAACATGTTATATGTTTTTTTTTCCAAGAGAAAGAAACCGCAAGAAAAAAAATTTAATTACTTTTTGTTCGATATATATGCTCGACTGCGTATAACTGTGTGTCGACAACAAAATTTAAGAAAATTGTTGGTAATTAATTTGAAATAAAGCCAAGAAACCAAAAAAAGATGTTGCTAAGGAAAATTTTGGGAAATCTTTCCATTCATTAAATTTTAAATCAAACATAATCGTGTTGGAGTACGGAATTGAAGGACGAAATAACCTTTTTGGATTATACTGGCTTTGTTGAATTCAGATTTTTGTTGTTATTTTCGATAATTAGTTAAAACAAAAACAAAACGTCATTTATTAAATATCTAATTTATTTTTATATAATATTTTTATGGTTTAGGAAAATCTAGCCCACCTAACAAGCGTTTGCTGGGATTGGTTTTTTTTTATATTGTTTTTGTATAACATGTAACGTTATAACATGTATCCAATGCACAGTAAAACAATTTGGAAAAGAGGAGTGGAAAGTGGTGGAGCACGAAATGCAAGGGGGTAGAAGAGGAAAGCGAAGGAAATGTGTAAAGCGTTGATGTATTTACTATTAATGTGAGAGAGTTAGTTTCTTTATGTTAAGCTTACATTTTTGGAAAACTAACTAGACGGAAAGACAGCGGACTCTAGAGAATTCCATAAAGCGGTCGTTCGTGGGAAAAAAGACGAGACATATTGCTCAGTTCGGCCAAAGAATGGTTCAAGCGAGTGCTCATGGGAGTTTGTTGCTAAACGAGTTATGCGCGAGAACTGAAGTCGTAGAGGCATTACCGCTTTTATCTCAGCTGAACACTTACCATAATAGTATTTATAAAATACACAGGGGGCTCCTATATTGCGTCTATGATCGAGGGAATCCAAAGAGTTCGTTATATTGGCGTCATCAATTAACTTGCATGCCCGGTTTTGGATTCTATCTAATGCGACTAAATGACTTTTTGCTGCCCCTGCCCATACATGGGAATTATATTCCATATGGGGTCTTATAAAAGCTTTATATATAATCAGCAATCCAGAAGGAGTAAAGTAGAATTTACTTCTTCTTAGATAACCTAAACATTTAGCTACGTTTTTAGCTGTTGAGTAAATATGGTCTTCCCAAGAAAGTATGGAATCTACTTCTAGACCGAGCATGTAAGTCGATAGAGAGTTGTTAATTGGGGAATTATCAATGAAGGGTGAAAAGTCCGGTTTGTCGCGCTTATGTGTGTAAAGACAAGCTTGAAATTTAGATGTATTGAATTCGAATTTATGGATGATATTGATGTCCTGTGACAAACACGACATCATTTCATCTCGTCCTGACGCGACTGTGATTGAATTGAGGGGGGCACGGCTGCAGAAATTGTACACAGAGGATAAGGTACTATCATCCGCGTATGAATGGACTGGATTAAGAGTGGATAGCAAAAGATCGTTTACGAAAATCAAGAATAGAGTGGAGGAAAGAACGGATCCTTGAGGAACACCAGCGTCAAGAATATGGGAGTTAAAGATTGCGACTATTTGCGTTTCACCTTTATTAACAATATTACGGTTCCATAAGTCAGTTAAATACACCATTAAATCACTAGAAAATCTGTCTCTTCGAAATCCATATTGGCGATCTGACCGTAAATTGCAATCCTCCAAGAAGTTCATTAGATGAAAATTTGTTATTGACTCCATTACTTTAGAAAGAATGGAGACTATAGCAATCGGCCTATAGTTAGCATGGTTGGTTTTATTTACTTTTTTTGGAATTGGGTGGACAATGGCGGTTTTCCAGGATAATGGAAAAGTGCCAGTTATCATAAAAAGGTGGAATAGTCTAGATAATGGTTTAGCTAAAGATTGATGGCAATTTCCAAGTACGATGGCTGGTATACCGTCTGGACCCGCTGATTTATTCACATTTAGTTCTTTAAGGATCTTTGATCCAACTTGGCTGCGGTAATAGACCTGTTTCATAGAGTATTTGCCAATTGAGAGGGAATGCAGCAGCTGGTTTTAGGTGAGTTTCGTAATTTAAGTTTGTTAAGACATTTATTAATTGATTTTTTTGTTATTTTTGAAAACATATAAATTGATATATATTTACATTAGATAAATTTTCAGTTTGATTTTTGTGTGTAATTTTTTGCGGTCTTTACAAAACCGGTATTGTAAAATTATAATGCAAAATCTTTTTTTTTGTTGTTATTAAATATATGTTTTATTGTTATATTGATTTTTTTGCTTCTAATATAAGTATTTTCTTTATTCGATAAAATTTACATGAACAAAAATGGTTGAAAATTGAAATGTGTAAATAATTTTTTTTAAGAGAATGATATGAATAGTGAGTTCTTTGTGATGTTTGATTTTTTGCTTCTATCTATCTCTAAAAGAGAATTCGCACTTGTATTTTACATTTTATTTGTACAGCTACTCGCCTTCTGGTAACCAAGGTCAAACCCTCCCAGCCAAGAAACTGCCCGTATTAATGTGCGATACCAGAGAGTAATGTTACACTCCTTGAATTATCTCGAACTCAGGAACTGATATGGAAACCAGAGCATAGTTAGATTTTCGGGAACAAAAAAGCTAATGAATTGGCGGAAGGCTCCGCGGGGAGGCCATAGGCCATGAACCAGAAAGGAGTATATCGGAAGGAAGGATAAGATCGCTAGTGAAACGGGTTCTCTTACGATCCAGTAACTCTCAATGGAGGAACACCGAAGGTTACTCTAGATCTAGCTTTTGGACGGTCTACTTGACCGTCATTTAAATCTATCGATAATAAACTTGCTGGGTCAATTCATTCAGAGGCTTTTGTTATCGAACTTTAGTTTCGATATCAATTACTCAACGGAATCAAATTAGTTTAAAACTGTTTCAATTTCTGTGATCAAGGTCCGTATCATAAGCTACATTATTATTTGTTGTTAATGATTCAATATTTTTGTATGAAAGAAACGTATACGTAATTTGCACCTCCTAATTAGTTTTAGTAAAGATTATTTGCACATGATCGTATTAAACTTATTTTTTAAAATTATTTAAAATAACAATTTCATCCTATGATTATGAAATGTCACCCGTTTAAACCCTTTGGAGATATTTGAGACTCGGTTTTTTGAAAATAATGGAATTTTTAATGATGTGTGATTTTTATGTTAACAATCAAAAAATTGATGCCCTGAAATTTTAGGTTATGTTTATTAATATCCGGCTCGAAGGACCATGTCTTCGATTATCTTTAATGGATTGTTTATATCAAAGTTAGTGGGTCGGAGTATTATATTACGCAGCTCTAATTTATGTTATCCACTTTATTAATTCGAATAAATAATTGTATTAATATGTTTTGCTAACCTTGAGTTAGTGTTTTTGAACTTTTATAACTATATATCACTTCTCAAACGTTTAAACCAAGCCGATAATTGTGAAATTTTTTCTAGGCTTTAATTCTCCATTTAATCAGGGCATAAAAGAGTAGTTTATTTACAGGCTGCTATAAAAGAAGGAATCCGAAAACTGATTCAGTTCTCTTAAAGTTCGCTTCGTTTCCAAGAACTGTACGATACAACTTTATATATTTTGTTAAACAAAAAACCTATCAGAAAACGGCAGCATCTTAATTTTGTAAAATAAAAAACTGTGACTAGCAAAATAACGAGTTTTGTTAACTCTTGAAAAGCTGCGAATCATATTCATATGAAATTCAGAATTTAAGAATTTCTATGGTGGGAGATTGTCAAAATAATATGTAGGAAGTAGCAATTACAACTTAGACATTTGATTATTCGATTTCAAACTGATCGTTGGTGCTATGTTGACGTTAGGAAGCTTCACTTCGAGATTTGACCCGCACATCTGTTCTTCTTGATCGTCATTTAAATCTATCGATAACAAATTTGCTGATCCGATAAGCCTCTTTCGTCTACATCAGTATAATAATTTGCTTCTAATTCATCCGGTTGGCTTATATCATCGAACTTTAATTTCGATAAAGATTACTCAACGGAATTAAATTAATTTGAAACTGTTTCGATTTTTGTGATCAAGGTCTAGTTGCGATAGTCCGCTAGAAGTCCTATCATAAGCAAGTTTATTAATTGTGGTGATTATTAGTCAAGTGTTTTGTAAGAAATAGACATTTTCGTTTGCACATTTATCTTAATTAGTTTTAATAAAGATTATTTGCACTTTTTTTTTACAACTTCATCTTATGATTATGAAATATCTTCCGTTTAAATAATTTTGAGATATTTGAATCTCAATTCTTTGAAAATAGTCGTAGTTTTAAACGACATTTGACGTTCTTTTGTTTATAGTTAAAAAACTAATGCCTTAAAAATTTAGGTTATGTATATTAGCATCCGGCTCGAAGGACCATATCTTTGATCATCCTTAATGGATTATTTAAACCAACATTAGTGGATCGAAATATTATGTTTTATGGTTCTAATTTGTTTTGATTAATAAAATAATTAATTTACTATTATAAAAAATTGTATTAAAACTTCATTATGCAAGATACAAACATCTAAAATTAAGGTTTTTGCAACAACGATTTGTGAAACATTTTTTGGCTCAAGTTTTCCATAAAATCAGAGTTTGCCATCTTTCAACACGAAATAAATGAAGCTGAATAGTTTGTTATAAAAGAAGAAACGCATAACCTGCTTGAAGTTTGCTTCTTTACCCACAACTGTACGAAACAATTTTATATTTTTTAGAAACCGGAAACGAGCCCAACAACAACCTTGTCTCAATTTTGGAAAAAACTAAAACCATGGTTTTCAAAACAACGTTTTTTGCAAACTTTTGATAGGCTGTCAATCATAATCTGCAACGAGATTCAAAGAGCAAGAATAACTGTTGCATTGCTGAGGTAGTAAACGATACAATGATGAAAAAAATTGACGTATACTGTATAGAATTAATGATAAGTTATATACTGACAAAGAAGGATCTATCAATCAACTATTACAACAAAAAGAAAAAAGGGTAGAATAATAGATGTTTGCAAACAACTGACAGATATTCCAAATGTCAGCAAATAAAGTTACACAAAAAACAATGCCCGATGCCCAGATAAAAACAATGTAATAGTAAAAATGTGTATATAATAAAACCGATCTTGACCAAAGAACAAATCGTGAACGAATACATGTTATACCAAATAAATAGAATTTTATTTTATTTTGTTTTCACAGAAACTACTCGAGCTACATAAAATTTTTCCTGAATGCTTTCCTCTGTTATTACTTGGAATTCAAGCTCTAAATGTTTATTCATAGATGATGCGAACGACATAGGAAGAAAACAAGTAGTTCGGCATATGTTCCATTCCTATGGTAGGCGAATATCACTGAGTAGTAGTAGCAACGAATTTACTTTAAATTTAAAAAGAACTTTACGTTTTTTACTTCTCGATGTTGTATGTAGTCCAGATGAAAATTTATGATTCTATTTATTATTAAACTGATGTCTGGACTACTAAATTTTCTGAAAACCCCGTTGGTATTCTTAATTTTTAAGGATTAAGACTTTTCAGATCACGAATTCATTCCAATATCTATGGATAAAATATTGATGTAGAACAAAACATTGAGAAACGCCAAACGGAAGGAAAATACTTTGATTCATTGAAAAACGTTGAACGTGGGATCTGGAATTCTATGCAAAAGCATTAACTCAGTTAAATTTGAGCCATCACAATGCATTTTTAATTCTTTTGATGTTTTTCCGTTAACGAAAAAGTTTTACATGGCAACCTTTTCATTCCGGAAAATGCTTTAGAATTCCAGAGTACTAAATTATTTAACTTCTTCAACATCGATTTTTTTACTATATAAATCTCTTAATTGATCATAAAATAGTTCGGCTTCCAAAAAAAATCATCATATGAAATTTGTTAATTTTATTTTACGTCCTTCAATTTCACAAAATAAATTATATGATAAATTAATCACAACAGTTTATCAATTTTTTATCTTAATTTTCATCTCAAACAACACTATTATTTATATATAATGATATTTGAATACACATTTGTATTAAGAAAATACAATATGAAAAAGGCATTTCCAAAAATGAATTTAAATTAAATAACCCAATCATTTATAATCAATAATATTTTGTATAAAACTAAAAACTCAAATAAACAAACATAAACGTTTAAAGGTTAAAACTTAATTAAATTATAATTAGAATCGTTTCACAAAACGACTTTTTTTTTTCAAAAAAAAAATAAGAAATTTATTTATCTCACCGTTGTGTTTAGTTGTATCATTTTTCAAATAAATCCATAATATCAAATATAAAAAATATATAGTGTCCTTCAAAATTTAATCAATAATTAATATTGCAAAAATATCTAAGTTACAACACATAAATCGGATGGCTCTATTCAGATCACACAACATCAACGCACCTGCGCTGATCAATTTACTTTATTTTAATATCCGTTTATTAGAAAAAATACATTTGTCTCACATGAAAAACGAAAAATAATCATAAGAATAAGATCCGTTAAATTATTTAAAATAATAAAAAAAATTATGTATTATAGTGGAACGTCATAAATAGACAGATGTTATTTTATGAAACAAATCTCAAACTGTTTGATAGTACGGAATGTATGTTGATTATGTGAGAACTGTTCCTTGGTCGTTACAATACGAATCAATGATTTAACTGAAGAACCTATGATGTTTCGAAAGTATATAGGATTCGGTTTTGTGTTCTTGAGAACAAATCTGATTTATTTAAATATCTAGGCGTTGTATCATAGGATGAAGCAAGCCTATGTAAAATCATTCACAATTACTGTTAATGACTGTATTAAATTATTCATCCAAATGTCTTACGATCTTATCAACCAAGTCCCGAAGTGAAGTGACAAAATTCTATTTGGAATTTTCTTGGTGGTCTTTTTTTGTGGCGTTTATACTCCATGTTGCCAAAGTAGTTTTATATTAGCAATGCAATCGTAATTCAATTCAGTAACGGGGGTTTTTTGTCAATGCATTTACTTATGCTGAAATGGTGCGAATGCTGAACTCTACATTTTCTTTCTAAACTTTTGGTAGGAGTTAGATCTACAAAACCACATCGTAACAATTTTGCATTGTAAAAACCAACATGCTTCCAAACAACTAAACGAATTGTTAAAGTACGCTTTGCAGTATGTTATCTTCTGTCCCGCATAGATTATTTAATGTTTAACCAATCAAAAGTTTCATATGTTTGGTTAAGGTTAATTCCTAATTTCTAATTAATTAGTAAGACATTGTATGTAGACATTTAAAACATAAACATTTAAAAATATTTCTGCATGTATACGAGTACATACATTTGTTGCTTTTTAGCTTTTATTCTGTTAACGAATGAAAATTGCTCCCCTATTTAAAATTGATTGCATGTAGCATTAAATATGCAAACACAATCTAAAGTGGTGTAGCACATTTCATTTTTAATGATTTTAATTTTAACGATATTTTAGTAAAACTTATATAAACGAATAAATGCAAACAACTATTAAAACGAACACAAAAGCTCAACATGACTGCAAATAAAATTACACTAAAAGAAATGTGTATAATTCAACCAGGATATTTTGCTTTATTTTCCACTGGTGTTTATTCCACACACATATTTGTTGATGAAAACGCTCCTCATGAACTTTTGATTTTGGATTTTAGGCAGCTATCTGTATTCGATGAGACCTAGAAGCTTTGTTGCCTCAATTAACAGGTAGGATTTTACCTGTTGACCACTATCTGTCATTATGATCAAAGTAATAGCCATTATTGTCATACTCAGTAAATTTTCAATTCGGTTATTCAAATTCGTTAATCGTTGACACAAAAGCACGAAAATCAAGAATTCGTGAATATGTTTCTAGGTTTATAAAATACTGGTAAGCTTTGCCTTACCAAATTCATTGATTCGAACCAAATTTCGATTTTGATAATAAAAATCCAAAACCGACATATTTTATATATTTTCTCGTATTACAGTGTAAAAGATTACTAACAAACAAAATTTATGTAAATTCTAATAAAAGAGTTGCAGCCTTATGTAATTTGAATGCAGTTTCCTGTCTTTTGTTGCAGATCAATTAATAAATTAGAAACTGAATCAAACATAGTCAAATTTATAGCAGAATCTAAATTAAAATTCACGCTTAAATTATTTATATAAATAAAATCCTTAATTCTAAAGACTTTTGTTATCCTGTGATTTAAAATTAAGACAATAGTCTCCATATATGTATGTACAATGTACATACATACAATCATAAATTGTAAAGTTAGAACACAATCTAAACTTTAAATTTATTTTAAAGTTTACCATATTTAAATTTTATTTCACAATTTTATGGGCAAAATGGTTTTAAAATATTTATAGGTTTATATAAAAGAAAATGAAAAATTTTCCATTTTATTTATCACTGTCGTTTTTATATAAAAACAAAAACAAATGAAAACAAATATTTACGTGTTCTTAAAAAAATGTAAAGGTGCTACGATAGAATTGGAATGGAATTTTTCGAGAAATTTTCAAAAGAATTAAAGTCAAAGTTTAAAAATAAATTTTCCTAATCCATTTGTAAAGTGCAGGTAGATGATGTTATAGTATGTTGTACATTCAAGATTGTATGAATGGATATATAGGTACTGTCCTTGTTATAAAAAAGAAATGATAAGACTTTGGTTTGATTATTAATTTACAACTTTTTCTGGACGAATAGAAGTTTACAAAAGAAACCATAAAACCGAAAGCAGATTAGTTTGAAGTACAAACTTCAAACTTAAACTTGCAGAAGAGGCTTTCAAATATTTATTTTAAATGTACATTGGAAAACGAATTAAAAATTTTGGATGCTTTGAATGTCTATTTAATTTAAAATGTATTATGAATAATTTTCTGTACAGACTGTCTTCCTTTCTTGATCCAGTAGCTGTTGTGAAAAAAGTGTTGTGTAAAAAGTCTTACAATAAGCTTATATAACAACAATACATAGATACCTATTATAGTCTATGCCCCACAAACACAATCATCATGGTGTTGAAGACCACTTAGTTTGAATTATGTGGATTGAAGTTACCAAAAGCTATTGGTTAGGCTAAACCATTTAATTAATAAGCCAGTTCGGCATGTAGAAACCATTATGCATTATGTATTCATAACAACATGAATTTTCGACAGTTAAGCTGTTCGACTAATTGACGGACGAGTAGCATGGAGATAAGAATATATTTACTATCCGAATTTATTTGGCAAAATATTGGAACAAATAAGATGTTATTGAAGATTATTGACGTAAAATGCACTTCCTAAACAGAACCATTACATTATTTATATGTTAATTTCAAAATTGATCTCTCGTTCATCATATAAAAACCGAATTGAGAAATAAATATCCATTTATCCATGTGTTATTTCTATTTGTTAACTTACTCATCCAAGGCTATGACTATAGAGCAGTGATCGCAAATATGTGACACGCTATTTACATAGTTCCAGTCCCTGCTATTGATATACGAGTTGAAACGGTTGTCCAATTCTTCTCGTTGGATGATTGAAACACATTTATTACATTTCAGAATGTATTAATAAACATCTTAACATTTCTGATATTCCATTTTTCTCTTCTGAATAAAAAACTCCTAATTCATTTACTTAAAACAACAACTAAAATTTTTCAAATTTAAATATCTTCTCCAAACAACTAAATAACGAAAAGTATTAAACTCACAGACAATAACGAACGAACGAAAGGAAAGTCAAGGTTGGTAGGATTTGTTAGTTCGGAAAACAACGAAAAACAAACACGAAACCAAAAACAAATTATTATAAAATGCCATGATGGATATAGTTTTTTAAAAAAATTAGCATTCGTTCGAGTTTTAATTTTGAAACAATTGAGTTGGTTACAAAAAATATAAAATACTCAAAAAAAAGAAATTGCTAAGTGAAACATGTTTTTGTTTGTATTTCATGTTTAAGCTTTTTTTTTGAAAACTTTATATTCCAAGTTTTCTTGTTGTTTGGTAATAAATAAGTAAAAGTTCAATTTACTTCGAATGAATGATATTTTATTAACTTTGCTAATATGTGAAAACATAATACGGAACGGTGTTAATCAGGTTTCCGTACACTAAACTGTTATGTAGTGGAAAATGTTTAGATATAATTGAAAACCATGTTAACTATAATTGGTGTGAAATAAACAATTTTGTCACAATATATGTTTATAAAGAAAAACCGAGCTCGAATTTATTATTGAAAAATAATTTTTGTTATTAGCAAACATTTATAAACACAAAACAAGAATCAGGAAATATATTAGACGAGGAAATAAAGCACTAAACCTAAGCAAATTGGCAGAGTAAGATGGATCGAGATACGGTTTTTTGCATTCGATTCAGGAAGCCGCCAGGAAAGTTTGTGAACATAGCCACTTTTTGGCAAAAAACCTCTGGAGTACCTAGGGACCAATGCGGGTAATATACACCTCATTTCCTTGAACTTTCCATAAATTCAGCTCGAAATTGATCGAAGCTCGTTACTCGGGGGTTTTGGGGTCGCTGAACACGAATATGATGTCGGCGATGACCCTCGGAGTGATATGGAGTGACCTAGGGCCCACGGCGGTTATGTCTAACTCATCTCCTGGAACTTTACATCAATTCAGCTTGAAATTGATTGAAGCTCGTTACTGATGGGTTTTGGGGCCGCTGAACACGAATATGATGTCTGCAATAACCTTCGGAGTACCTAGAGGCCAAGGCGGGTTATATATACACCTCATCTCCTTGAACTTTCCATAAATACAGCTCGAAATTGATCGAAGCTCGTTACTCGGTCGTTTTTTGGGTCGCTGAACATGAATATGATGTCAGCGATAACCCTCGGAGTACCTATGGCCCAAGATGGGTATGTCTAACTCATCTTCTGGAACTTTCCATTAATTCAGCTCAAAATTGATCGAAGCTCGTTATCGGGGGTTTTTGGGGTCGTTGAACACGAATATGATGTCGGCGATGACCCTCGGAGTACCTAGGGTTCAGGGCGGGAATGTCTAACTCATCACCTGGAACTTTCCATTAATAAAATAAAATAATATAATAAAAAAATAAAAGAATCGATTAAATAAAATAATCAAGTTTTAATTATGGAAATTTTCAGGATATGAGTTAAATATCCCCGCCCTGGGACCCAGGTACTCCGAGGGTCATCGCCGACATGGTATTCGTGTTCAACGACCCCAAAAACCGCCGATTAACGAGCTTCGATCAATTTCCAGCTGTGTTTATGGAAAGTTCCAGGAGATGAGGTATATATAACCCGCCCTGGCCCCTAGGTACTCCGAGGGTCATCGCCGACATCATATTCGCGTTCAGCGGCCCTAAACTCCCCCAGTAACGAGCTTCGATCAAATTTGAGCTGAATTTATGGAAAGATCCAGGAGATGAGTTAGACATACCCGCCGTGGGCCCTAAGTACTCCGAGGGTCATCGACGACATCATATTCGTGTTCAGCGACCCCAAAAACCCCCGGGTAACAAGCTTCGATCAATTTCGAGCTGTATTTAGGGAAAGTTCCAGGAGATGAGGTGTATATAACTCGCCCTGGACCCTAGATACTACGAAGGTCATCGCAGACATCATATTCGTGTTCAGCGGTCCAAAAACCCCCAGTAACGAGCTTCAATCAATTTCTAGCTGAATTAATGTAATGTTCCTTGGGATGAGTTAGACATATCCGCCCTGGGCCCTAGGGACTCCGAGGGTCATCGACGACATCATATTCATGTTCAACGATCCCAAAACCCCCGAGTAACGAGCGTCGATCAATTTAAAGCTGAATTTATGGAAAGTTCCAGGAGATTAGGTGTATATAACCCGCCCTGGCCCCTAGGTACTCCAGAGGTTTTTTGCCGAAAAGTGGCTATGTTCACAAACTTTCCTGACGGCTTCCTGAATCGAATGCAAAAAACCGCATCTCGATCCATCTTACTCTACCAATTTGCTTAGGTTTGGCCTATTTTTGTGCTTTATTTCCTCGCCTATATATATAGTTGGGAATTTTAGTTCCGACCTTGTGATATACATATATGTACTGTCACAATTACTTGCATTTGGATTAACATCTTGTAGTTGAGGGAAATTACATTAACAAATTTTTACGTAGTTAAAATTACCACAAATTGCTACAAATTATTACGCACTGAAACTATTTTGTGAGTGTCTTAAAGAAAATACAAACGAAAAGGAATTTTGAACAAACATCAGCCCAATTTAAGATGATTCGGGAAGAGATATCGTGAAATATGGAATTACTATGGGAGACGGGGCAGTTTCAACATTAAAAAAACAAGTAAAAGATTTTATTTTTATTTAGTTTTTTTTATTAAATCTATCATACCTAATGAATAAATCATTATTATTTTATGTCAAATATTGCTAAGTAGAATTTCTTTTTAAATGATTGGTTAAAGCAGCAAAATAAGAGATTCCCAGGTGACGATTCATTGGACTCATAATTTTATTCAGTTTTTCCGGTGAAATATAGTAATAAATGTTACGTACAAAAGTCCAAATATATCGAAGCTAAAACAGAGTTAAAGTGAGATATCAATGCGTCTGGTAATAGCCATCAAATAGATAGTGATAAAAAATAGTGATAATTACGTTATGAATCTGAACAACACAGAATGCTATAAAACATAAAAACAGACAAACAGTGGATATTTGAAGAACAAACTGGATTTTTCCATAAGCAGACAGATGCTTCTTTATCTTTGTATACTGATGAAAAACAACTCTAAGTAATTAGTAAACTAATCGAACACAAAGTTCAAAGTATCAACCAATAGTAGTGTAAACTGGGATCGTTGAGAACTAATCTTCAAAGCTATAATAAATACAATGTCTATGGCAGATGAGGAAGAAACTGTGGTAAGGAAAAAACGGATGGTCTTTACAGGGCAGAACGAAAGATGGTGGTCCGCCAGCTACCTTCGTTCTTTGTAACGAAGATACTATTCTTCGTAAATTCGAGTCACATTACTTTCCCACACGCATTGGATTTACATTGACAAAAAAAAACTTTCGTAGTTGTTTTCACACTATACAAACATATTTTCCAGTATTCAATTCGGTCTATCGTAATGGTTTATGTTTTGGTTTGTCGTCAAGCAGTGGTGTAATATCATCAATTCGTAATCGCGCTATTTCCATGGATAATTGCTTGCAATCGTTTCGTAATCAATATTTGTCGTATAATTCTTTTCAAATTTTTTTAATACAAGTTAGCATGTAAATTCCTTAGTGGGTACAAATAATGAACGAAGGATACCCTAGAAATAAACTAACTTATCGTGTTTATCGACTTGTTATTCACCAACGGTCGTTACTTTTGCCTATAGACACGCCTAGCCGCGTATAGAGGTTCTCTTATTCTCTTGTCATTCATCTATCGATTTTCACTCTGATTTTTGACGACCACAACAAGAAGTTTTGGTCTGTCAAGTTTTTTAATTTAATCCTCTTGAAGATGAAAAAAAGTTTTTTAGTTTGATTTGTGTTAAGAGTAATGTCTTTGCTTTAATTTAATTTACTTGCTGTTTTTACTTTAAGTAGTACAATTTATTCTAATTAAAATATTAATGTTATTAGTGAACGGTGAAGTTGGCGAAAATTAGACATATGAATCAGAATCATGGTTTGATATGAACAATTTTTTTTGTCCTAATTTGTTGTTAAAAGATTTAAAGGTTTTTGTTTGATCATATATTCTTTTGGTTGATTGCGATACTAAATTTATATGGCGGTCGGGCGATCAAACAGAAACAATAAATTTATGGAACAGTTATATTAAAAATATGTGTAATTGCTAATAGAACAGAAAAGTTTGAATTATTCATGAATTAATTAGTATGGTGAACTTAAATGAGTGAATTGATTATAAAACCCCAATTTAATCAAACTGGGTAGAATGTCTCTTATGTATAAGAGAAATAAATAAAAAAAATTATTATACATTTTAGTATCGTCCGTAATTTATAACTTTTTGTTCTGAATAACTTTGCTGTAAGTTTTATTTATACTTTTTTGTGATGCAGTTCGCAATACTTTAGTTTTAAAGACATATTTATGGATTTAGTGTATTCGAAGTAAAGAAATAGATAGAAAAAAAAATGTAATAACTTTAATTGCTGTTTAGTACCTGAGATAAGGTAAAACCGTGCAAATAAAAATAAATAAAAAATGAAAAAATCAAATATAACCAAAATCATTGTGTGTACTTTGTCCGTCAGTGATTATATCATTTATCTTCATTGCCATAATGGAGGCTAGAAATTTGTAACGTAGGTGCATTAAATGAGTCGGCTCGTTGTGTTACGAGAGAGATAGTTGAGGTTATATGACCTTCAGCTGTAACCTGAATATTTAACGGAGGTTATTGGTGACGAGTGGGAAATTTTAGATTGTTTTTTTTTTGGTTGGAAATCAAAAGAACTACGCGTGATCCAACGAAAGGTTAAACTATTCATTATCACCATCAATTGAGTTCTTGTGCGGAGATATCGATGGACCTTCGCCCATCACTACATGTTCCAGACGATTCTTTTTTTGTTTATTTATATCAACTTCAACAAAGTAATTATAATTGGAAATACGATTACAATCTCCTGCCGGCATCGCACTGGTCAACATCATTATAACCAGTTACAATTATATATATCTCTACAATCTCCAGCCCTTATTGCATTGATCAACTGCATTATAGTATTTTTTTATACATGCTCATTCAGCATTCATCTTGATTTACCTGCTATAAACGTGGTACATTGATTCATCCGAGCAGGCATAATTATAAATTTATTGTCAACCAGCGATATTGCATGAGTCAATATCATTATATCGTTCTTATTTAAACTTCAGTCGCCATCACATGGTGTAACTGCTTTCCAGTATTTGTTTACATTTCATCACGCATTCATCCGTACTGGCATGATCCAACTGTTATATCTTTGAGCCATCATTCAAAATTCAAACTCATCAGCTGGATTTAACCGATGTATGTGCCTCATTTCTTTTTATCACCTTAATTCGGATCATGCATTTGGGAGGGTGAAAGATGATCGACTGATCAGCTCAGACTAACAAGGAGGGGGTTCTGGACTAAACCTGGGGTGAGTCATATTTTTGTTTTTATTTTTAGGTATGAATGAGCATGGACGTGAATGTCTTTGGGTATGGATGCATGTGTGTATATTTGGGAGTGATTGTAGGTACGTATGTGTGAGGCTGTGGGTGTGTGATGATATGGAGGTATGGATGGAATTATATTTGCTGATATTAATTTTATTTGTAGTAAACTTTACAACCGGAATATATTGAATTGACTAAAAGCCAAAAAAGATTTCTAATTTTTTTTTATTAACCGCTTTAATAAAGTGTAAATAGCTTAAATATTGAATTTTGATTTGGATGGTGAGAATTCCAACATTGTGCTTTGTGATTTATTTCAATTGAACAAAAACAGTTCTGTAAAAATTGAATGCATTAATTTGTAATAGGATTTTAAACTAATTTATAAAATTATCAAAAAAAAAAATTATTACAACCTATTGCATAATAGTTGGACCAAGCTCTCAAACCAGTAACTGTTTGTTATCGCTACTATTCCTATTGATAGTGGATTTTTTTTCACACTGGATGCCGGGAGTTTTTTTTTGGATATGAAAGACGACTGTATGTGTATATGTATGCGTGAGTGTATGGGAACATGGATGATGGTGCGTATGTATGTAGGTGTATGAATGCGTATGCAAGCGTGAG
Organism: Diogma glabrata; assembly: GCA_963693315.1. Taxonomy (NCBI): domain Eukaryota; kingdom Metazoa; phylum Arthropoda; class Insecta; order Diptera; family Cylindrotomidae; genus Diogma; species Diogma glabrata. Next base: position 374,161,558 of record OY856186.1, read on the forward strand.
TGTATAGGGATATAGATGGCGTGTATGTGTGGGAGTGGATGAAGTGCACGAGTGTGTGACTGAATTAAAATTATGAGGTTGGGCGTGGTGATCGTGGTTCTTTCGCATACGAGGGTCGCCAGAGTCTGTTTAGTTCACTTGCGTTTCTTCTTACATCCGTTCTTATCTCATGATACGCGTACAAGTTCAGTTATTTATGCTGGAGCAGCAGGTATTCTTCACTCGACCCCATAGGCTGTAGCTAGTCAGGTGGAAAAAAATAATCTCGCTAGGTACGCGACCTGCTATACCACTTCGGTGTTAATCAACGAAGAAGCGCTTCACTACATCTTAGAACATGGAGGAGATATGAGATACGCCTGAAATCGAACCCAAACCTAGAGGTAACTAGCCTCATGGTCTACCGAATGAACTAGCCGGGCACAAATAAGTTTAAGAAGAATAATATTGGAAAGGGTGTATATCCGCGTGTGTTCGGGTGGCCCGATCTTCCTTTGTTAATTTGAGCCCAAACCCTTTCATAGGCATCTCCACTAAAGTTTTATGTACCATGTTTTATCAAAATAGAGTGACCATGACTTAGAGCTATAGAAGTTACAAATAAACATTTGTACGGGAGACCACTGTACAATTTTCTCCAATTTTACACAAAACTATGGCAAACTATACAAAAAGTTTATTCAAAGAGTTTTATCAATATCAAACAACATGATTTAAAGTTATTGAAGCTTTAAATAAGCTGGTTTTCGAAAGCTCAGAAGAGCTTATCACCATTTCCGACCAAAGAATTATAAAAATATTGAAATCGGCTCAGTAGTTTTCGTTGCACATGACAAACCGCCAGATAGAGCGACACTCATATTCTCTCTTTATTTTGATCCAAAACGTCGAGAAGTGTCAACAAAGTGCGTCATTGGATTTTAACATATTTCTAATGTTTTTAAAACATAGGACAGAGGTGGTAGAAATAAGGTTGGTAGCAATGGAGTATTTTGATGAATACAAGAACATATGTTGAGCTTGATACTCTGAATTACTTTTTATATAAAATTTAAGCAAAGTAAATTAGTTTCATTTGTGTTTCGTTGGTGTTGAAGCAGGGAACGTTGAAAAAGGTAACAGTTTTCACAAATATTAAAAGAAATGTTTTCTTTTTTATAGCTATAGTAGCTATATTTGACTTAGTCAAACTATAGTAACTTGTAATTTAACTTCATGTAGTTGTCAAAAGCAGGAAAAACATACACAAAAATTTAGGACATCTTATAACGACACATTATTGCAAATATTTAAAATAATTTTTTTACCACCTCGAAAAAATATTTCATATTACCTCAAACGCATATGTTATTGTTTAACAAATAATAGAAAAATTTTTACCTTGTAGATTAGCTTAATTACATCAAATTTTATGGAAGGGAAAGAGAGATACGTCGCAGTTGATATCCGATAGATGTTTAAAAAACCAAAAGGTAAAGAACTGTACGAAGCAGGACAGGTAAAAAAGTGTAATTTTCATTCCGGCGGTTCACTGACCTACTGGCAAGCCGACCTTGGTAATAGACTTCTTTATTACAAGTAATATGTCAAAAAACTACATAGATATAGAAAATAACGAAGGGTTGTCATCAGATCACTCAGATCACTCTGATTGTTAGTGAAAATATCTAATCAAGCGGACATATGCACATAAACTAACAGCACTCAAAAAAAAAACTAAGTAAATTTTACAAATTTTTTATGAATATACAACACACAAATTTTTTGAAAATTTACCAAAAATATTTTAGATAACAAAAAAACTTATTTGAAAAAACAAAAAATTTATTTGATTTACAAATTATTTGAAAGAAAAAAATTGTAGTTTTATCAAAAAATTTTGTGTGTTGTATATTTATAAAAATTTTGTAAAAGTGACTTTTATTTTTTTGAGTGAGGTAAAAACAGTAATTGGAATGTTTTTCGTGAGTGTATAGAAGAGAAAATAGATCTACAAGTACCAATCAGAAACCCAGAACAGCTAGAAATAGAGCTAGAAAGGCTGATTGAAGCTGTACATTTTGCAGCAACGACAAGTACTCTAGCACCGCATCCTAATCGCAAGGCACTTAAAATTTGGCATACAACTTGATCTCCAGAACACAAAACTATTTTAAATAATCTGTGCATACAAGTAAAGATAGCTATTAAAGAAGCAAAAAATGAATCTATTAACAGATATCTTTCAAATCTTTCTGGTGATAAAAACAATGAGTACTCACTCTGGAAAGCAACAAAGGACCCTCAAAAGAACAGTAACGCAGATCCTTCCGATTAAAAACGATGATGAATCATGGGCCAGAAATGCCCAAGAAAAGCAAAAGACCAGTAACGCAGATCCTTCCGATTAAAAAAGATGATGAAACATGGGCCAGAAGCGCCCAAGAAAAAGCAGATCTATTTGCAGAATTACTAGAGGGCACCTTCAAGCCATTTGGTCGAAAGCGAACAAAACTGATTCACAAGAAATTTCATATGTAACATTAAATGAACTAAAAGAAGAAATACAAAAAAAGGTCCCAGGCCACGATTTAATCACTAGTGAAGTTGTTAAAATGCTACCTGATAAAGGTATGCGCAAACTTGAGGTATGTACCGATGCAATGGAAAGTATCAGAAGTAATTATGATCCCAAGACCGAATAAACCATCAAATGACAAAAACACGTATAGACTAATATCATTACTCCCAAAGATATCCAAGCTTTTTGAAAAACTTTTTCTTAAAAAAATTAAGCCAGTAATAGGAAATAGAAACCTCATACCACTCTACCATCGAACTAGTGCACAGGATCACGAATATCATTGAAGAAACGATTGAAGCCAAAAGGGTATGCTCCGCAGTTTTCTTGATGTTTCTCAAGCTTTTAATAAAGGTTGGCATCATGACTTACAGTATAAGTTGCACAGGGATCTGCCCAAACAGTTTTATGAAATTTTGAGCTCTTATCGGGATGACCGCCACTTTAGAGTCAAATGAAAAATTGAAAAAATCTAACAAAATGGGGCGGATTATTTTTCGTAAAAATGTCATTCGGAAAATGCTCTTACAAATCAATACTAATAAGGCATCTGGACCTGATAGAATTCCTCCAATTATCCTTAAAACTTTTGCTAAAGAGTTAGCACCAATCCTAACTAAAATTTTCTATTTGTCATATAAGAAAGGGATTTTTCCTGATATATGGAAAATGGCTAGTGTACAACCAGTTCCAAAGAAGGGCGCTAAAACGGATCCAAGAAACTACAGACCTATATCAATTTTGTCGGTTGTTTCTAAAGTATTTGAGAAATATGTTAATTTTAATATTATGAGCTTCTTAGAGTCGTCAAAATTACTTAATGAAAGACAATACGGATTCCGTAAAGGAAGAGCGACGGGAGATTTACTCTCTTTTGTCACGCATATCTGGAACAAGTCGTTTGAAAACCATGGTGAGACCTTTGGCGTCGCACTTGATATTGCCAAAGCGTTTGACAAAGTATGGCACAACAATCTTATTTGCAAATTGAGATGCTACGGCTTAGATGAGCAACTTATTTCTTGGTTACAAAGCTTTATTTCCGAGCGCAAATTTCAGGTCAATGTTGATGGTGTTTCATCGAATATCTTTTCAACTAACGCTGGTGTTCCTCAAGGTTCCGCTTTATCACCTACTCTTTTTCTTCTCTATATTAATGACTTGCTAGGTTCAACAGTTAATCCCATCCATAGTTTTGCTGATGATAGCACACTTCATGCGTCACATGAAATGCCAAATTTGTATGCACCATCAAATCTTAATATCGCTAGATCAAACTTGATAGACTCATTAAATATTGATTTAAAAACCATCTTAGATTGGGGAGTTGCTAACAGTGTTGAATTCAACACAAGTAAAACTCAAGTTTGCCATTTTTCTAGGTTATCAACACCTAATCCATTTTTATTAAAGTTTGATTCAAATAATCTTGAAGAGAAAGAATCTATTAAACTTCTAGGAGTTGAGATTGAAAATAGTATGAAATGGAATTCTCATATTTTTAGCCTAGCAAAGAACGCTGTTCAAAAATTAGGATTTTTGGGTCGTTGTCGTAAGGTTTTTAATAGCGAGCAGCTTCTTTTAATATATAAATCATTTATTCGTCCCTGCATGGAGTATTGTTCTCACATATGGGGAGGAGCTTACATAAGTAGTTTGAAATGTCTTGATTCTGTACAGCGGAGAGCTGTTAAATTGATCGGCAACTCGACTCTTACTAACGAGCTTGATTCCTTGCAACATAGAAGAGACGTCGCTGATTTGACGGTATTCTACAAGTATATTATGGACGAACGGACGTCTGCGGAGATCAAATCGATTTTGCCTGAACCAGCAAACTTTGCGCGTTTCACTAGAGCATCAACATCAGCCCATCCTTTTACGGTTCGAGTGACTAGGTGTAGAACTGTCGCTTTTCAACGCGATTTTTTTAACAGAGTTTCTCATCTCTGGAATGCCTTACCGGCGTGGGTCTTTCCTGATAATTTTAATCCTCAAAACTTTAAGATCAACATTAATAAATTCCTCAAAGAAAATTGAATAATACTTTCAAGCCCTAGTTCCTTAGTTAGCATGGTATCTTCGGATATTCAGAGACGTTGATCTTTATTGGTTAACACTAAACATGCCTAACATAGAATAAAAAAAAAAAAAAAAAAAAAAATATAATGATAGTTATTCCAGATTGAAAAAGATTGATACAGGAGTTACGCAGGGTAGCGTTCTAGGACCTGTACTATACCTGCTATATACAAAAGATTTGCCTGGCCTAAGCAAAACCACTATTGCAACCTTTGCAGATGTTCAATGAAAACTTTGCAAACCATCGGACATGAATGAACACAATGCTGAATTCACCTGATATTTTTTGTGAACCGTAGCGTTGGGTTCACCTTAAAATTATATATTAATTTTAATAATATTAGTTTTCTATCATTCTGAATATTGTTATGTTAAAGGTAAAATCACAAAAAAAATTGTAAAAATAAAAAGAAATTATTGTAAAATACAGCCCACAAGGAAAGAATTATAAAATAAAGAAAAATAATAAAAAGCAATTTGGTTAAGTAATATATTATAACACAAATCTTAAATATTTAAATTTTGAAAAGAAGAAACATAACCAAAATTTGTTTGATCAAATTTTATGATATAATTTGTATTATGACAAAACAGCAGATGATACCGCAATTTTGACCACCGGAAAAACCATAGAAGAAGCAACTAGCAAATTGCAATACGCTACTAATAAAATCCACAACTGGAAAAAAGATGGCGAATTCAGCTAAATGAAACAAAATCCTCTTATGTTAACTTCACTAACCAAAAAGTGAGACAAATACCTCTAAAAATAAGCAACTAAACATAAGTTGCATATGCAAACACAGCAAAATATCTAGGTGTGACACTGGATGCTAAACTTAGATGGAAGGAACATGTTAAAAAGAAAAAAGAAGAACTGAATTTGAAATTTAGAGAGATGTACTGGTTACTTGGAAGAAACTCGGTACTAACTATTCAAAACAAACTACTTCTGTATCGTCAAATATTGAAAGCATTGTGGACGTATGGTATCCAGCCATGGGGCTGTACTTAGAAAACGAACGCGAAAATTATCCTGCCGTTCCAGAACAAAGTCCTGCGTTGCATTGTAAATGCCCCGTGGTACATCAGAAACGAAGACCTCCATAGGGACCTAAAGATAGAGTTCGTGAAGGATGAAATTAAAAAAAAGGCAGTTTTAAGGACTGCCGAAAGAAGTGAAAACTTAAAACTGTGAAATAGCTGTATGTTTTTGTATCTTCCAATTATTGTAGCATTGCAAACTAAAATTTCAGAACGTTTAAATTAAAATCTTAAAAATTATTCTGGGTTTCACATCTATCAGCATTCCAAGCAACTATTATATACATTTTTATATTTAAAATAATCAAAACATATTATATAAAAATTTGCATCTATGAACACCTTAGAGCGCATGTTGTTGTGGGACCTTGTTCTTAAAAGTTTTTTATGTGTTGTTGTGACACATGTAATTTCTACTACCAAACACATTTTAATTAAAAAAAAAGTAGTTTGTCATCAAAGATAACTAAGACTAAGGGATGGTATCATTGATTGAAAAAATTTCATCCGCCAGCACCCCTAGGATATCACTTTGGCTAATGAGATTGTACTGCTATTGCCAGTGGTATACGATATCTCAAGATAACTCATATACCAATTAGCAGGAACTAAAGTACGCGTGGTTATCCACCCATAGATCAACAATTTTAAATTTTACAAATCTTCCTGCGGAAAGCTAAGTAAATTCATTGGTATTAATGCGAATTGCTTGCAAATCACTATCGGCTAAGTGCCACCATTTTAATTAGTTTATTTATCATGATTCCCATCCATGTGTAATCATACATAAGCTATGCTTCTTTGTATAGAATTTATGCGATTACCGTCTCCTAATTGTGAGCTTTAAATCGATATAATCGATGTTATCAAGTATCAAGTTACAAGTATTAACTCTTCACTTAATTTTAGAAACATGTTTTACATACCATTCCAAACCAACAATACATTTGGTGTAGATGATAAAATTTGTAACATCATCATGTGTTAAATTCCAATACATATAATTTTGATAAACAAATGTAATTCTTTCAGGTTATACTTTCTTTCTTACGTTAGTTTTAATTTCATAAAAATTATGTTCAACAAAAAAAAACATTGATCAAAGAAAATTACCGTTTAAAACGATATTTAACTAAAAATTAAATTACATAATTACAACATTTGGGCAAAATCCCTTAAGATAATTATAAGGGCCCTGAGGTGTGGTTTTTAAAAATAAAAAATTTGCCACTTACCTTTGGGCTAGTGTACACAACAGCTTCCCAAATTTTCGTGTTGATTATTATATTAATACATGAAGGACAAACAGACATTCTTTCAATTTTATACATGTTATATTTTTTATATATTTTGATGATGTATTTCTTATTTAGAAACACAATGTAGGCTTATCGGTCTGTAAGTTGATAATAAACACTAAATCGTATTTACTAATTTATGTAAAACAATGTTCAATTTATGTATTCAATATTTATTTAGCATGATGACTCGAATGCAAAAGATAGTAGGAATATAACTTTAAAAAACTGCATTATGGATCAATTTTTTAAAATCCGTAAAAAGAAATTTTTATGAATTCATTAATAAAAAAAAATAATTTTAAAATTAATTAAAAATTTAAAAAAAAACAATAAAAAATGTACCACTCCAGGAATTGAACTCTCGATCTATAGAACCTCAGTCGACCGCGATATCCATATTGTAATTTGAAACGATACGACCAAATATAGGTATTTTATACTTAAATAAATTAACCTGACGATAATTTAAATGTAAAAATGGAAACTCGAATATATACATTTTCCCCATACAAAATTGCACAACGCGCCTAAAGAAGTTTTCACTTTAAAAAAAATGCTTATGAAATATTGTTTAAATTAATGACAATTTATTTTGAAAATGAGTATTTCAGTTCTTTACGAAATATTATATATAAGGGACGATCCACATCAAACGGGCCACCGATGCGACCAAAATTTGGAGAGGTTTAAAAAATTGTGAGATGGCTCAAAATTCTAGTATTGATGTCCTCTTTCTAATGACACGTGGCGTTTTGGAATTTTTTTAAATGACGTCTTCAAAATGAAGGGCTAATTTCGACATTTTTTAACATCGTACATGGAAACTATCTACTAACAAGAGCTAACAACTTTAAAAATAGATTGTTAATTTTAAAATGATTTTAGAAGTACTATCCTTAAAAATTTATATGATTAATAAAAAAAATCAAAACGGCGGCTTCAAATGGCGCCATTCATCAAAGTTGCATATTTACTAATAAAAGCTGCTCATTTTTACCATTCTACTTTTTGAAAGTTATGTTTTAGGTTTCTAACTAGATGAACTATTTATCAATTTTTTAAAGTATTTCGACAATTATCAAAATAGCCGGAGCAGAAAGAGGACATCAATACAAAAACTTTGAGCCATCTCACGTTTATTTAAACCTCTCCAAATTTTGGTCGCAGCGGTAACCTGTTTGACGTGGATGGAATTAATCCCATAAACAGTTTTGATTATTTCTTTTATTTCTGAACAAAACAAAATTAATATGGTTTTTTGAAACTCAATTGAGCACAATAAAATTTGTTATTTAAACAAAGAAAAACTCATTAAAAAAAATTAAAGAGTTTCATAATTGAAATAAATCCCGCGTGAAGTGAAAACAATATAATTAACTAAATAGCAAAATCTAGATAAGTGGTTTTGCTAATTAATCAAGTAAAAGAAAACCGTAATTTTTTAAAGCCGCATCCCAATTGAATTGGAAGGAATTAGTATTGGAACAAGGGAAATGATTTGGTTTGAAGAAGTTCTGGTGAGGAAAGGAATTAAACAAGCTGGAAAGAAAAAAGAAAAGGACGATATAGTTGTATTTTATTTTTAAATTTATATTTTACATTATTTTCAGCTTTTTTATGCTATTGAATATGTAAATACTATCTTTCAGTATTTAAGGGATTTACCAAATCCTGGATTTGTTTGGAGTACACTCCGGTCTTAAACAGTTTTTTGGAATTGCTAGTTGTAAAATCCCATTATCAAAATTGGTGCCGAAACAGGGACGAACAGTGTTTTGAAAAGGAATAGCTTGTTAAGATTTTTGAAAGTTTGAATTTTATTTTAAGATTGAACATACGTTTTTTTTCGAATAAAGAATGTTTTTGATATAATCGGGACTGCGTCGTTGTAACACACTGCAACGGAGACGGATGGGAGAGCCACAGAGCCGCAAAGCCGGTTATTTTGACTTGATATAACCAACCAGATCCATTGCCTGAGCAAGTAACACCCAGAAAGCTGAGAAGACCTAGACGAAACCAGGCTAAGATTAATGCGATTAAGAATCATGCCAAAAATCAGAAACTAATTTAAGTTAAAAGTAAAAGTTTAACACGAGACAAACAAAACAAAATACCAAAAATATGTAAACCGTAAACAAAAAAATGTTATGTTATTGTTAAAACGTAAAAAACACATTCAATTCATGACACTATTGAAGAGATATGAAAACAAATAAAATGAATGATAAGAGGAAAAAATTGAGGGTGAATTTAAGAACCTGTTAAAATTGTTAGACAATACGATACTAAAACCATTGACAACCAAATTAAAAATCAACATGAGAATAAATTGAAAAAAATCAATAAAATTTAAACTTAACTTTTGTAGACATCCATAACAATATTTTTACTCTTTATATTAAAATGCACTTTATTTCTGCCACTTGTTTAATACTTCACAAATACTTTGAAAATTAAATTTATTGTTTTAAACCACTAAAGTCGAAACACAATATTGTAGACGGAAAAGAAAATGAACTCTTGGGACTATATAGAAAACATCCATCGAAGAACGAACGTAAAATACAATCCAATTGATAATTGTTTAAAAAAATAAATAATATTCTATATAAAAATTTCAGTTGTCATAAAAATGTAGCATGTAAAAGATTTTGTCTGAAATAAATAGAATAACACCACCACCACCCACCAATTGTACTGCGTCTTTTTTACGCTACAAAAACGTTTTAAAAACTGTCCAAGAGAAAATATCCATAAAAAATATCTCAAAAAACGCTTGAAGTAATAAATACAAAACGTTTCAATGTGAATTTATTTGCGATTTGTCTGTTATATATTATAATAACCATACTCCGGAAGTAAGCGTATGTTTGTGTCTAAATTTGTATATCCATCATCATTTCTCATAAAACTCATTCATTCGTTATTCATCCCTTATGTTGAATAAAATATACAAATCGAAATACAATTATTCAAACAAAAGAGATTTTGATTAAATTCTGCTATTTCCGCTATCTATGTAAACATCACCAGCTGCCTGTCATTCTCTTCCTGTTTTGTTATATACAAATACATATATGCATTTATTGTTCCTGTTATATAGCAGAAACTAAGTCAAACGTTATGTTGTAGACAAAGAACTATATATATTTTTAATTAAATTCAACATTTTGTTTTATTTTTTTTTTTAATTTAACATAACCCTTTATAGCTCCAACCATCCATAAATAAATAATACAAATTTAACGAATTTTAAGAGTTGGTTGATATTTAACCAGCTGTAAAATTTCTATAAATTATAAACAAATTAATATGTGTAGGTCAAGATATAAACCGTTACCAAAACTTCGAAGTCTAATTACTTATCAACTAACTCTTTTATCTACTATTTTTATTTTCTTCGTTTGTGTGTTTATTTTCTAAATGTTATTTTAACAATATGTGGTTTTTTCTGTTAAAAAAATATTATAATATTTTAATTTAGTTAAAAAATAATTAAATTTTAATTATTTATAAAATTGTCAAAATAATTTTTTGTTTTGCTATAATTTGTTTTTAATTTAATTTTTGTTTTTTGTGTTTGTTAAATAACGGAATAATAAATAATTATTTAAAATTCAAAATTAAAAGTTACCAAAAATGTTTTTGTTTTTTTTTGTGTGGTTTAATACACACAAGAACATAATTTGCTTGAGATGAGATTTAACAGCTGTTTTTCCACTTGCTGAGAGCCTCTTAGTGCTAGGGTTACCACTTGTCAATATTTGAAGCATCGGGTCAATATTACACAAAATATTCATATTGATTGTCAATATTTTATCATTCTACAAAACTTTATAGATTTTTAACAAATCCTATTTTATAAATATATTTTTTAAAATAATTAATTATATTTTTACACCGTCAGTGTAAGCAAAAATACACCGACTGTATATTTAAAGATGTTTTTTTATAATATAAAAATTTAACTCGGAACTAAAATTTATCAAATTTGTTAGTGCCAAACAGAATTTAAATTTTGAACAATGTTAAAATTTTGTCTTCGCTTCGAGTAAAATTATGTTCACTTTTCATATAAATATGGAGATGTCAACCCATGGCATGAATCAATGGCCTTAGACGCAGGTCAACAGACCCTATGATAAAGTTAACTCTGCTCTACTGTTTATTTCAATCGACATCAACTTCCATTTAAGACGCGTATACGCTTGAAAATTAAAATTCAGTTGGTTGGATATGAATATTAATTTTCAAGCGCATTTGTATTTATTTCTGTTAAGTGATAACGACTATAACAATATTGAATATGGAGAAATTTTGATGGTCGGCATTGGTATGTGACACCAGAAGTTCTATTATTGTATAATAAGTGTGGCAAAAAATACCGTTAAGTGTTTCAAAAGAATGATTTTCACTTCACCAATTTTTTTGAGAAATATAAAATGGGAAACATTTTCAATTAGAAACATTTGTCAAATCAAAATTAATTATTTGTAATTCATGAAATGTAATTGAACATGAAATTGGAAATGAAATATGGTTCTATCCAGTTTCAACTCCTTCCAATATATAGGAACAGTTGGAAAATATCAAGCTGTTGCAGAATAAATATCGTTTTTCAAAACGAGTAATTTTTGTGTGATTCCAGATTCCACGACTTCTGAATAACAGGAATAGTTGGAAAATACATTTAAATTTTGTTATAATTTTTGCAATATTTTTAGAATTTTGAAAAAAGTTTCAATTGCTGATTTTAAAATAATTTTTGGAATATTTTTTGTTTTCGATTCGATTTCGAATTTGATGTTTCGTGTTACTTTTATAAGAAAGTTCTAGGCTAAAATACTTGTACTTTTACAGAAAATTTTTGATTTTATGTACATCGCTGAAAACAATGTCAGCATAAAAATCTTTTGCCGAAGTCTAGATATCTCAGAGGGTTGAGATTTCAGAACCTTCATATTTTTGTTTTAAAAAGCGTTTAAATTATTGGTAATAACCTATCAAAAACTCAAAATTAAGAATACAGTAATCAAATATTTTTATTTAGGAAAAATCAATTTTTTTAACTCGCATTTAATATGTAAAATAATCATAATCAAATAAGAAAAACTCAAAACAGAAACAATAGAAATTCACCAAACTGGACCCCTACTCTCGAACAGATAAATGTAATCACAAAACTGTCAATCTACACAATATTGTGAATCTGACCAGAACAATATTTTTAATGTCAAAATAAAATTTGTTTCATGTATTGATTTTTTAAATGCACATTTCATCGATTGGTGTAAAAATTAAGTTACAATTCAAAAATGTCTTTAATTATATTGATTAATTGTAATTTTATCATTTATTTATTAAAAATATTATATTTTATTTTGCATTTTTGAAGATTCCAAAAAATAGTTGTCAAAAATATGGTTAAAAACAACATCTTTGATTGATTTATCTCAAACTATTCATGAATTTGACCAAAAATGTGTTAGAATCTGTTATAATGTCATAACTAAGACCTATATGGTACACTAATTTGTATTATGGAATATGATTTTTACACAAAGTTGTGAAGTGGTGAAAATGACAATATTGTGATGACACTAACATAAAGAAAGGTAATACAAGTATTTATATAAGCCTCATGAATTAAATGGTGATTGAGATAGAGTTAAGTATAGAAATGGTTATAGGCTTCCGGATTACCAAATAAAATTATCGAAAATATTTTAAACGCAAATAGGGGCATAAATGTTTAAAGGTTTGTTTAAAGTTCATATAACGGGAGATTGAAAACGGTGAAAGATAGAATTATAGCCACATCGACCTTACGCATCTGTACGTGTTAGTAGAATGAGTAAAGAAAAGGTGTGAAGAAAAGGTGTGAAAAATAACTTGTTACGACGTGAGATATATAATTGAAGGTTGGTGATGGTACTTTTGTAGTATCAGTGATTGTAGACAACGTTTAAGGCCAATGGACAATAAAAATGATATCAAAATAAATAAGTGAGTGAGATAATTTTGTTGAAAAGAATCTATTTTATTTTATTCTAACTCTTAAAAGTTTCTGATATTGAAAGAAGAAGAGTTAGAGTTAAACAATTTCAATAAATTGTAAAGATCGGGCCTATTTCGATTCTTGCTCTAAAATAAGAATCAACACCATCTAAATGCAACTCCAAAAACGACAACAACTATTATCCCATTTTCAGTTCTTACTCTATATCAAAATAGAAAAATTATAGAAAAGAAAACTTCAAAACAATTCAGCAAATCAAATTATTATTTCATTTTCGGGCTTCAATAATAGAATTTGGGTCATATAAATATCATATCAAAGTTATCTTGTTTTATTAGAGATAAAATTATTCCTCATTTAACTGGAATTTTAGATAATGTCATGAAAATTCTAAATAACTATTGGGCGTAAGAGTGACCAATGTATATAAAAAAAGAAACAATGATGGAAAATTCTCGTCAATAAAATATCGATCAATCTATTCGATCGGGGAGTGCGAAATGTTTATCGAACAGTATCAAATTTTAGCCAGTATTGTTACTGTGCTACAAATGTTTTAATGTACATTTTTCGAAAGGGATGAAAGTAGGAAAGGGAAGACGAGCTAAATTAGATTAAATTAAGTTCAGTGGTGATATGTTGTACTTCGACAAAAATGATCTATCGTACCCCAACCATCTACTCCTTGGTGAATACTCAGTTCGAACACCTCCTCTAATCCTGTCTCCCTTAGGAATTTCAGGGTATAAAGAGGGTTAAGTTTATGCAATTCATGCCGGTCAATATAATACTCTTCCATATGCAACCTTTTAGTATAGATCAAGACTGAAAAATATTTGAGAAGACAGGCTGTGGTCTTTTCTTTCAGTAGACAGAATCTACATTCGTTTCTCGACTCCACCCCAAAGTTATTTAGGTGTTTTCTTAGATGGCAGTATCGTGTAAGAACCCCTATCAGTATTCTCAGGTTGTTCCTATATTCAAGTCAGAGGAAATTACTGCTTTCTTTAGATTCATGCATCCAATCAACGCATTGGACTAACCTAAACCCGCTATGTTATTCTAGGTCCTTGACCGCTCCGTTATAATAAGTTCCCTCATCATTTCGTGGATGGCTTTTTTACTTAATCCACAAAAGGGCTTCGGGTCGAAAAAAGATGTTAAAGTACTTCGCTTTGGTAATTACTCGGCTTTTTGCCGATTACCTGCGACACCTGCATCACCAGGTGTCCAGTAAAAAGTAACTTTGTTAATATTCTCAAGCATTTTTTGCTTGCTCACACAGTCTTAATCAGTTGTGGATGTGATGGTGTATGAACTTAACGCATTTGCTGCTATTTGCCTGTCCGACAAGATGGCAATTCTCTTGTTCTTGTATTTTATTTCTAAATTGCAGTTAGGGCACCTTTCGACAGCACATATTTTATAATAAAAGACGCTTTGGTAGGCGCCCATGGGCTCAAAGTATTTGGTTTTTGGTCCACATACTCCTGCGCATTCCATAACATTTGATTACATTGTTACTCAGATGATACTTAGTGGATTTACTGCTCCACTCCGCTTTTTTACACAACTGCTACGCAAATTTCCTATCAAAGTTGAACTGCTAAATTGTTCCGTCGTAGAGAAACTTCCATCTTTAGGATAGAGCTGGTCTCATCTGGGCAACTTATCTGAGGTACTTCCCCGAGATGCCAGCCTCTTTTCCCCATTCCTTTTGCATTCGCCTTTCTATGTCCATGGACAATGACTTTGCCAAACCCCCGATAAGTCGGTCTTTGCCCAGTCTTCAATTAGTGCAGTCAGAAGTTCCCCCTCATCCCGACAGCCTCCAAACCTTTACGAATAAGCCAACGTTTTACATCCTCTAGCAGAGGGAGAGATTTTTTCCTCGTCTGCCTGCCTAAAAGATGGTTATCTTTTTTTAATGCTAATCTTGTGAAGAATTGCAATGTGATTTCCCATTTTAGTCACAAGTACACGTTTGTCAACTTCCACTTTAGGTAAAACAGACACGAACCTTTTTACCGTCTGCCCGTCGTAGCGTTCTACCACCATATGACGAAGCTTAAAGTGAATACCATCAAACCAGATCATGTGATCAGCACATCCTATTGGTAATTGATTTACTAGCCTTGCCTCAATTAACCCCCAAGTTCTCCGAGTAAAGCATCGTCTGGGGTTAATCCTCATGCAGAAAAGCCACCATAACACCAGCTTAGGTGGTGCTTGTTCTGAGATGGCGTTGTTCTCTGTTCTGACGAGGGGTTATCCTGGGCCTCTTTTGTTGCATTGTCCTGCGTCTTCTTGGAACCTGCGGCCATCCCTTGCGGCCACCCCTTTCCTTTCCAGAATCTTTCTCTTTGAGTTTGCCGATGAAAATCCCTCCGCAAGGAATCTAAGGTATCACCTATACCAGATCTACTGAGGCCCTGGCTCAGTAGCTCGTTCAAGCCTTCGGGCTGACCTAAGGGTGGTAAAGTGGGACTTTTATGCCTTCTCCTCCTATTATTTCTATTTGGAACAGTGCTACTTTCTGCCGGCACGGTATGTATACTCCTCTCGGCCACAGCAGTGTCAATTGCCACCGGTACATTCCCATTGCCAGAATGATAGGAAGACTCGCTCAGGTGCCTGCCACTTCTACCCTCTCCTCTCGTCAACACGGTGAAGTCCCGCTTTTGACGTCGTCTTACGGTGACGTCCCATCTAAAAATCGGGTGACTTCCAGGTCTATTTTGTTTTGCCAAAGAAGCTGAGCTCTGACTTGGTCGACCTACTTTTTCTTGATGCTCATGTGAACAAAATGGATTATAATTTTGAAAACAAGACGAGTCAACGAAAGTGTTTGAAGTTTGATTTGACGATCGAAGAAGTGAATTTATTATTGACTCTTTGATCTCATGGTGGTGTAGAGCAACATGCGTTAAGAAAAGAGACATTTGCCAAGAACAACTCGGTGTGGTTGAGTTGTTGAGCGTTGGATGGGTTGAGAATGTGTTAAAAATAAATTAGAATTCCGTCAACTTTCCGTGGACTTTTTTTGGCTCCGCTAGCGATTTTGGAAGACATATTATTGACACTGGACATTTTAGTTTGGTACTGCTGAGGCGAGGACTAGTGGTAGTCACAAATTTCAAAATTGATTAGACTAAACGTTATTTTTAGAATCAAAGTGGATATTCGATATGTCCTGGTTTTAAGACGGGAAGTGTATTTATGTATTTATTGGAAAGGAAGAGTTCGTCTCTTTTAAATACTTAGGCTCTCAGTCTAATAACATAATACTAATAGATTTAAAGCTAAAATCATTGGCGCCGGCACTAGCCGTTGGCCCCTGATATAATAGGTTTAATCCGCTCCAACAGAGTTTCCAAGATTAAGCATAATCTCTGAGCCGGTTCAAAGCTCCGACTAATGACAAGACTAGTTCTAAATAGCCAGTTCTAAGTAAGATAATAGAAACTGAGTTCAAGCGAAGCCAGTTATTAATTTCTAAAGCAGTTTTCAGGAACGGAAAATCCTGACTATAGTGGTTCAGAGGCTCTGTTGTACAATCTTATGAAAGACTTTTGAATGCGCATTAAAGATATCATTCCTTGCTTTCGATGAAAACCCGCTTAAAAACGTCTTACTCTTACGAATACACTTTGGGAAAAAACTGCAGGAACTTAATTATTACAAACGTTGAAGAAACTAATGCATCAACAAACATCACACGGATAAAATGGCAAAATAAATAACTTGTTAACGACTTAATCAAATCTCTATTCCAAACAACGATTCTGTTTAGATTAAGATAAATACACTACCGAGGTAGTTTCATCAGGCGAGGTCTTAGCTCGCCAAATTGACGTCAAGTCATAGAATATTAATTCACAAATATCAACATTATGGACAACAATCTAGCCGTTATGAAAAGTGTTAGATAAATTATCACCCTTAACATACAAAATTCGGTCAGTTGCGATTAATGATAGAACTTTTAATAATCGGCGCGTGTTCGTTTGTGGTCTAAACAGTAAAGTACTGTTTGTCATACCTTCAGTTAATAAACAGATAATAGGTGAAATGGAAAGTTTGTTTGTTGCAAGTGAATCATATGAAGATATTCTTCAAACCCAATCTATTTTCTAGATATTGTAGTCCAGAAAACACAACGCGTTTCATTGAATTATCAAACACTTTCGATATTTCGATTAGTCAAACGTGGCCAACTTTAACCAAAAAAAAAACGAAAGAACGTTACGATTATTACAACACTGTAAACTATTTTACCAGAATGTCAATATACTATCTGATATAAAATCAGTCTGCTTCGTTTCTTAAATTTGTTTTTCTTATATTTACCATTCTTCATCCAAGGGTTAAAACAAAAACTAGAAATGAGCCAAATATGTGTTTGTTTTTGTTTGTTAGCGTTTTTTTTGTTTTTAAATTCAATTAGTGCAAACACGCAAATATTATGTAAAAAGAAAAATGATATACATAGCTCATAGGTGTTTTGGGTTTGGATATTGTTTTTATGTGTAAATTAAAATAAATTGCTGTTGACGTTGTTATATTTTAGTTGAAGCGAAAAAGTTAATGAAATTTGAGTATGTTGTGTGTCTGAATATTTTTATTTTATTTTAAGTAAATGTTATAATCCAATTAATATTATACATTATTAATAGGGTTTGTAATTTTGGTTAAATTATGGTATAAATTACTTATTATTTAAAAAGACTTAATTGGAAGAATGTGGTAATAAATTACTTGGTATTTAATTTTTATGATAGAAACAGTTAGGACATTATTGACCACAAACTTAATTGAATAGTTTAATATTAACAGTTCTCAGCGCACCATAGGTTCTAGTTAGTTTAATTTCCACAACCTTAAATTAACTTATTAACACATTTTGGAACATAAAATTTTACCGCTGTCACCAGATTGTCATGTCATGTCTTTTCAATCTTCTTGTGATTTGATGGTCTAATCTGATGGTCTAGATAGAAATCGACAGTGAATTTCACACGAAATTTCCCTAAAATTATGAACCATCCATCTTTTTCACACTAAACCATTTCCCTCGCATCTTCTACGCCAACGAATAAAATTTACAAAACGTTAAATGTTTTTTCGTACAATATAATAAATGTTTCCGTAAACAAAAACGAAAAACATTTATCATTTTTAATTCAAACTAACTTCTCAGTAATTTATTTCAACTTACAAAAAAAAAAATTAGCACAATCTGTTCGTAAATCGATATTAAAATAAGATTTGTCTCTTCGTAAAATATTTATTTAAGTATATTATCAAACTAATTAAATATTCAACGAAAATTTTATTTCCTTAATTTATTCCTAATTCGCAAAAAAAAACAAAATCTAAGATAAAAATTGAAAACTTTTAACAAACAAAAAAAAAACGATAAAAAATCGAAATAATTAAGAAAGAGGAAGGAAAAAGAAAGAAAATATCATAAAAAACCGGATCGCGAGAAAATAAGAAAATGAATAAATTACAAAAAAAAACAAGAATTTTTTTGATTTAAGGAAATTTAAATTAAGATTCGAAAGACAACAACAAACAACAAGTATTTTGGTAAATAAAAAATTATAAAAATTTAAGTAATTAGCTATAGCGAAGAAATATTTAACAACATTTAATAAGAGTTTAATTTTTTTTCTGTAATTTAATTAAAATATAATTTTTGAAGAAATAAGTTTGAGAGATTTTTCATGTTGCGCGCATTAGGATGGAAGAGCTAAAATTATAATAATTAAAAGTAATTTAAATTCACAAACAAAAATTAGCAACGAAAAACTTAAAGCTGAAAAGCTTAAGAAAATTGTGTCACCTTTAAAAACCAAATTTTGATATATATATGTACATAAAAGCAAACGAAATTACTTACAAATAAATAAATAAAATATAAAGAACGATAGTGATTGATTGATGAATGAATAATTTTCTGTATTCAGAATAAATCTTTTAATAGAACATATTATTTGTAAATAAATTATTTGCATTGAAATATTTCAACATTTGATTCGAATAACTAATTTCATAGAAAATGAAATTTATTTTATGTTTGACAGTAATGTGAAAACTGAAATCAAATTTTATGCTAAATAGGATGAAAATTGTTGCGCGTTTTCATTATATTATAAATATCGATACCAATAATTTGTTTGACAGAAGCTAAAGAAGTTTTGCAAGGATTTCATTTTTATTGATTTGATTTACTGTTAAAGCTTTACAATGTCTTTTATTGTAAGTTAACTTTATAAAATCATAAACAATCAATTGATTCATTGTGATTTTTGTTTTAATTGGATTGACAAATTTACAATTTCACCTTATGATTTATCACAACGCATTGTTAACAGCACCATGGAACAGTTAGGAGTATTTCGTTAGAGTCGATCTAAATTTGCCACGTGCACATGTTTGTTTAATTGTGTGGGTTGCACATATTGAATAGAATAACACAAAGTCTAGTCAAATCAAACAAAGTGTCTTGAACTTTTTTTTGCTTCCAGAAAAGTATGGCAAAATGCTACTGACCAAGACATTGTTATGAAATGACGCCTAGTTCTTTCAAAGAACACCACAATCCTTACCTTTGTGAAGTTAGCCCGAAATTCTATCTCGTAAAACAAGAAAAGTTGCATATGGTAATACTACAAAATTTTATACTATCATGACATTTTATTTTAGATTTCTTTCTGTAAGTTATTTTACTTTCTAATTAATTGATTTTTATTTTCAGATAAAAACCCTGCATATTGAAATATCCTACTTCAAAAGAAGTCTTATTTCTTATAGTTATCATTCAGGGCCGGCGCTTCCTTGGAGCAGTACGAGCAGTTTGACGGGGCGCTAAAATTGGAGGGAGTCAAAACCCAATTAATAAAAATAAATTTAAAATAATAAAATAAATATTTTAATTACCGAAATTTATTACCAAAAATATTTTTTTCACTGTGTAAAAATTCTTAAATTTTTTTTGTAAAATTTCTTTCAATGCAATCTTTGGCATTCAGGGGTGGGTCAGACAGGTTATACGACAAAAATAATGGTAATTTTCTCAAATTAGTAGAGGCAATTGCTGAATTTGACAATGTTCTTTCAGAACACCTACGACGGATAACTAATATTGAGACGCATAACAAATATTTGTATAAAAGCATTCAGAATGAACTAATTGATGATATGATAAAAGGTGCAAAATATTTTTGGATAATTGTTGATTGTACTGCAGATCAGAGCCGCAATGAACATTTATCACTTATTGTTAGAGTTGTTCATAGAAATCAAAACAAACATGAAATTAAGAAGCTTTTTATGGGTTTTTAAAAGCTACAGATACGACGGGTAAGGGCTTAACGAATTTAGTTTTAGACCAACTAACTTCTCTAAAATTTTCAATTAGTGATTGCAGAAGGCAGGGCTATGATAATGGCTCAAATATGAAGGGAAAAAACATTGGAATGCAAGCTCAAATTAAACAAATAGAACCCCGAGCATTTTTTGTGCCATGCGCATTACATTCAGCTAACCTAGTCCTTCTAAATTCAGTTCAATGTTCACTTCAAGCTGTAAATTTTTTTGATACTGTCCAATGTTTATATGTTTTTTTTTCCAGTTCTGTTTCAAGATGGGACATTTTGAAACAGAATGTGAAAACATTAACTCTCAAGCCACTCTGTACGACAAGATGGGAAAGCCGCATAGAAGCTTTAAAACCCTTAATGTGTAGTTTAGGTAATATTTATGACGCTTTAGTTCAAATAAGAAGTGACAAGGATAAGGACGGAATAACAAGAAATAACACGAACAGTTTATCTCTCAAAATTATTCATATTGAATTTATTTGTTCAATAATTATTTGATATAATATTCTTGATAAAATGAATATATTTAGCAAATAGTTACAAAGTCACGCTATTTGTTTAACGACGGCAGTACATTTGTTAAAAGAGTTTTTGACGAACTTACGAAATAAGGAAAAATTTCTGGGGTTTATCTTGCAAGCTAAAGAAATAGCTTTAAAATTAGATGTTCCACCAAATTTCCCGGATGCTCCAAGGTGCCCTAGTCGAAAACCTCAACTTTTTTCGTACGAAGGTAGAGACGATTATATCAAATCCTGAAAAAAAATTTGAAGTTAAATTTTATTTTCAAATCCTTGATCAGGCGATTCAATCTGTTAGCGAACGGTTTGATCAAATTTCGGAACACAATAATATTTTCAAATTTTTGCATAAAATTTCTGTGGCTTCATTAAATGCTTCTGATCATTTAAATAATTGTCTAGCATTTAACTTTCAATTCAAAGTCTGATATAGTAGGTTTAGATTTATGGGACAAAATTAAAACATTCCTAAGTACACCAAGAAAAAAACGTGTAGTAAAAAGTTAACTACACTGTAGTTCAACTTACAACTGTCCTTTAAGTTGTAAAATTTAAAAATGTCGGTAGTAAATTTGATTGCGCGTACTAATTTTAATGATTGATGCATTTGTTCTTAATATAAAAAATAGTGAAAATAAATAGTTATTAAATCTAATTATTTTAACTAAAACTTAGTAGTAACAATTGCTACCTAAAATGATAAACCAATAATGGTGTTACAATTTTTATTACAAAATATAGTTAATACAACTGCATTATAGATTATTGTTTTCTCTGGTTGTACCAAATTTTTCTAAAACAAGGTTATGTAAAATTTGAGTTTAAAAGTGGAAAATGGCTAATAAACAATCTAATAGTGTTTTAAATGTAGAATTAATTTAGAAAATTTAAAAATTATTATGAATCATTTCAAATATAATCATTTTAATGAAAAAATAAATACTTATCAATGTAAAATTGATAAATGTGATCGTGAACAAGTGGACTTTTGTACAAGCTCATTTGTACAATATTAATACATTACATGGTGGTGTAAATAACAACATCAAAACTTTTATTAGAGATCTTACTGGATATCAGGTAAAGTGTAGTTAGATTATGGAATATTTTTATAACTTTTTTGTAAAAATAAATAAATAAATAATTTTGACAAAAGAAGTTATTGCTTTTACTACTTTCCATATAGTTGAAATTACTACCAGTAGGCCATACAAAACACTATTTGTTATTTTTATAATTGCTACGATATTTTATATGGTTGTGAAAACTAGTGATCTCAACAATTGTTCATACTACCATCGTATTAAAAATAACTATCTAGAACTTTTAATTTATACAACGGTACATAGTAAAGTCAATTACGGCTTAAAATTATCTAAATGTTTTTCGTATTTAAAATTACTACCAGGAAGACAAGTTTTACAAAATTTTGTATTTAAAATAATAAAAATGTTTTTAACTTTTCAACACAGAGTTTTGTACATATTACTATCCTTGTGTATTTAAAACAACTAAATTTAACTACGGACGTAGTTAGTCATTTTTAACTACCAATTTATTAATATTAATCGCCATTTTTATTATAACCAACTATTTTTTTTTCTCGGTGTATAATTTCAGGAACTTTAAGCCCTATAGAATCATTAGATTTTATATTTGAAAAGAAATTCGACCAGATATTACCAAATCTAGTTGTAGTTCTTAGAATTTTATTGACAATACCAGTCACAGTAGCTTCCGGTGAACGTAGCTTTTCTAAATTAAAAATTATTAAAAATTATTTACGTAGTACAATAGGACAAGAAAGACTGGTAGATTTAGCTAGAATATCTATAGAAAGTAAATTTCTGAGCAACTTGGATTATAGTGATTTGATAGACGACTTTGCAAGAATCAAAGCGCGTAAAATAAAATTTAATTAACTAATATATTTTACAATTTTCACACGCTTGAATTTTAGTGCTATTTATCCAATTTTTTTTAATTTTTTGTTATTGAAATTCGTACGCTATATTAGTAAGTACGATAGCAATATTAAATCTTTATTTATTTTTTAAATATATTTTTAATATTAATTTTTTGTTATTGAAATTCGTACGCTGGATTAGAACGATAACAATATTTAATCTTTTATTTATTTTTTTAATGTTTATTTTTGAGGACGTGGGATACCTCGTTAAAAAAAATGCACTGCATATCCTACCTTTTAGGTGATGTGGAAACGGATTATTTACGACAAATAGATTTTTTTAGGGCGGCATTTTTGAAAACTGCACCAGGCGCCAAAATCGCTAGCGCCGGCGCTGTTATCATTAATTACTTCGGTCTGAAAGACCTAAGTATTACATTCATGAGCTCAAAGTAAAATTCTTACCCCCACCTTTTTTGGCATTTCTCGACGCTTTAGGACCTCCTGATTCTAAAAAAGCAAAAAAAAAATGTATGTCTGTCTGTAGGCCGGCTGGCCGTCCGTCATTACCTACGCTGCAGGGAAAACGGCTGGAGGGATTTCAAAAACATTTTTTTTTCTAAAAATAGGTATTCACAAGGGACAGGTCCGAAAGGACGCTGTGTTCGATAACTGTACCGCAAGTGTGTCAAAAAATCATTATGTGTGTCAAATATAGCAAATTTTCATATTTTTGGCTTAAAAAACGTTCATTTTAAGTGATTACGAGTAGGAACCTTAAATTTGGAGAAATCTTGATGGTCGGGATTGGTATGTGAGATCAAAAACTAGATTATTTCATTATAAATTAGTCAAAAAAATGTTGTCAAGTGTGTCAAAAGAAAGATTTTTATTTATTTTTTTACCTAATATTTTGGAAAAAAAAATAAAATTAATTGTTAGTTTGAAATGAAATTTTATTATTATTATTGAGAATTATGGCATTATAAGTTTGTCAAAAAAATGTTGTCAAGTGTGTCAAAAGAAAGATTACTTCGGTCTGAAATTTTTATTTATTTTTTTACCCAAATTTTTGGAAAAAAATAAAAGTATTTGTTTGAAATGAAATTACTTCGGTTTTATTATTATTATTGAGAATATGGCATTATAAGTTTGTCAAAAAATGTTGTCAAGTGTGTCAAAAGAAAGGTTTTTATTTATTTTTTACCCAATTTTTTTATAGAAAAAACAAATTAATAGTTTGTATGACATGATATTTTATTATTATTATAGAGAATTATGGCATTATACGTTTGTCTAAAAATAATGTCAAGTGTGTCAAAAAATGATTTCATTTAATTTTTTAGCCAATTTTTTGAGAAAAAAAATGTAGCTGTTTTTATGACGTAAATGTAATTTAAAATGAAATCGGACATGGAAATTTTTGAATTTGTTATAGTTTTTGAAATATTTTTGGAATTTTGAAAAAGTTTGTATATTTGGTTTTGTAATAATTTTTGCAATATTTTTAGAATTTCGGAAAAGTTTTAATTTTTGATTTTGTAAAATCTTTTGGAATATTTTTAGAATTTTGAAAAATTTAAAATTTTTGTTTTTATTATAATTTTTGGAATTTGGAAAAAATTTTCAATTTTTGATTTTGTAATAATTTTTGCAATATTTTTAGAATTTTGGAAAAAGTTTGAATTCTTAAGAATTTTTGAGATATTATTGGAATTTAGAAAAAATTTAAATATTTGATTTTATTCTAATTTTTGAAATATTTTTGGAATTTTGAAAAAGTTTGATTTTATTTAATTTAACAATATTTTTGGAATTTTGATTATAATTTTCCGGCAACGTATTGATGTTTCGTGTTAGTTTTGTAATAAATTTTTAAACAGAGATAAAAAATACTTGTACTTTAACAAAGAGTTATGTTTGATATGCATTGCTGCCCAAAACTAAAAACCATGTCCTCATAAAAGTTTTTTGCCGAAAACTATATCAAAATCCTTAACCCAGACCGAAGTCTTGATATCTCAGAGCTGTGAGATTTCAGCCCCTCCATATTTTAAAATTGCAAACAAAAAAATTTGTTAGAACTCTATTTTGCTTTTTACTATATGCTACTCTCAGCCCGAAATTTACTCTATCGCGATAGTCTGTCAATTTATATATATAGAATAAAAAATATATATTTTCTAATTATGACTTCCGTTCCGAAAAATAAAAAGGACTTGTACTACGAGAAAACTGTGTATGAACCTGCTTTAATATATATGTGGATAAACTGAGATAAAATTTTAAGAACTTTGGGAAAATTTATTAGTTTTCGAAGATTTGTAAATAATGAAATAGACGATTTTAGACTGAAATTAATGGACGTATGTACTTGAAAAAGTACGGAAGGTAGAATTAGCTTCCTGCAATTTTTTCAGAATGTTTGTGTATGGACAAAAAGACTTATTGTTTTTAAAAAATTTTGGTAAACTTAGTTATTAAACACATATTTCGAAAAAATCTAACTTGTTGTAGAGATTTTTAGGTTTAAATAAACTACTGTTGAGGATATTGGATTTAGTTGAAAATCCACTTTCACTAATAGTTGGAAACAAAATTGAATTTTGTGTCAGTATATGCTACTCTCAGCCCGAAATTTGTTCTTTCACGATATTACTATCTTAATTGGAAATGAGATAGACGACTGCAAGCTGAAAAAGGTTTGCTGCCCGAAAATTATGATTAATGCTCGTAATTGGAAAAGGCTTAATGAACTTTATGTGATTTTTCCAGAATTTTTGTATGCGTATTTATCTGGATAAAATTTTAAGAACTTTGGACAAAACAATAAGTTTTCGTATTTTTCTATCGTATTTTTCGTACTAATTTAATTTTTGATAAAATTGTTTATGTTTTGATAAACCAATTTCGTCGACATAGATTTCCCTTAAAGTAGTCTAAAAGATTAAAAAACGTATTCCATAGCAAGTTATTTATTTATGATCCCACACACATGTTCATCTATGGAGCCCAAAAATAATGTGGAATGAAACAGTGGTGTAGCGTTTTTGAAACAATAGGATTATATACCGAAATATTGCGAGTGAGTTTTGTCCAAACCCTTCATCTTTAAATGGTTAAATGTTGAAAGTCTCAGGAGGGGTGGTATGTGTCCGCTATAATGCAAACTTGTAGCTGTTATATCCGCGGTACTTTTTATCCCACAAAAAAAAATAATCAGCTTGTTTTATTGTGTAAACAAAAGTCAAACAATTTGTCGCAAGTCGTTTTGTATAAGCATCTTTTTTAGTTTGAGAGTAATTTTGAACAGAAGGTATTATTTTAAGAAATTTGGAAATACGTTTTTCATTATTATCAAACTTTTTTCGCGTATTTTAATTTGGCCAAAATTCTAGATCACATAATTTATACTAAAAGACAGCTATTTGCAAAGGGATAACATTCAGTATGAATTCTGTTGAGCATGGCTGAGGTTTTAGTACTGATTTTTTGTTTTTAAATTCAAGTTGCCCATAGTTTTTTCATCGTTACAAAACTTAGTTTTGATGCGAACGACTTGAACAAGTGCTCGCTTTATTAACCATTCTAAGCTTTACAAAAAATGTTAAAGTTTATCCGTTATTAAATATGAAGAATTCAACCAAGTCGTTGACAAAATTAAATTTTTGCAATGTGCCATAAGTCGTAATCAAAAGGTTCCCGTTTTATCAGCATTATACTAAACCTAATGCACCAAAAATCTCAAGCCATTGAATACCATGAAGAAAATTATTAAATTCTCTTTTGTTTCTGTTTTAGTTATCACAATTTATCCACATACAAAATTTTTAGAAAAATTGGAGAAAGTGAATTGAACCTTTACACGCAGTTGGTATTAATCAGAATTCTCGGGCAGAAAACCAATTTCATTCAACCAGCGTTTATCCCTTTTTTTTTTTTTATTTAAAGGCTTAGCTCCAGTTTTGGAGCCATATAGCCCATGCGTTTATCCCAATATCGACATATCCGCAAAAAAATAAATTAATTTTCCCAAAGCTCTCCAAATTTTATCTCAATTTACCCAGATACAAACATTTTAGAAAAATTAGAGAAAGTGCATTGAACCTTTATCAATAACGTGCATTAATCAGAATTCTCGGGGAGAAAACCAATTTCATTCAACAAGCGTCTATCCCAAGATCGACATATCCTCAAAAAATAAATTAATTTTCCCAAAGTTCTCAAAATTTTATCTCAATTTATCCACATACAAAAATGTTAGAAAAACTAGAGAGAGTACATTGAACCATTATCAATTACGTGCATTAATCAGAATTCTCGGGCGGAAAACCAATATCATTCAACAAGCGTCTATCCCAATATCGACATATCCTCAAAAAATCATCAGAAAACCATCGTCATATCCTCGGAAACATATTAAACATTTAAAATTTTATCTACACACCCATAACTAGGGCATGGTTAGATTAATCGATTGTTCGATTAATTGATCATTTCGCAAATTGTTCGATTAATCGAACAAAAAAATTATTGATCGATTAATCTAAATTTACGAAAATGTTGAACATTTACAAATTTATGTATATTTTTAAGTATATTTTTAAACACATAATTTTGTAAGGTCTGAAAATTACAATGACAGAGAGGGAGATACAGATCCTAGGCTAACGCCTAGAGCAACAATTTAACTCTTAGGAAAAAAAGACCTACTTTACGCCCTTAATACATAGAAAGCTATTAAATTTTTGTTTATTCTTATGTCATTGTAAAAGTTGAACTTTTAAATATGATATACGTATTATTTATATACGTATTTGTTTAAAAAGAATTAATAAAAATATTAGAATTAGTGAAAATTTTATTTAATCGATTAATCGATTAATCGGTGTTAAAATTTTCATATTAATCGTTAATCGATATTTAGTCCCAATCGATTAATCGACCATGCCCTACCCATAACCCACATGAGTGTATATGAAACTTCTTATTTAACATGCATGCATTACAATTTTTGACCTGCAACTAGTTTTTAATCTACACCCATCTAATTACATCACTAAAAAATCTTTATAGTCGGATAACAAGATGTTTTAAAAATTTTAAAAATTTTGTCTTAGTTTCTGAACTTAATTTTGGTTATGATGAGCTTAGTTTATCAGGTAAAATGTCGTAAATTATTGTATAACATCAATCATTTATAAAATGTGTTTCACATTAACAAAACTAATTAAAGAAATTTTTATATGTTTGTTTGTTTGCGTATGGATATTTATTATTTAAACATAGATTTAAGTTAAATTACAAAACGTTACAATACATATAATACTTAATTTGAATTTTGAAGAATAATTACAATATTAGATCTAAATTTTCAAGCCAAGTTACAGCATCAAGAGACAGCAAATTAAGTTCTGGCAATCCTCCTGGAAACCTTCGGTTTGAACTGCATTGAACTGCAATTGAACTGCATAATCACAATCACAAGCAGAAGACGATATAAAACCCCAATTGAATTGAATAAACCACAACATCCATGTCCAGTTCGAATACGATTCAAAGCTACCCACAGTCTTCTAGGTAAATCAAAACCAACGGGAATTACATCTAAGTTATCAATTAAATTATGATTGAGAACAGCAGATGACGACCAAAAATCTTTCCATTTATCCACGATGCTGAAAGTATCACCATTAAAAAAAACAGCGCCTGAATCATAAGATGGATTTCTTGAACACAAACGCCTTGGAGGTTGATGAATTATAACATGGTGACATATTAGCTGAGGTAAATCCGCAACTTTTGACGAAATCCTACACAGTTGATCTTGTCTACGAATATTAGGTGGAGCAGTATTACTCAACACATGAAGCCAAGGAACAGGTGTTGAGTGGACACAGCCAGTTATTATACGCATAGCATTGTTTAATTCAACATCAATTTTATCGGTATGGTGACTATTTAACCAAACAGGACAGCAAAATTCACCAACAGAAAACACCAATGCTAATGACGAAGTTCTCAAAGTGTGGAAGTTTGCACCCCAGTTAGTTCCAGCAAGTTTTCTTATTATATTTACTCGAGATTTTAATTTCTTCGCTACATTTTCAATATGGTATTTATATGTGAGGCTTCTATCAAGATAAATACCTAAGTATTTAGTTAAAGGGTTATGTTTGACTTGCATGTTATCAACAAAAACTTCAGGCTTATAATTACTAAGGCAGTTTATTAAATGGTGAATGTTTACTTCAGTTTTGGAAATGTTTGGTTTTAGCCTCCAGTGTCTAAAATAATTCCATAGTACTTCGAGATCAGCTGATAACTGATCATCATTCTCTTTAAATTTATTATGTTGAACAGCCAGAGCAATATCATCCGCATAGATAAACTTCAACGAAATCGTAGTTGGCAAATCAGATATATACAGAATAAAAAGTAGTGGTGCCAAAACTGAACCTTGCGGCAAACCATCATTCAGTCTTCTGGTTCTACTTGTTTTATCACCAAGAAAAACTTGAAAAACTCTATTAGCAAGCATATTGTTGAGTAGCTTTATCAGAGATAGTGATGGAATGACACTTATTAGCTTAAATAAGAGACCTTTCCTCCAAACAGTGTCATATGCTGCAGATAAATCAACATAAACGACACCAGTTTTAAGTTTCTTTTAAAATCCAGACTCAATCAAAGATGTCATGGACAACACCTGATCACAACAATTGCGCCCTAAAATATGAAGATAAAATATACGACAAAATTTTACAAATCGTTTAAAATTTTGTTTTGGTTATAGTTGGGCTAATTTTACAAAAATACTATCGCGACAGTCAATTTTCTGGGCTGAGAGTTGGTATTTTATTATGACGGTAGAAAGTGTCACGAGTCACGATATAAATGTTTAGTGTTGCCATCGCATTTTTACGGGATGAAAAATTGGCTAACTTCACATACATACAATCCTTGCTTTATACTTACGTGACTGATGTAAGAAAGTTTAGTGAGAATAAAAACTAATTCAAAAACAAAAACACATAAAATAGAAAAATTTGTGATTTGAAACTTGAACTCGTTACACGATCAGAAGTGGTTGTAGAAGGAATTCCCAAAGAAGAACTAAATTCATAAAAAGTAAAGTCTTCGTTTATGGGAAATGTCCGTAAACGAGAATTTAATTCCTTTCCTTTCAGGTTGAAGCTCCACATTGGGCGCCAAACCGACAATAGGTAGCCAGATCTTAGTATTCGCAAAGCAGGACACCATTCACCAGGGGGGGGGGGGGGTTTGGAGACTGTGATTAAAAATTTTGTCTATATGGAGCAACAAACATTTATGGAATGCAAAAATAGCATTGAAATAATATATTTGTTTAAATTGTTGTATGTGTATGGTGCACGAGTCTATGCACATTTCGTGCACTTTTGCAGATTAGTAATTTTTCAGATTTTTGTTAAATATTTTAGTATATGTTTTTTTTTTGGGTGAAGAATTTTTAATTTAGTTGAAGTTTAAAAGTATTTTAGTGCTAACGTCATACATATCTGTTTTAATTTAGCATTTTCAAATAATGTAAACATGTATACAAAATGTACATAGATCTTAAATAAATACAAAAATATTTGATGTATGACTTTTATGACTATGATCTAGACAAATATTTTTGGTAACTTCATTGTGACAAATGAAGTTTGCAATCGATTGTTTTAAGTTTAAAAATAAAAATGTATGAGTGTTGTAAATGAGGCGTCCATTTTTCGCCTTTTCTTAAACGATACAAATTAAATTAAAAAAATTAGTATTCAAAAAATTTAAATATTTGGATTAAATATAAATAATAAAAAAAAAATTTAAAAACACACTTTTATTGAAAACGAACTAAAAACTAAAAAATAAATTTTCATTGACACAACACGATGTTCCAAATAATGTTTCCTATCCAGGAGACTTTTCGTGTGAAAATGAGGTCACTTTTTACGTTTAAAATCAAAATTAAACGTAAAAATAAATTTGATTTAAAGAATTAAAGCCTATTAGGGACATAATAAGGTAAGTTTCCACAGAATTGTGTGAAAAAAAAATTTTGTTTGTGGGAGATAGAAACTAAAAACGAAAAAGCCTTGTTTTATCGTTTTTTTTCTATTTTCACGGGAAACTTTAGGTTATGTGAAAAAATAGCCGGTATAAAAGTTAAAGACCTTTTTATTACCTACAACTTTTGCTTTAAACTTTATTCGACAGAAGGTTTAGCTTCGCCGAAAATTATGAAAAATCGTTTTCTTTCCCTAAAAGTTCATCCCATTTCACCCCCGTAACTCAGATCACCTTCAATTTATGTTTCCCATCATTTGCGCCATATTTTATTATTTATCCAATAGTTTTCATCCTGTTACTGATTTTTCCATTTTTTGT
Organism: Diogma glabrata; assembly: GCA_963693315.1. Taxonomy (NCBI): domain Eukaryota; kingdom Metazoa; phylum Arthropoda; class Insecta; order Diptera; family Cylindrotomidae; genus Diogma; species Diogma glabrata. The sequence continues at coordinate 374,192,794 of OY856186.1, forward strand.
CTATTTTTAAGGTATCAGACTGGTCTATATCAGCCGCCAAGAAAAATAACAAACAAAAAATATTAAATATATATAACAATATTTTTGAATTATTTAAAGTCGCATATGTTTTTGTGTTTGTTTTCGTTACCTTCACAAAAAAATTTCTTTCGAACATAATTTTAGATGAAATTAAAATAAAATTCTTCAATTAATTATTACGAAAGTCATTTTATCTCATAAAACGTTACATGAAATTACTTTTTCAATCTCCATTTTTTTCTTCTTTTCTGCATCTTTCTTTAAATAATTGCACGTCCTTTTTATGAAAGATCAACTGACATAGTAGTAACAATGAAATTCTCAATTAAATTAACGGCAAAAAGAATTTATTTTATTTTGTTTGCTTTTATCGACCTCTTAGGAGTCTAGAAAGTCCAAAAACTAATTTGTCTAAGGGGCATTTCACATAAACGGGAACAAACAAACATTTTTGCTCCAAATTTTGGTGATTGATTGTACTGCATTAGAAAATAATACTGGCATTTGATAAGATTGCCTTTCCGTCAGTGATGGTCACGAATTTGAAATTTTTCTTGGATGACAAAAATTTTTATTTTGTGGCCAATTAAATGTGTAGAAAAAAATTTTAAAATAATATCAGTTCGTTTATCAGATGTTTCCCGTAGAATAAGATCAAAACATTTAAAAAAAATTAGAGGTTAGTTTTCTCAATTATTTTCGAGTTTTAAAGTTTAACATAAATTTTTCGAAATGAATGACACGTTTTTATTCGAAAGTTAGTTTAAAATACGCACTTGTAAATAATTTTTGTCGTCTGATGGAAAACGAAGCTATGTGGGCGCTGAAGGTTAAAAAACATGTTTTAACGGAGTGCTAAGAACATATTTTTCAATTTGTAAAACTCGTCCATTTTAAAAATCTTGGCCGCCACATCGGATAAGCCATTTTAAATTTCATTAATTTGACACAGCATTTGGATTTAGCGTCTCTGATTATCTTATAAAAAATTCTTTGATCTTTAATTACTTCGGTCTGAAAGACCTAAGAATTGCATTCTCGAGCCAAAAGTAAAATTCTTACCCCCACATTTTTTGGCATTTCTCGACGTTGTAGGACCTACTGATTTTAAAAAGCAAAAAAAAAAATGTATGTCTGTCTGCCGGCTGTCCGTCACAACCTACGACATCTAGAAAACCGCTGGAGGGACTTCAAAAACTTTTGTTTCTAAATATTCTGAATGAAAAGAGCCGGAAGGATGATGTGTTCGATAGCTGTCCCGGAAATGTGTCAAGAAAACCGTCAAGTGTGTTAAAACAAGGAAATTTACATATTTTTAGCTTAAAACACGTTCGTTTTAAGTGATTACGAGTAGGAACATTGAATTTGGAGAAATCAAAATGATGGTTGGAATTGGTATAGAGGAGACCGAAAACTAGATTATTGCATTATAAATTTGTCATATGAATGATATTAGTTTGTTTTACTCCAATTTTTAAGAAAAATGAAATTAATTATTTGTATGACATGAAATGTTATCGAGCATGAAATTGGACATGGACATTTTTGTTATAATTTTTGGAATATTTCTGGAATTTTGAAGAAAATTTTTGTTTTTAATTTTGTTATAATTTTTGGAATATTTTTGGAATCTTGTAAAAAGTTAGCATTTTTTTTTATTTATACGTTTTGCAATATTTTTAGCAATATGGAAAAAGTTGGAATTTTTGAATTTGTGAATTATAAATTTTTGCAATATTTTTAGAATTTTGAAAAAAGTTTCAATTTTTTGAATTTGTAACAATTTTGGTATTTTTTTAGAATTTTAAAAAAGTTTAGATTTTAATTTTTGAAATTTTGAAAAAAAATTTGTAATCACTGGGAGGCACAAAGCCTTTTGATACAGACAGTTATGAACCAAAACGTTATAGTAACAAAACGAGTGCGAAAAGCTGACAAAAGGAACTGGACCAGGACCTATCTGAAGCCGCATCCACATGCTTTTTTGTTTAAAAATAGAACCAATTGGCAGTGCGTGGTTTTATACAAAAATCAAAGGTCTCTACAGCTGCTCCATTCCTTCTGGCATTTCACAAAAACTTGATAATAGTTAATAATCCTCTTTAAATACGGCTGACTTTTACACTGTTACACTGGCACCACAAAAACGTTCGGTAAGGATGGATCATGCTCAAATATTGATGTTACTGATGTAAGTAAGGGCTTTGGAGATAATTATTCATAAAACACTCCCACCAAAACTGTTGGGAGTGATTAAAGTTAAGTAAAATGTAAAAGAACAAAAACAAAGAAAAAAAATTATTTTTAAATCTCTTAAAAGCACCTCTGTTAACTGCAGCCGTACACTGTATTTTAGTCAACCAAAAATATAGCCAGTTTAAAAAAAAAAAAGTTCACCATCGTCGTAGGAAATATTCCCGGATTAAAAATGGTAAACACTATCACCAACTCCACGATGATTTTCAGAAAATAAAAAGTATGTACTACAGAAAAACAGTAACAAAGAGCAATGGTAGATCTAATTCAGCATTTCAGAGATGAAGTACAGAATATCCTACTTTTAAGAGTGCGCACACCTTTGAGCTAACCAAACTAAAAGGCATTCAATCGGATGCGGGTTCCCAGACTTAATGGTCAAAATTGCGTGGGATCCGTTTCTACATCAAAATGATTTCATCTCACAAACTGCAAGATGTTATTAACTTAATTTCAACTCATATCACTGAAGTAGTCAATTGCAGAATCAATCGAGGGATCAACCTTTGTTCTTGGACCAACGAATGACAAACCACTAAAAGACACATAGCATGGTAGAGCTAGAGCATGCTAGAGCGTAACAAATAGCTCTGAGTTGTGGTCAGCCTGAGATCTCTGGATCTTAGATCCAATCCCTGGATATCCAGATAGTACCCAGGGATCGAACGTGTGCCTACTGTTATAGAACATCAAGTACGATAGTGTTCTCAGAGTCCTTACGTCCAATAATATACCAATACAAGTGTTACCCACTTTGCAGATGCTATGTTGGCAAAAACATCTAAGTGGCATCATCTGGGCATCTGTGCAGAGGAAACCATCTTGTTTTAGATCTTAAAGCGACCTATAAACTGATATCGTAAATGTGTAGCAAGGTGAATTCTGGTTGATATTGCAGCGAAAAAGGTTCTGAAGATTCTGATTGATACAGAGCAAATTGAGGAACAAAATAGAGAGAAAAGAGCGCATGAAAACGGTAAAAGATATAGAATGAAAATAAAAGCAAAAAGCTAGAAATAACAGACGAAAAGCAAACTTAAGGCTACTGGATGCATGAAAACGCAATAGGAATTATTGAGCAGCATTCTGAAGAACTAATTACTCCGCATGGTATCTTGCAGTTAATGTTGATTATAAAAAACAAGTGTAACCTAGCGAATGGCATTGCTAGTATGATACAGTGATACAGTATAGTGAGACAGTATGAAGAAAGAGCAGTCATGCTCAACACAACGTAGCTCCATGATAAAACATATAACGAGTGAGTACTAGTCTTCCCTGCTGAGGAATTCCTTTATTGGTGGTACTGCAAGGATTTATTAGGACCACGGGAAACAAGATGATTTTGTAGTATAAAAATTTGGTATTGTTTAAAATTTTGTTTTCCTAATGTATTCTCGAAAGGTTCCATTTTGCTTGTAAACAAATCAATATGGAATGTAAATGATGACAGTGGCAATCTTTCTTGTCTTATTTCAATTTTTGTTTATTATTTTAATTTATTTCCATACACCTTTCACTTATTTTTTACACCATATTCATTGTTTTTTCTGCTTTCCTCCTCTCTTAATTTGTGTTCTTTATTTTAATTTCTGATTATTTTTACAGTTTTGTTTCCTTCTTTTTTTTCTCTCTATTTTTTATTTTCGTCAATATTTTCTGCCTTTATTTTTTTATTTTATTATTCCTTCTTTTGGGTGTTTTTTTGTTGTTGTTCTGGTGTTGTTTATTTTAAATCCTTTTTGATAGTTTTCTAAAAATTGCGTTAAGAAAACACTTTAGAACTTTGATGTTCTTACTTTTAGCTGTTTCAGCTTTAGCTTTTTCATTATTGTGGCTATGAAGGGAATACCAATTACTTTAGGACAACATGTTTATTCCTTTTATTTGCTGTTTAGGAGAATAACACCATATGCGATTGTGATCTTCATGTATTGTGATCCTAGAGTATTATTTTGTTTTTTCATATCTTTTGGCAACGCTGCACTTGCGTCCTAATATCTTATCAAAAGTTCTTCGGACAATATCTTAACAAAAATTAAAAAGAGACCTCAATATGTAATCAAAAATTAAGAGAGCAAAATAAAAGAGTAAGTTTTTTTTAAAAGTGATAAGAACAAAACTTGGAGTGCCAATAATCATACTAGTGTAAAGTAACTCAATTGTGCTACGCAATGAATGATTCACCTCAACGATTAAAAACCAAATATGAAGACTTTTTTCAACAACTCAGCCTAAGATATCTCACTGCTATTGCCAGTGGTATGTGATAGCTCACGTCAACTCATATACCAATAACAGGGTAAAACAAATAAACAAAAACTAATCCCCTCTATTTCTTCCCTGGTGGTTAAAGAAGATCCCCCAAATACTATTTGACGTTACTACAAATTTATTAAGCCACAATATCACTTTCTCCTACCAACTCCCGGCTCCTCAACCATTTTTTAAACAACAAGTTTTTTATTAATATCAAAATATTCATATAAATTCCGCTAAAGAATTTGAAAACGAATAAACCTAATAAAACCCCTTTTTCTATTAAGCAAAAAATAAACTGTATATAACAGTCAATAAAAAAACATTGTAACCAACCAACCCATCACTTACATTATAACTCAAATATAAAATCTTATCTCATATTAAAAAAAAAAATTACAAAATTTACGACTACCACCACCCACTTGTGCTACAACAAGATCATAAAAAACGAACATAAAAATTAAAATATTTAAATTATGTTTTAATATTATATTACATCAAAATTCCTTAAAAATAAGGAAAATTTTGAAAACAAAAAAATTTCAAACTTTTCACAACTTTTATATTTTGAAACCACTAAACTTTTTTTTTTTGAAAATAAAAAAAATTTAACACAAAATTAACATTATCCTTACAAAAACAGAAAACTCGTGCGTATTTTATTTCATTAATTTTCAATGTTTTTCACTGATCATAAATCTTAAGGAAATGGAAAATTTTTTTTTTTGTTCGAAATAAAAGTTCAATTTGTTTTGCAAAATAGACATTATCTTAGACAAAATGAAACGAAAATTTAATCTTTTGCGCTAGATATAATATTGGATATACCAAGTCATTGACGTAATGGGAGTTTTCTTAAAAAGAAAATTTGTTGTTTGAGGATTTATTGAAAAGTGAAAGTATGTTTTTTAAGACACAATTTAAAAAAACGAAAAACTTAATTTTTTTTCAGATCGAAAGGAATAGATAAAAAAGTGATTTATTGGAATCTGTTAGTTTACAAAAAAAATAGTTTTATAATCTCTTAAGTAAGCAAATTAAAAGTTATACAAGTGACACATGTGATACAGTCGAAATTTTAATCTGATGAAAAGAAAACAACAATGTTGTGATAACATTTTTTTCTTTTCAACATTCTCATGAAAAGAGGTTTAGTTGAACAAAATCCAAAAAGTACAAAAAAAAAACAATTGATGATTGAAATTTTGTGAGATGGAAAGGAAAATCACAAAAACCAAACAACTAAACGATTTCAATCAATCGGATAAATTGAAAAATAGGAATGTGTAGTGGTTTGCGAATCGCAAGAGCTTTTAAATATATCAGAATCATAAAATATCAGTCAAGGTTTACTGTTTTTCACAAAATCGTTAAATCACTGTCAAGGTTGGAAGTCACAATCACTTTTGTATTTTTTTATATGGAATTATTTGTCTTTTGTTTCTATTGCTCTAACTCAGTTTAACCTCTAAGCCAGGAAATTATAAAAATCGATTTACTTAACGTAAAATTTTTTTCGTTCAAAACTTTTTCTTAATACAAACAGCATTTTTTTCTAAATGTATTCTGACTGTATTCACAATAGCATAAGGTCTTATACAATTTATTTTGTATACTACTTCTTTACCTTGATTTAAAGTTTCACTTATGACTGTTCTCTTATAATTATAATGGTATCATCAGTACTCGTTGTACCCGCTAAGCTTATTATACAACTCGTCAGTATCAGCTCAATGTATACGTGATCACAAGACCTTTGAGTCTAGACTAATTCATTTAAAAAAAAGTCCAAGCGGCACGTATATCCGGTAGAAATAGGTAGATTTCGAGAACAGACAGTTTTGTGTGCCAGTAGAATCTGATGTATCAGATTAGTTTAAACAACACAAACTAATTTCAAACAGATATCGAACAAAATTTAAAAAGAAAATTAGCTACATATAAGCAAAACTAATCTATCCAATTTTGCAACAAAAAAATATCAAATCTACCACAGAACATGTGTGTGACAATTTATGACACAAGCCTATGCTATATCATATGTCGTCCAATTACTGCAAAATATCAAAATAGTTTATTTCTAAGAAAAAAAAATTAATTTCTTCTACTAGGTCATTCAATAAGTCCGTAGGATAACACATAGATGGCGTTACTAGAATTTTTTCCATATGATTTTTATTTAGTACTAACTTTCAAACGATACGTGTATAAATTTGACAGCAATCTGACTATTTATTCGTGAGTTATAGCATTTTGTGTGAAGCAACTTTTGTTTTTGAAAAAAAATGGAAAAAAGTGAATTTCGAATTTTAATAAAGCATTGCTTTTTGATGAAAAAAAATACAGTGGAAACCAAACAATGGCTTGATAAACATTATCCAAACTCTGCTCCATCGAGACAAATGGTAGAGAAGTGGATGGCTGAATTTAAATGTGGTCGTACCAGCACAAAAGATGCAGAGCGCAGTGGACGCCCAAATGAGGCTGTTATTCCAGAAAACATAAAAAAAATCCACAAATTGGTTATGAACGATCGCAAATTGAAGGTGCACGAAATAGCTGACATTGTAAAGGTAGCAGATGGTAGTGTTTTTACCATTTTACATGAACATTTGGGTATGCGAAAGCTCTGTGCAAATTGGGTGCCGCGTGAGCTCACAGTCGACCAAAAACAACAACGAATCGATGCTTCGGAGGAGTCTTTGGCACTGTTAAACCGCAATAAAAGGGAATTCTATCGTAGATATGTGACAATGGATGAGACATGGCTTCACAATTACACACCAGAATCCAAAAGACAGTCAGCTGAGTGGACAGCAGTCGACGAACCGAATCCAAAGCGAGCAAAGACGCAACAGTCGGCCGGTAAGGTGATGGCGTCTGTATTTTGGGATACGAACGGAATAATATTCATCGACTATCTCCAAAAAGGAACCAACATCAACAGCGAGTATTACTGTGAACTTTTGGATCGATTGAAGGCTGAAATCGCAAAGAAACGGCCACATTTGCAAAAGAAAAAAGTGTTGTTTCACCAAGATAATGCACCGTGTCACAGATCGATGAAAACGATGGCAAAATTGAATGAATTGGGCTTTGAATTGCTTACCCACTCACCATATTCTCCAGATTTAGCCCCCAGCGACTTTTTCCTGTTTTCAGATATCAAGAGAATGCTTGCTGGAAAGAAATTTAAGTCCAATGATGAAGTAATCGCTGAAACTGAGGCCTATTTTGACGAGAAAGAGAAATCGTACTATAAAAGTGGTATGGAAAAGTTGGAAAATCGCTATACTCGTTGTATCGCCCTCGAAGGCAACTATGTTGAATAAAAAAATCGAGTTTTGTCAAAATGTTGTTTTTTTCTTACTTATCCTACGGACTGTTATAAGGTTTTTGGAAATTGTAGTTATGGATTGTTGCAAACTTTTTTGTTGAAGCCAACAAGTCAAAAACCTCGAACTGCAGAGGTTTATATTTATAAGAAACGGATTAAAATGTTTCCACAGATTCTAAATTTATGAAGTTCTCAAAAATATTAGTATCCAAACGGCCGTTATAACGGATTAAAAAAACGAATTTTTTTTCTAGTATAAAGCCCCTAGTTATTTAACCATGTGTCAGATTTTTCCGATTTACGAACCTGTCCAAGATATTAATAAAACACACATGTTTACGGATGGTTTTTTGATCTGGCTCCACAAATGCGACCGTGAGAGCGCCAGTTGATTCAAACGCATTTGGTGTTTTACAAGCTTTTTTGTTGGAGCCGCTCACTCAGAAACCTCCAACTGCAGAGGTCTTTTTTTTTAAAGAAACTAATTAAAAAGGTTTTAAAGATTCTAAATTTATGAAGTTTTTGAAAATATTAGAATCTAAACAGCCGTTATAACGGATCTAAAAAACAGAGTTTTTTTCTAGTATAAAGCCTCTAGTTTCTTAACCATGTGTCGGATTTGGCTGATTTACGAACTTGCCCAAGATATTAATAAAACGTTTTAGAAAAGGTTTTTTGATCTGGCTTTACAAATGCGACCGTGAGAGTGCCGGTTGTTTCAAAAAAAAATTTTTTTTTGCAAACTTTTTTGTTGGAGCCGCTCACTCAGGAACCTCCAACTGCAGAGGTCTTTTTTTTAAAACAAATTGATAAAAAAGATTCCAAAAATTCTAAATTCATTATTTTTATTAAAATATTAGTATCCAAACGGCCGTTATAACGGTTTTAAAAAATCAATTTTTTTTAAAAAAAAAAGGCTCTAGTTCCTTAACCACGTGTCGGATTTTGCTGTTTCACGAACTCGTGCGAGATATTAATAGAACACATATGTACAGAAAATTTTTTTGATCTCCCTCAACAAATGCGACCGTGAGAGTGCCGGTCGTTTTCGTTATATCTCATACCGTGTATATATATATATATATATATATATATATATATATATATATATATATATATATATATATATATATATGTATATATATATATATATATATATATATATATATATATATATATATATATATATATATATATATATATATATATATATATATATATAAATTTTTTTTTTTTTTATTTTTTCGTCTCCGCTTATCATATATAGTCGTTTGGCACAAAAATTTTTCCGAAATTCCGAGATGAAGCCCATTGCAATAGGTAGATTTTTATATGAAATCTACCTAAAAAAATTAAACATAAGAACAACTCAAAACTATTCGTTAATTAATTGAAGTTCGGCTAGTTCATATTAACAGTTAAAAAATTTGAATGTTAATCGAATAGTAAAATTGATGCTATAACATTCAATGATTTTTAAGTCTAAAATCAAAAAAAAAATTAAATAACTTCAAAATTAAAATTAAAATTACTATGACCGACCCACAATATTCCAATTACTTTCATCAAGCCATTTAAAAACATAGATAAACCAAATTGTAATAATCGTTTTATGTGGTTGCGTACGTTCTTTTAATTATTCTACATCTCCTTTCCATATACCATAATAATTCAAATTATAACCTCTTATTTATGCTATGTTGTGTTAATAATCCAGTTAGTTTTTCGTTAATATATGTTCAACGAAAGTTGTAAAAGATAGATGGTAATATGAATTTTACACATATTACGTGAGAAGATTAGAAAAATTAGGATATTAAATTTCTGTAGTAAAAGGAAATGAAATTAGAATAAGATTTAGTTTAGTTGTATGTAATTGTAGATGTGGAAACTTAATTTGGATCATAAAATTATTTTTGTTTATGGCATTAGGTGACAAGAATTTTGAGTTATATATGTTAAATTTTTTAAAGCTTGTTGAAAATTGGGTTTGTGGTAAAGAAGTTTTATTGTTATCCATACTATTTCTTCTATGCACATTTTATCACAATTTATTTCCCGTTACTCTATTAATTTCTATCATATCTTAGTTTTTTTTCCATTTTGTATCTTCATTTATTTATTTCATTCTTTCTCTTTTGTTCTCTTTGCTTTTTATTGTTTTTATTATTTTGGTTCTTGGTTTTCATCTTCCTTACTTTTTATACAAACTACTTTTATTTTTATTTTCGATTTTGTTTCGCAAGTATTCCTAAATGACTGGAATACCAAGTCTATTGATAAAGAATTTTGTGTTTGATTGAAATGTATAAGTTTAACGGAATCAATTACTTTTTTATCGATTTTAAGTTTTGCTCTCATTTCATCATGCCATTAGATGACAAGTTTTTATTTTCTTCCTTTGCTTTTTCTTCCGTACGTTGAACTGTTTGTAGTAAAACTACAATTATTAATTTGCTTTTTCACGTTTCTTGATTTTAAGTGCTTACTCATTACCAGTTAAGTCAGTAAATATTTAACGAAAACTATAGTAATTTAGTAAAAATTAGTGTACAAAAGTATCCGTGAGTAGGATGTTATATGGTAAATTTATTTTTCTATGGAACACTGCAATTGAACGGCTGAGTAGAAAATGGATAATATTTCAAAAATACGAAAAATAAACTGAGATAGCTATTTTGTAGTTGAATTTCGAATTCGTTTAATGAGCGTATAAATAATAATATTCCATTTTTTGGAATATTATCCTTTTTCTACTCAGCCGTTCAATTGTTTATTTAATTTTCACCGAAAAATATTTTTTGCTTTATTTATCATATATGATTATATGATTATCAGTTATATATGATTATCAGTTTAATTCATAAAAAATATATAAAGAAATGAAAAATGACAAAAAATTTTCTAAGCAAATTCCCCTCGTTCGTTGATAAATTCTGAAAATTTTTTGGAAAATTCCTCAAGCAGGTGGTATTGATAAAAGCACGATGTCGTATGTTGGCAAACAATTATTTCGAATTGTCACAGTCCTTGCTTGGGAGATTACTACTGAAATTTTTTTGTTTTGGTTTTGTTTTAATTTAAACCAATGAAATTCTCTAAAATGTATCACATCATTCAATTTCACCATTTGAATAACATTTGAATTATACTAATAACAAAAATTTATACGTCTGGCCTACTGGGATATTAAAAATTATCAGTCTAATATTGAAATAATTAACTGATATCACAGTAGGCCAACGTATAGTTCATAAAAATTATACAAAGAAATGAAAAATGCTAAAAAATTTTCTAAACGAATTCCCCTCGTTCGTTGATAAATTCTTATAACTTTTTGAAAACTTCCTCAAGCAAGTGGTATTGATAAAAACCCTCGGCCTACGGCCACGTGCTTTTATCAATATACTTGCTTTCGAAATTTTTGGCAAAAAATTATTTCGAATTATCACCGCCCTTGGGAATAACAACTGATAATTTTTAATATCCCAGTAGGCCAGACGTATAAATATTTGTTATTAGTATAATTCAAATTTTATTGGTGAAATCGAATGATTTCATTACATTTCAGAGAGTTTCATTGGTTTAAATTAAAATAAAACTAAGACAAAACATTTTCAGTTGTAACTTCCCAAAGGCGGTGATAATTCGAAACAAGTTTTTGCCAAAAATTTCGAAAGCAAGTATATTGATAAAAACACGTGGCCGTAGGCCGAGGGCTTTTATCAATACCACTTGCTTGAGGAATTTTCCAAAAAATTATGAGAATTTATCAACGAACGAGGGGAATTCGTTTAGAAAACTTTTTTCAATTTTTCATTTCTTTATATATTTTTTATGAATTATATGTTGGCCTACTGTGTTAATTATTTCAAAATTAGTTGGTAAAATTGAACGGATTGGATCCGGACCCCCCCCCCCCCCCCCTAACCGATAATTTTTCGGTATTTTTTTTAATTTAAACTTAGATATTGTATAGTGTATAAAGTGATAATAAATTATAGATTAACGTCTCTGAATATCAAAAGATACGATGCTAACTATGGAACTAAAATTTTGATAGTATTGATCAATTTTCTTTGAGGATTTTTGGAACGCTAATTTTAATGTTTTGAGGATAAAAATTATCATTGTAGACTCACGCCGGTAGGGCATTCCAGAGATGTCAGGCTCTGTTGAATTATTAACTTTGAAATTAACTTTGAAATGCGAAAGTTCTACATCTTGTCCCTCGAAACGTAAAATATGGGCTGTTATTGATACTCTGGTGTAACGTGTGAAGTTTTCAGGCTCAGGTTTAGTCGATTTGATCGAGGCAAACGACCGTTCATCTATAATGTATTTGTAAAGTTACGTTAAATCATCGACATACAAGGAATCAATGTAATTAGTAAGATTTGAATCACCGATTAAAAGCTCTATTCTGTATAGAATCAAGACACTTCAAACTACTTTTATGTATGCTGCACTCCATATGTGAGAATAATATTCCGTGCAGGAACGATTAATTCTTTAAGGAAGCGGTATTGTGTTTCATATTATTTTTGACGACTCATAATACGAAATTAATGTATTTCTCTAATATTTTAGCAACAATTGACAAAATTTATATGGGTTTGTAATTTGATGGATCCACTTTATCACTTTTTTTTTAGAACTGCTGTAAACTAGCCATTTGCCGAAAAATTCTCTTCTTATATGATAAATAGAACATTTGATGCTAATACCTTAGCAAATGTTTTAAGAATAATTGAAGGAATACTATCTGGCCCAGATATCTTATTATTTTCCGGATTATATTTTTACGAAAATGATCTGGTCCATTTTATTAGAAATTGCAGGAATTAGCCTAGGTTTTAAATTAGGCTCTACTAATAGCTTTATAAAAATTGCGTGAACCATCCTGGGTTGCTCAGCAAATTTAGTAGCTTTTTTCGTAATAAATAGATATTTCTTTGCATCTATTAGTTTTCTACACTGGAAAAAACATGTCCTATTTCCAATCGAAATGCAATTGTCTCAACCTCACCGTGCGGTCACATATGGCGAATCAAACTACGAAATTGCTTCAACAACTCTACAATTATAAATCGATGAAGTTGAGACAATCACACGAAATATTTATGTGAAAATAAAATATAGTTCAATTAATCTTAAATACTTAAACTTTAAAATGAAAAATTCATGATATAAGGCCAAAGAAAATTTTTTTCAGGGAAATAGTTATTATCTTTATTCAACTACAAAAAAAAAAAAAAACAAAAAAAAAAAAAAAACAAATAACAAAACCCCTTAAATCGTTCCCAATATCTAAAGGCCAACAAGATATCGAACCAGATCATCGAAAACAAAAAAACAGAAATTATCAGAGTGAAAGCCGAAAAATTTCGACTATGTTCATTTCTGAAAAAAAATTTTACTGTGTCATTCATTTTCTAAAGCCTGGTACCAAATCTTCTATCCTATCCTCTATCTTGATATTGCGGTGATTTAGTCGTCACTGACGCAGCAAGAAAAGTCACGTTGCTTGCGGAACGATTTGCTTTAAACCCGACCGTTTTGGAAACTCCTAAAGAAATGCCCAAATCCAGTCTTCAGGGGTGAAAATAAAAGATCATCACTTGCACCTCCTCTTACCCAAATTTTCTACATATCCTATAAATCTGGTATTTTTTTTTCATGCTAGAAGTTAGCCAATGTCCAGCGCGTTCCTAAAAAATGAACATTTTGCAAAATGTAATATTTCAAATTATAGATCAATAACCTTACTCTTAGTCATATCTAAAATAAACGAACATTATATTAATACACAGATGTTCAAATTTTTAGAAGGCACCCATTTAAAATCTGACAGCCAATACGGTTTTCGCAACAAAGGATCATTAACCGATCTATTGAACTATGTCATACATCGTTGGAACAGAACACTTGAAAAAGATTGTAAAATTTATGTTATCGCATTAGACATCTTAGAAGCATTAGATCGAATCTAGCGTGCGAACCTAATCAACAAGCTCGTTGCGTACGTATTTTAACCCGTACTTGTAAGATTCACAATTTTCTCACCGACCGATACATTTCGGTATCCATCGATGGCTTGTCCTTTGAGTCGAAATTGATTAACGCTAGTGTATCCCAACGCTCAGTTTTATTCCCCAGTCTATTTTTAATTTATATAAACGCACTGTTGAAAATCACCAGTAATCCGATAAATAGTTTTGCATATGATTATCGACTGTCGTACACTGCACAAGTCATTCCTCCCCATATTTTTAATGTGTAAAATGCACGAACGACTAAATTGGAGATATATGTAAACGAAGACCTAGAAAAAAATTGCCGATTGGGGTGACAAAAATTTGTTTATTTAATTCCACTAAAACACAGTTATTGATATAGTTTCCAGATCAAAGAATGATTTCCCGAATGATGTTTCAATTAGTATAATGTGTGATGAACAATCAGACGAATGTTAAAGCTTTCATTAATTGGGAGTTACAATTTCCAACTGTGGAACGATCATATAATGGCGATGGCAAATCAAAAAAACTCGGCCTCCTTATTAGATGTAAAAACTATTTCACTCCGCATCAATTATTCCAAATTTATAAGTCCTATAATCGTTTCTGTATGCAGCATTATTGTCAAGTCTGGAGCGCTACGTCTGTTTCCATCCTAGCTCTTTTGGACTCTGTTCGTGCTATGCGAATTAAAATTAAACAAAATCGAAATTCGACATCAAATTTTACTTCCCTATACAACATTTTTGAACTGATCTCGATCTTTTTTATAAATTTTGTCACCAGCAGTACTCGGATGTTGAGATCACTCACTATCATAGTTACATAATTCAGAAGGTTCTCTTTGTATACAAATCGGACAAATGGAATGCTTTGCTCGAATCAAAAGTCTCGGAGACGTTCAATCCTTTTTCATTTGTGTTCTCTCACCATCAGTGGTTTAGATTGGGCATCGATTAATGCTGATGAACATCGCGTAATGTGGAGCCTAGCGTTCCTTGGCAACCTCGTTAGAGTTTTGACCTGCGCTGGAGTCTGCTTACGTTGTGTCTATGGCATTTTTTTGGTTCTTGATCCTAAATAATCTATGTTACTTCGGTCTGAAAGACCTAAGTATAACATTCATGAGCTCAAAGTGAAATTCTTACCCCCACTTTTTTTGGCATTTCTCGACGTTTTAGGACCTACTGATTCTAAAAACGCAAAAAAAAAATGTGTGTCTGTCTGCCGGCCGTCCCTCATTAACTACGCTACAGGGAAAACCGCTGGAGGGATTTCAAAATTTTTTTTTTTTTTTTAAATAGATATACTCTAGGGACAAGTCCGAAAGGACGCTGTGTTCGATTATTGTACCGGAAGTGTGTCAAACAAATCATTATGTGTGTCAAAAATAGCAAATTTTCATATTTTTGGCCTAAAAAACGTTCATTTTAAGTGATTACATGTAGGAACATTAGATTTGGAGAAATCTTGATGGTAGAGATTGGTATGTGAGATCAAAAACTAGCTTATTATATTATAGGTTTGTCAAAAAAATGTTGTTAAGTGTGTCAAAAGAAAGATTTATATTTATATTTTTACCCAATTTTTTGGAAAAAAATAAAATTAATTATTTGTTTGAAATGAAATTTTATTATTATTATTGAGAATTATGGCATGATAAATTTGTCAAAAAAATAATGTCAAGTGTGTCAAAAAATGATTTCATTTATTTTTTTAGCCAATTTTTTGGAAAAAAAATGTAGCTGTTTTTATGACGTAAATGTAATTGAAAATGAAATTGGACATGGAAATTTTTGAATTTGTTATAGTTTTTGAAATATTTTTGGAATTTTGATATATTGTTACAATTTTGAAAAAAGTTTGTATGTTTGATTTTGTAATAATTTTTGCAATATTTTAGGATTTTTGGAAAAAGTTTTAATTTTTGATTTTGTAAGAATTTTTGGAATATTTTTAGAATTTTGAAAAATTTCAAATTTTTGATTTTATTATAATTTTTGGAATTTTGAAAACAATTTCCATTTTTGATTTTGTAATAATTTTTGCAATAGTTTTAGAATTTTGGAAAAAGTTTGAATTTTAAAGAATTTTTGGAATATTATTGGAATTTAGAAAATGTTTAAATATTTGATTTTAATCTAGTTTTTGGAATTTTGAAAAAAGTTTGATTTTATTTAATTTTTACAATTTTTTTGGAATTTTGAAAGAAATATGAATTTGTGATTTAGTAATATTTTCTCGAAACGCTAAATGAAGAGGTTTTTGAGTAGTTTGCTGAGTGTATCATCTTTTCACTGAATTATGTTAATATATGATTTGTTATAATTTGCCGACAACGTATTGATGTTTCGTGTTAGTTTTGTAATTAATCTCTAAACAAAGATAAAAAAATACTTGTACTTTAACAAAGAGTTATATTTGATGTACATCGCTGCCCAAAACTAAACCATCCTCATAAAAGTTGTTTGCCGAAAACTATATCAAAATCCTTAACCCAGACCGAAGTCATGATATCTCAGAGCTGTGAGATTTCAGCCTCTCCATATTTTGCAAATTGTGATGGTGTTTGCCTCCTCATTTTCATTTAATCCAGTTGTATTATGACCAGGCCTTCTCAGTGTAGAGCGCAATTTTTTTTCTTATATTCAAGCAAGATGGTAATAAATTGAGTCATATCCTAGATTGGTGAAGGAAAATGGTTTAGTTTTTTATATTGACTGTTTTTAATGTTTATTGGAACATTTTATTTCGATATTTGAAAATATGTGGTGAAAAACGACTTTTAAATTATGAATATATTTTTGGCTTCTAAGCTGTGTGATTTTATATATTTGGATATGAATATATATATTCAATACTATTTGTTTTTGTTATCAATCCCTATGAATTATATTTTTGAATTTGAAAAGTTACGTATTTGTGTATTCTACATTTTAAAAGAGTCAAGTTGTTATTGAAGACAAAATATTGTGAAGAATGAAGACATTAGTTTAAAATTGATGAAAAAAACAAATAGAAAATTTATTTATTTTATTAAAATTTTGGTGTAATTATTACATATGCATTTATATTTTTGGATTCCAGAATGTTATAGTAACAAAAAAAAAAGCAAAATAATAACAATAGTGATAACAAAATAAATTGCCCTTGTTCCTTTTTTCTAAAGTGTGAATATGCAAATCTAAAAAATAAGACAATTTAATGATATTATAGTTTGGCTATACATTTGTATATTCTGTCAACCAAAGCTGATTATACAATTTCGAAGGTCAATTTTGAGGAATGTGAAACGGAAGCATTGAACTTTAACATTGATAAGAGACAAGGTTTGTAATTGCTAAGAAAGTGGAGAATTCATTGAACGATTTTTGTTGCTGTTCATCAGGATGTTTATAAAAACTATCGTGCACCTTTCTAGATTTCGGAAATTTCTATTATTAAAATTCACAGTCACGTGCAACGAGTTTAACATTAATGTAAATTTTCATTTGGTTTTGGTTTGTGTAATTTATATTTATATGCTAGTGAATTTTTTTTTCTTCTCTTAAAAGTCTTTTTCCGTTAACGTTGCTAATGTTAAGGTAAATTTTTCTTTTTTAATATAAGAGATTGCCAAACCGGGATTCGCTTGTTGATATTCGGTTTTGCATACGTCGAATGGCATTTCTTTCAATTTGTTTTGTTTTATATACAAGTCCATTTTATCTCGAAAACTTAAATTAAAGACAAATAATTAAAATACAAACTGAAGAAACTAAAGACTAAAATACAGACGCCATATAGTAACAAATAGGATACCTAAAATTTTAAGCTTCATTAAAAATTTTCAATAATTCAGAAATTATCTACTATTGAAACTCGATAAACAATAAACTGTAACTGTAAAGGAACTAAAGAGTAGCCAACTAACAAGCCTGCACTTTTATGCATTGATAGATCTCAATAAATACTCTGTGTTACGAAGCTGTGAACTGGCGCAACCCACACATTTAATTTTACTTAGTTAAGATACGCGTGATGATACGCTAAGCGTGAAGAAGGTGGGGAGGAGTTGGATCCGCTACAATCATTCGCTTATCCACATGGCTGTTGCTTGTCGGAATATAACCTCACCAGGAGTGCAGTCTTCCGATTCTTGTTGGAATTCATACTAACCAGATCAGTGTTTTTTTACAACTTGATAGCTATAACAACAAAAGTACACAACCCGTCAAAATACAGAGAATAAAAGCGCAGATCAGCTCACCTAATCAAATGTGAGACGCGCATGCTGTTGGTTGCGGAAGGCAATAGAAAAGCTTAGAAGAGGGAAGTACTCAGTAACGATGTACAATTACAGAGTTCCATGCTAATGAATATTAGCATGGAACTCTGTAAATGTACATCGTTCTGAGAACTTCACTGTCCTTGTAAGGTCCAAGAAAATTAAATGAGTTATAAACACCTGTAAATATGCCTCAATGCACAAAACAACAACATTGAACCTAGAATGAATCATATCTCTTAAGCACATATCAATTTCGTCTTCGTTGCCAAAAATATGACAAAGATAGAATGGATGGAAACTGAGTGCCCAAATTCGGTAATCAGGTACAGACTTTAGAATATCCTAAAACATACGGTGATTAAGCAAGCTCTTGTGAATGCGGTATTCATTTCTTACACAAAAGCAGAAAGATAAACCAAAAGCTGCAACTTCGAATTCAGCCATTTGTTTAGTACGATTCACGCTAGAATAAATCCAATAAAAACAAATTTTTCTTTCCTAGGATTAAAGGTCACTAACTATGGAACCTCTAGATTTGAAAAGAACTGCAATTGTTATACGTCCGTCACTGCTCTGAAATCAATAATAACAGTTTTATTTACAAAAGGAGAATCGTCCTAGGGCTTCCGTCCTAGAACTCGAAAAAGATTCCATACAGGCAAACTATGACATCAAGGAGAAGCAGGGTAGAGTCTTCAAAAAACGTTGACTTTGGAGGAGACCAATTGGTGTAAGGAGAGGTTTATAAAAAAATTCGTAATATTGCGTTCGTCAAGTAACCATCTTCGGACAGCAAAAAATTAAAAATATCAATCGGCCAACAACACGATGAGGGATTTTCGGACTGTCTCTTACAAGATTAAGTAAAATTAAACTAGTTTGTAGACAAAAATCACTTCGATCTAAAGCGGAGAGGAAAACGTCATTTAGCATTTAGACAGCAGAGCCAGCATTCCAACAATAACCACTACAACCTCATAACAGAGTGTGATGTGGACGCTCATAAAACCATGTGTGACATTAGCAATATCCATGGTGGGTTGTTGTTTTACTTTTTCTATACTAGCGACATGTTTATTGGCTGAAACTGGCTGATAAAGTTGCAACAAATAAATGAACTCAAATATTGGGAGCAAAGGCAACAAGTAAGGCAGTCCAAGTATTATAAAACTCAATTTGCCATATGCCACCTGTGTTCGATGGCCTTACACAAAAATGTGTTGAGCAGTAGGAATTACAATATGCGTCACAACAACAAATAAAAACCTTTTTAGACCAAGGTTCCACAAAAACATGCGTTCTACGGAGTTGATGGACGCAAATCTGTTTTTTTTTTGGTTTTTTTTTTTTCATAGAAGGGATAACTAATCAATAAATCCTATATCACATATAAATTAAAACATAGGACAATATTTCATAATAGGCTAGAAAAAAATAAAATAAAAAGGTAAATAGCAAATTTGTATTAACAATTTTCAGGAGCAAAACTAAAATTTGGTTGCCAATAACCAAGCTAGTTGCAATGGTCATGCAATCATCATCAAGAAATGCTCCATAGCTAAGATTGATGGTGCTACTCTTGACTGAATGGAGTTCATCCGCCAGCAGTCTTATAATATAACCTTGGCTAGTGATATCTCACTGATATTGCCAGTGGTATGTGATATCTCACGTTAGCTCGTATCTCTATAGCAAGGACTGGAGTACACGGGGTTGTCACAACCGTAGGTCAAAAATAAAAAAAAGTACAAATAAAAAAATTTATTTCTCCATGCATCACAACGGACGGTGCCGAGCTTTGAATAAAATCCTGAACAAGAGCATAGTTTTATTAGTTAACAGGCGTTCTATGAGTAGTTGGAATATCAAAATGAGAGCAATTTAACTGGCTCAGTGAAAAATGAAAACATTAAAATTAAAATTCAGATGAAATTAGAAATTAAATTCAAAATATTCAATGCTAATTGCAATAAAAAACGTTTTAATTTTACACCCATTTACAGATGGCCCCATTTTGAATAAAACAAATTGGAGGAGGAACAAAATTGGTTGCCATATGAATATAAAAAAAATGGCAAACGAGATCAGGATAAAACTTGCTTGGACTGCATTCTAATTAATGCAAAATTGTACTAGACGTGTTAAATTTAATCACATAAATTAAAATTGGGCTATTTTGTTAAATCAAATTTAGATTTAGTATTTAATTGGAACCCAGTGTTAGATTCAAATCTAAATGAAAAACCACAATCTTACCTGACATATTATTCAACCTTAACTTATGGTAGCATATTTTTTATCAAAGGTTTACCTAGAAATAGAAGAAACATACATATAGATCAGAGATTTTTATTTCATATAGTTCATAATTCTCGTTGTGCCAAGACATATTAAATCCACTCAAAAAATAATCTATGGAGTTATCTTTTTCTATCAAAATTCGAAACCTTATATTAGATTCAATTTACAAATTATGCTTTAATTTTAATTTATTTTCAAATAATTTTTTTTAGCTCTTAAACAATAGCATAATCTTGAATGATTGATTGTTTTTGAAAACGTTGAAAAATAGTTTTACTCGAATTTCATTAAGTATCTGGAATTCACTTAATACAGCGTTTGGACAGAATTGATATTAATGGAAGTGAAAATAATAAAAGAATCAATAAAATAAATTGAATGTCATTGGAATCAAGCTTAAGATAGACAATATAATCACTTCATCGTTTAATTTAGACATAAAAAATGAATTAAACTACTAACACATTTTTTTACGTTACGGTTGTTAAACCATGTCAATCGAACAGATTGTACACTCTGTTTATGTCACTTAACGTTTGTCGTTATCTTTGACATTCTTTGTATTACACCTTCAACACACGTTTTATGTCTTAAACAATTTTTTTAACCAGTAACCAATAATTAGCAACATGATTTCAACCAAACCGTATACATTTACAAAAATTGTAACCAACAAAGTGCATAATTTGCATTAAATTTTCCGCTACATTTATTTTGAATAATACAAATTTATGAATTTTTATTTGACTTTCAGTTAACAAGTTAAATTTTTTTTTATAAATGGTAAATAGCAAGCATATGCAGCGACATAATAAAAATGTTGAAATAACTTGTTGAAGAAGGAATCACACAGCAACAGATTGAATGGAATTCGTTTCTTTTTTCACAAAAGCAGCTGCCGGTTTAATTATTCATACAAAAATACATTTCAATTGTTGGATACAGAAATCGATTTTTTGTAGGTTCATTATGATTAGATATGAAACAAAAAATAATTCATTTCAGGATGTCATGATGATCAAAATCAACTATCTTTTTAATGAGAACATAAACTTTCAATTTAGGATTAATCGTTTTGATTTCATTTTTTTGTTATAAAAAGGTTTAAGTTTAATAACGATAAGGGTAATCTAAAGAAAACATCATAATATGATTGT